>WOXC01005397.1:0-183433 GCA_011680675.1 Gymnobelideus leadbeateri | reverse complement strand
GGTAATTCTTCTCTTTTCCCCCTACATTGGACTCCCTTTTGGGTTAAATCCTCTCCACTCTTTCTGGGAGTTCTTTCTTCTGCCATGTCTCATCTATGAAGACCTGGGTCAGGGCTGAATTTAGAAGAAGGTAGTAATACTGAGGAAGGAGTGACTATTCTGTTTGGACATACAACGATTCTTACATTTTTAATGGGCTGGCTTCTCCCCTTCTTGGTTGAAGTGGAAAGACTCATTGAACAGTGATAAAGACTTAGAGATAGAAATTAACAATTGACTGATGGTATTAATTAGAGTCAGTATGGTATAGTAGATAAAATGCTGTTGTTCAGTAATTCACTCATGTCTGCCATTTTGTGACCTCACAGACCATAGCACACCAATATTGTCCATAGGGTTTTCTTGGCAAAGATACTGCGGTGGTTTGACATTTCCTTCTTCAGTAGATTAAGTCAGACAGATGTTGTGACCTGCCTAGGATCTCACAGCCAGAGAATATCTGAGTCTGGATTTGAACTCAGGTTTTCTTCCTAGCTGCCTCCAGTAGATAAAGTACTTTCATTCAAAATTTGCTTCTGATCCTTCCCTAGCTTTTGTAGGACAGGCTGGATTCAGGCTGATCTGATTGCTTGTATTAAAAATTGAAACAAAATAAGATACTTGTAGTTCATCTAAGAGTCATCAAAGAGAAGTATGGTGATCCACGACATGGAAAGGGCATTCAGGAAGGATACAACATTGATTTAACTGGTCATAGCTTTCTTATGCCTGTGAAGGAAGAGCTACAGACTTTCCACAACCTGACCTTTATTCACTTAGGACACCAGAAGCATAAATTACTGACCCGAGTCTTTCATCCCCTGAGTTAAAATAAGTTTCAGGGATTTTTTCAGTAACTTTTAAGGAAAAAAAAGATTAGCCTAACAGTAATAGTTAGGATAGTCTTGGAATACTACTTATTTTATCCTAGCTATATGACCTTGGACAAGGTGGCCCAATGAATAGAGTGCAGGACCTGAGGAATGAGGAAGATTCAAGTTCAAGTTCAGCCTCAAACACATACTAATTGTGTGACCCTGGGCAAGTTGCTTAACTTCTGACTGCCTCAGCTTCCTTAACTATAAAATAGGAATAATAGAGTTGTTATGAGGGTCAGTTAAAGTAAGTGCCTGATAAGTGACTGTTCTCCTACCTTTCCAGTCTATGAGCCTATACCCTTATCTCAAAAATGGGAAATAATAGTAGCACATGCCCCGTAGAGATGATGAAGATAAGTGGAGATAATATGGGGGAGATGCTCTACAACTCTTAAAGCACTGTATAGGAGTGATGGTGATGGTGAGAACGGATGTCTACATTTATGTAGGGCTTAGACATTTACAGAGTTTATCCTACATCATTTTGTCTGAGCCTCACACCTGCTAGCTCAGGTATCAGAGAATGGCTTGGCCAAGGTCACAGAATGAGTGTTAAGTCTTACAGACTTCAAGTTATACCAGGACAATGATGAGGGGATAGCAGAGGAGGAAGAGGAAAGTGCTAGTGCTGACAGAATTTTTAAAAGTCAGATAGGATTGAAATGAATGTAGTATCCTCTTGCCCCTTCATCCCCCACTCCAACTGTCATGCCCGTCAAGTCTTGGAAGCTTGGGGTGGTTCTGCTTCCAGGCCTCTGTGATGAAGAGGGGCCTCCCCTTAATTTCAGAACTTATTGAAAGTATTAAACCATGGATGAAATTAACCTTGATATCAAAGCTCAACAGTATAGGTAAGTATGCATGTGTATGTATATTTAGGGATGCATTGTATACGCACATAATGCTTTTACACACATATACATATATGTGTGTATGTATGTATATGTGTATGTATATATGTGTGTATATGTATGTATATATACATATACATACACACATATGTGTGTGTATTAATGTGTATATGTGTCCCAAAAGACTTAGTGCAGATTCAAGTTTTAATGGCTTAATACTGCACTGAGCTTTTTGGGACATGCTCTATATTGATCTTTGATGTAAGGAAAAATAGGATGTAGGTATATATGTAGATATATGCATATACACATAACTATACACATGTCTATACACAAATATATGTGTGGTGTTGTTTTACAGTTGTGTCAGTCATACCCAACTCTTCATGACTCCATTTGGGATTTCTTGGCAAAGATACTGGAATAGTTTGCCATTTTCTTCTCTAGCTCATTTTACGGATATGGAAACTGAGGCAAACAGGATTAAGTGACATACAGAGTCACACAACTAGTAGGTATCTGAGGTTAGATTTGAACTCAGGTCTGCCTGACTCTAGGCCCAGTGTTCTAACCACTGCACCAATTAGCTATTCTGTGGGTGTATGTGTATTCGTGTGTCTGTATGTGTCTTTGTATAAAATATTCCCTTATTATGGAAGTGTTTTGCAAAACTACATATGTATAACCTATATTGAATTGCTTGCCTTCTCAATAAGGGTAAGTGGGGAGGGAAGGAGGGAGAGAATTTGGAACCCAAAGTTTTAAAAACAAATGTTAAAAATGTATTTTTACATGCAATTGGGAAATAAGATATACAAGCAACGGGGGTATAGAAATCTATCTTGCCCTACAAGAAAGTAAGGGGGAAGGGTATAGAAAGTGGGGTGATAGAAGGGAAGGCAGACTGGGGGAAAGGGGAATCAGTATGCTTGCCATCTTGGGGTGGTGGGGAGGGGAGAGATGGGGAGAAAATTTGGAACTCAAAATCTTGTGGAAATGAATGAATATTGAAAACTAAAAATTAATTAATTTTAAAAAGAATAGAAAATCAAAGAGTACAGCAGTAGTTGGTCTAACAATTTGAATAACAGAGAAAAAAAGAATCCCCTTACATGAACAATAGTTTTTTAAGCTATATCTTAGTTTCAACACAATGAAAATCTTACTGTAAGACTTTATTATCAATGAAGTGACTTTGGGTTCTTGAATGCTAGGCCTACAAAGTCAAACCTCTGACAGGTTGTACCAAGCTAGAGAGTATTCAAGCATAGGTCTGGAGACTAACTGCATGTCTTCCAAATGCTAATCTAGCTGTATTTAAGGAGGTTCATTACCAGAAGATTCACTGCCAAGTAATGAGATAATTAGCCACCATAACTCCTCAATATACTGCCTTCCTCCTTTCTTTTTTCCCCTTCTTCCATCTCTTCCCATTCTTTCCTTCAACTTCCTCATCTTTCTTCTTTCCTCTACTTTCCTTTTCCTCTTCCACAACTTTCTTCTTTTCTTTTCCTCTTCTTCCTTCCCCTTCCTCTGCTTTATTCTTTTCTATTATTCCTCTTTCATCTTTTACAACCTCCTCCATCTTCCTTCTTCTTTGACCAATATATAACTGCGACTTGTCTTTGGGACCACTTTCTGGAAGCAGTGGGAAGCTCAGAAGAAGCCTTGAAAGGAGAGAAGGCAATGCTGGGCTCTTCCTGGTAACAATGTTGACGTGTGGAAGGAAGTGTAGCTGTAATGCAGTGAAGGTAGAGCCATGGCCCAGAGCATCTACTGGGAACTATAGCAGAAGATGTAAAGAAGTAAAGTAGAAAAATGGGCTAGATTTGGGTTTGAATTGTGACTCTGCCACTGATTTACTACATGTGTGGCCTTGGGCCTTTTAACTTCTCTGTACCTCAGTTTCCTTAATTACATAACATGAGGAGTTTAACTAATGATCTTCTCATTCAACACAGTGTAAGCACTATTAGAAGTTCTATCTGTGGGTTGGCTAGGTGGCGCAGTGAGTAAGAGCGCCGGCCTCGGAGTTGGGATGGCCTGAGATCGAATCCGGCCTCAGAAAATGAGCACCCACACATAAATAATGACTAGCCATGTAACCTTGAGCAAGTTACTTTTAACCCCAATTGCTTAAAAAAAAAGTTCTATCTGTTCTCCTAGTTTTATTGTTTTTCTCATTCTATCAATAAACCTTACCTCCTTAAACACTGTGAGTTGATTGTCTGCATGATGGTTGGGGCAACAAGGTGGTACAGAGGATAAATCACTGGGTCTGGTGTCAGGAAAACTCATTTTTCTTGAATTAAAATCTGGTGCCAGATACTCCCTAGCTGTGGGACCTTGGACAAGTCTTTTAACCCTTTTTGCCTCAGTTTCCTCATCTGTCAAATGAGCTGGAGAAAGAAACGGAAAACTACTCCAGTGTCTTCACCAGGAAAATGCCCAAATGTGGTCATGAAGAGTTGGACAAGACCAAACACCAACAAAATGTCAATGAAAATTGGGCGAACACTCAGGAAGACAGGAATGTTTCAATTTATTATTAACTGTGGGATGGAATTAAGGGAAAACTCAACAGTCCCTACAACTACTTTCTTCTAATGAGCAGTGCCTCAACATTGGGAATGTCCCAAGGCAAGGAAGAGAAGCCATATTACACACTAGTCTATAGTACTACTTCCCCATTTGCAAAGCACTTTCCATGCATGAACAAATTTGAATCTCATAATGACCCGATGAGATATATGCTATTATTATCCCTCTTTTACAGAGAAGTGAAATGGAGTCTGAGGGGTTCATTGATCTGTCCAGGGCCACACAGCAAAGTAAGTGCCCAAGGCAGGGTTGGAATCCAAGTGTTTCAAGAGATGAATGCCTCTACCTACTGCTGAAATCTGGTAACTGACCTGGTAAGAAGATTGTTTGACTGGCGTTCTGGATCTGGTAACTGTGTGGTCAACTCATTTGACTTTTGGGGACCTCAGCTGCCTCCATAAAATGGAAACAGTAATGCTCACAGCTACATTCCTCCTAGGGCTGAGGTGAAGAAGCCATTTTCATAAAGAAGAAATGGGGAAGAGCAGATGGAACTTGGAGCCATAAAGTCCTAGCCCTAAATGTCTCCTCAAACACTGGCTAGACATGTGATCTTTGGCAGGTCATTTAACTCCCTAGGCTTCACTTTCCTCATTTATAAAAGAGGGGGAACATCCACTGGATGACCTGTAGGAACCTCTTTAGCCCTAAGTCTCAGGTATGATATTATGTTCTATGAAGTGTTACATAAACATTAGGGACTACATAAAAGAAAATGCCTTAGGGAGTTGTGTCTCTCAGTAACATAAAGAGCACAGCTCCTGGCACATAGTAGGTGTTTACCTAGTTCTTATTGAATGCCTGATATAAGATCACAACTGGGAGGAGGTAGACATCTCAATAAATTGAGCTGGATTCATTACAGGTTGTTCCCTTGCTTAGCATTTAGCCAAACTGAATTGACTCATCTTGCAAGTATGATCTCATTCCATTCTTTGGGGGCCACCATTCCAGACAAATGACTGCTCTGTGGGGGTTCAAGCAAAGCCAAGTCTTCCCCATTTGATACCTCTCAGCATTTTCGGTCACTCCATGTCAGATTTATTCTCATCTCATTATATTCCTCACCCTCCCTTAATATCTGTGTGAGATATACTGCCTGCCTTGGGACTCCCCAGGTCCTTGAATTATTGGGACCCAGCTTTTAAGAGTCACCCCTAGAATGGGGATTTTCCAGGTATCGCAGAATCAGCTGAGCACAGTACCAAATAGATTGATTTCTTGGAGTAATATTCAGATTTTTCAATGTTGAGTAGATAAACAATAATTATACTTAGGTGTCATAATATCTCCGGAGACAGTAAGCCTAGGAATCAGGAAGACCTGCTTTGAATTCCACTTCTGACTCAATCCCTTAGTTTCTCTGTGCTTTCAGTTTACTTTCTAAGGTGACAGGTGGCAAACCAGTCATTTATCTGCATCAATGCAGTGTCTTTCTCCCTCCAGAGTCCCCTACTGATGAAATCACAAGTCTGGATCAAATAAAAATAATATAATAACAGTAATCATTCATATCTAAATGAAAGTTTGCAGCTCACAAAGCACGTCATCTCATCAAATACTCCCAATAGTCCTGTGAAATGGAAGGGAGAAGGGAAAAAGGAAGGAAGGGAAAAAAGGACAAAACACTTAACCATTGTCTGCCTCAGTTTCCTTAACTGTAAAATAGGAATAATAAATATCCTCCTCATATGTTTCTTGTAAATACAAATGAGGTGATATTTTCAAAGTGCCTGGCACATAGTAGGTGTTTCACAAATGCTTATGCTCCCTTCCCCACAGGTCAGGACAATTGAGGCTCAGTTAGCCTACGTGACTTATTCAGAATCCTACAGCACCTCATATGGGATTCCAACCTTTCTTTCCTGACTCCAGTCCTGGCCCTTATCCACTACAGTTCTCACTTGTAATTCTTCACTGCTCTTTGATCTGCCTTTCCTTAAAAGCCTTCTGGGGGAATTGTGTCTGGACAAGACCTTCCTTCTTCCTGTAATTGAATGTGACACCTTCACTGTCTGCAGTGCCAAGGCTTGGGCTGCTAGGTGCTCTGTGCTGAGGGTAATATGAACATTTCTCCTATACACAACCCTAGGGTCTTTATTCATCAGACATCTGGACAGCTGGACCATAGGCTAAGATTGAATGCCAAGGTGAATTCCTACCTCCTGAGTGTTCTTTGCAGACACTTAGTTCCTGGAAACTCTGACCTTTTTCCACCAAATGATTGGACATAGAGTCCTCTGTCTCCCCCGCCCCCTTCTCATTTCTCTTCCAATCTTCCACCCCTCAAGAAATTGCTGAGGAAGATCCCTTTCTTCAAAATATCATACTGGGATTCTGTTTGCTTCCCAGTGCTTCCCCCCCCAACCTTGGATTATGTTGGCAGAGAGCCATTCACCTTCCTTCACTTCCCAGAACCCAGTTCCCTGCCCATCTCACAGCTTCTGCCAGGGAGAGACCACCTCAGGGGAGCTGCAATCCCATACTAATAGCCTGTATGTCAGTATCCCCTGCTCCCCTGCTTGGAGAGCCCACTTGCAGACACCTTAACTTCAGAATTAGTTACCTTTTAGAAATCATCAAGAAAGTGGGTCCTAGAACCTCTTGTCCATGAGAGCCCTAAACTTGGTTGAGCCACCTCACCGACCTAGGGAAGGCTTTGGGGAGAGGTAGCTAGCTGGGAAGGGAGAGAATGCAGGCAGTGTGGAAGCTGGGCTGTTGGTACTTGAAAGTCCTTGGAGACTAATCCCGAGGCATGGGCTCCCTTTGCATGCAGGGCACAGGGCTTCCCTCCCAAGGCCACAAATGTTAGGGAATAGCGGACTTCTCCCCGCACACATGCACTTCATTGTCTTAGAGCTGCAGTCTTGATTTATGAGGGCTCCGTTTCTTCCCCTGATCCCTGCTGGTACAGCACTCGATGCTTTGCTTTTATGTGTCCCTGTCAGGGGGCAACTGGCGACCAGCTGTTGGAAACTGATTTAATAGAAATAAAAATATCCATGGGCTTGGCCTGTCATCCCAGGTGTCTGGTACCTGCCATCAGCTTCAGAATAAAGGAGGGAGACTTTGGTGCTTAATATGGGATTTCTCTATGACACATGGATTTATGTTGTGGTTGTATGATCGCTCCATGCCCTGGCTCTCCCTGAGGTTTGAGTTAATAATAGGGGCCACTAGAATAATAACTTACATGGAAACCATCCCCTTTTTATCCCCAAATGATCCACAAACACTCTTGCCCATGTAATATGCTTCAGTTCCTAGGCCCGGATCTGTATTTCTCTAAACTTGGTTCCATTCTGGGAAGGCAGAGATTGCAATGGAAAAATATTAAAAGTAAAGGCAGGCACCTCATCCAGCTAGGATGAAAGACACCATCAACCAATCAATAAACAAATATCTATTAATGTTTTATTATATGAAAAACACTGTGCTAGTCATTGGGAATACCAGTACAGAGAATGGAACAATCCTTACTCCCATTAAGTTAATCAGGAGAGACAACAAGTATATATAACAATGCATACAGTATAACTATAAAGTCAATAAATACAAAAGTAGATATATGTAAGTCAATAAATACAAATGTAGATATATGTATTATTTATATATATATATATAATCTCCAAATAGTTCAACTCAAGGTCATTGGAGAAGAACACTAGCACAGTAGAATGAGAAAATACTTTCCATACAAGATGGTGCTTGAATTGGATCTTAAAGGAAGAAAGGTACTCTGAGGCAGAAACAAAGGAGAGATACATTGTAGCTATGAGAGACAGACAATAGAGAACATGGAGAACAGAGAGAAGACCAGTCTGGCTAGATTGCAGAGTACAGGACAGGGGAGATTTATGTCCAGTGAGCCTAGAAAGATAGGTCAGAACCAGGTAGTATATAGTTTGAAAAGCTAAATAGAAGGTTATCAGGAAGCCATTTTGGCTTTTGCACCAAGTTCCAGTTCCTAAAGAAGGTGTCTGGAGAGAGATATGGTAATCATCAATGGCCATCAGTCTCTATAGATGAAGTTCATATGGACTTTGATTATGGGCTTTTGGGTTTTTTTTTGCTTTTTGGAGGGCAATTAGGGTTAAGTGACTTGTCCAAGGTCACACAGCTAGTTTTTGTGTTAAGTGTCTGAGGCCGGATCCGAACCCAGGTCCTCCTGACTCCAAGGCCAGTGTTCCATTCACTGCGCCACCTAGCCACCCCACCTTTGATTAAGTTTATTCAGAATCCACGTAAGTTCCCTTCTTCATAATTCTGTGCTTGGACTAAATCTCTAGGCCTTTTAAATGTCAATATGGTATCTTCACTGTCTGTATTGTTATTTGTCAACTGAGCACAGGCCAAGCCACATATCTCTTTCAATCAAGAAACCAGATTGTCACAGTATTTTACAAAGTTACCCCTTCTGGAATTATCCCAACTGTTTTCACCTTATCTTGATGGGTAGACAACTTTCAAACCCAGGCTGTCTGTCTTATGCACTGTTATCCCTCTAGGGGTCCTGTGCCCCTTGGGGTGTAGTTAGAAGACACTAGATTTAAAATGTAGGGATCAGGGTTCCAAACCATGCTCAGAATTTCATACTTAACAGATTTTGGAGCCCATTTAGTCCATGTAATAAAATAAGACACGTACAACATGCTAAGCAGGTAGGTCCTCAGAGACTTTGTTTGAAGATGCCTGGTGAGGTGGGTCTGTTGTCTTTGAAGGCACTTTCAGACTGGTTTTATATGGTAGACCTATATATAGAGCTGTCTCTTCTTTGCAACTTGGTTTCCTAATCTGTGAAATAAGGGAAATGAGCCAGGCAATCTCCACATCCTCCCTGATCTAAGTGCTGTGTTCTTTCTTTCACACTAGTCGGGAGGGCACGTGTACTCTATTACCCCCTCGACTGCCTAGCTAAGTGATAGCACTTGCTTCCCTGTCTGTCTGCCTTTGGTGGATGGCCCTGAGTCAGAGAGATTTTATTTGATTTTGGTGGGTTGGATAGGCTTTTACCTCCTAGGTGCACCATTCCCTGTCCCCTCCCCCCAGTATTTATCACACTGCCTGCACACTTGTAGTATATATTAGCCTTTTATGCCTTCTCTGTCACCTGTTGAAATGAGAACTCAAGGTCTCCGGGCCTCTGCAGCCCTTTCCCTTACATTAACTTAAATCACACCAGATGTGGGCCTTTACCCGTTCAGGAAGACTAATTGATTTCACCAGTCACAATACGCCTATTGTTTTTTAACACAAATAAACACTGTGGTGGGTTCCCCCCACTCCTCTCCCTTTGCCAGGAGAGCCAAAGGTTATTCAATTAAAGGAGTCCAGAAAGTGTGACTAATAATCCATGGATAGAGTATTTCTACTGTAAAAAAAAAAAAGAATGAAGTGGGAAGGGAGGAGGGAAAGGAGGGAATGAGGGGAAGCCCCCTGTTACTTTGGGAGAGCCGGGGCTGTAACTCTGATGGATGGCTGGTATGTGTAAGACGTTATTATTTGCTATGTGAGTGGGGGGAGATGGCAGCCGCGCAGGGCCATACACCTGCTGGGCTCCAAGGAGCAAGAACAGCTGTGACCATTGATTTAGAAGCTTGCTACTTGGGGCTCCAGGAACGGCTCAAGCGACAGCTCATAAAAAAAGAGGGTTTTATGATTTTTTCCCCTTCTCTCTACAAACAAATGGCCACATCATATGTTTTCCTAACGCAACCATAACTCAAAATTAAATCCCATCCCAAGGTGTCAGCTTGGTACCATGTCAGAATCCTAACGGCTTGTTTCAGAGGTCATTACAGAGATGCTGGCTAGTTGGGGGGTGGGGGTGGAGTGGAAGGAAGGGAAGGGGACATAGGGACATAGGCACAATGCACCGTTTTTGTCTCCATGCACTGGGTCATTTAAGAGCAATCAGCTCCAGCGTTAAAAAAACATGAACTGAGGATGTTTTAACTAATGATTTTATGCTATCAGAGTCACTAATTAATATTGTTAAAAAGTAAGGCCCAGAGTGCTGAAGGCCCCAGTCATCTAGGACCAGCCCCTCCTCCATCTGCCAGACTGACTCCTGCCAAAAAACATGCAGGTGTGCCAAATAGGACATCCTGCCCAAGATGAGGCACTCAGGCATCAGAGAAGAGTGAAGCCTCAGTCCTGGCTGTGCATGGAAACCCATCTCCACTCCTTGGAGAGAAGGCACTCCCAAGGTGGGCCCAAGGTATGTTAGTACTACTGTTGTCATTTCAGGTGTTAGACTTCTGTTTTTCCAGCTCAGTGATTTGGGGTCAGCTCCTTCAAACACACAGCTCTTGCCACCCAAGAAAAATATTTAATGGAGTCGAAGACCTGAGAGGGACCTTTTGAGGTCATGTTGTCCAGCCTCGTGCCTTCCGGCTGGTGCTGCACAAGTTGGGTTATATAATTATTGCCTAGTCTTCACTGAAACCTCTCTCGGGGTGCTGCTACCTCTCAGAAAATTCACTTCAGGGCTCATATAGTCCTGAAAGCAAAAAGACTTTCTTTAAGTCTAACTGGACTCTCTCCTATTTCAGTTTGCTTCAGGGCCCTCATTTCAAAGTCAGAACTGTCCTTACTTTTCTTTTCTGTATCCTACCCTGAGCACATCCCCCATCACTTATATTTTTAGTTCCAGTGCTTTGGAGCTTGGGTATTAAAGTAAGAATAGAGAAAAATGAAACAGTATGGTTTAGGAGGGCATGAATTATTAGCCCTGCTCCATGAATCCACTTTGAGCAGACTTCTTGCCTAATCTGTGGTTCTAGTTCCTGACCTATATAGTTAACTGAGTCTGAGGACCCCAATGGAATTATCTTAAGCTCAGTAAATTTTATCAGAGATTGAAGACTTTGTTTTCTTTTCTGTATCCCTAACTCATAACATGGTGCCTTTTACATAATGGGTGCTGAATAAATGCTTCTTGAATGAGTGAAAGTTGGGAAATTAAGAAAAAAAAGATTGGCAAATACCAGGTGAATTCAAAGTAAGAAAAGCTAGGTGGTATTCAGAAGACTGGTTGAGAGCTGGTAAAAACTTCAAAGGGAATCTAAACCAACTCTTTCATTTTACAGATGAGAAAACTGAGAGTCCAAGGAAGTCATCTAACTTCCCAAAAGTCACAGAAAGGAGTGGCAGAGGTGGGATCACAGGACTCAGAGACAGACTGGAGAACAGACCCTTCCTACTCTGCCATGGCACTAAGGGTGAACTGGATCAGTCCTAAAATCAAGCACAAATGCTATGTAAAAATAGTGGCTCTAGTGAAATACTAAAAAAAAATAGAATGAACTTCTTGAGGGGTTTTACAGAATCACGGAATCTGGATCAGAAAGGAACTTAGAATGAATCTAGTCCAATATATTTGAAAGAATTTCCTCTATATTATACTCAGCAAGTGATAGTCCAGTCTTTGAAGACTTCCCATGATGGAGGATGTACTACTTCTTCTCCCACTTTTTGTGGCTTTAATTGTTGGGAAATGTAAATATGCTTCTTTGTATCTGTCTTCGTGAAGTATTACTAGTTTTGTCCCTGGAGGCCAAGCACTAGACTTCTAATTCCTATTCTATGGGAAAGCCCCTCAAATACTTGAAGCTGTCTATCATGGGTCTCCTGAATCTTTTCTCTTCCTGGCTAATCACCCCCAGTTCCTGCTGGTCATCTTCATTAAGTCTGATCTCAAGACCCTTCAGCACCTTTTTACTCTCCCCTGGGCATTTCTCCAGCTTACCAACCAGCAAGTGGTCATCCAGCCTTTGTTTGAAGACTGGATTGCTCAATTAACAAGTATTGGATACTTAACTCTTTGAGTGGATTATATGTAGAAGAGAAATTAGAATAATTCTGATTAAGTGATTCATGTAGGAACAATTGCAAGATGTAGGCAGGCATGACTGCACTCTGTATGGTAGCATTTCACCCCTACTAGGACTAATTTCCCAACTCTCACCTTCATTGGTGGACAGGCTCCCCAGAGGACAGTTCACTATTTCTCCTCTCAAGGACTCTGGGGTTAATCTCAAGGAACAGTTTCTAGTACTGTCACCTATGAACCAGGATCAGTGACTATCAACCAATAGCCTTAATTGGCTTTTAGAAAATAGATATTTCTAAGATTGGATTTTAGGAACTGATGGTACAAAACATTCCCTCTGCATCAAGCTTGGGATACATTCTCCCACAAATACACACAGATCCAAGGAACAGATGGAGTTAAACTTAGAGATTCCTAGTAGTAAAGTACATATCCAAAGGGTAAATTCTTACATCCTAGTTACTAGCACTCTTTCCTTGACTGAATACATAGCAGACATTCTTTTATGTTTCATGGCATTATGAGCCTAGAAGTTGCTTCCTCCCTTTGGTGGCATTCTTTCAGCATCTGTCTGTGTCTATTTTTTGTTTTTCCCTTGGGTACATCTTTCTCTCTATTCTGGGATGGAAACACTGTCCTCTCTTGGTACCTTCTCTATGGTGACACTGTCACTGGAAGTTGGTAGGTGGTAAGAGAGGGAGGGAAGAGAGAGAGAGAGAAACTTTCTACTTCTCCCAAGTGTATTTCCTTCTGTTTTGAACATGGAATCTATGAACATTAAAATGGCAACCACAATGGAATCCTTACCTCCAGAGGTGAAATCTTTCACTGCTGAGCTGGATCCCTCTAGACTGAGTTCACTATTAGACTGATTGATATCTTCTGTGCTGGCTCAATGGGCATGACTGATACTTTCAATCAAACATATTGTTTTCTATTTTCACTCAAATAGAAACACACCCCGTGAAGAAATCAAAGGATAAAAAATACTTTAATTATACATTTAAAACAACATCATATCAGATTAAGGTAGGAGTGTCAACAAAATTTCATTCTTGAAATTACTCCATTTTTTCTTAGTCCTTTGCATAATTTTTTTTGAGGATGTTTCAGTTACTTTTTAATTTTTTTTAAACAAATGCTTTATTAACTTCTGTTTTACATCATTCATTTCCACCAGATTTTGAGTTACAATCATTTTCCCCCCCTGTTTTTCCCCTACCCACCCTCCCAGAATATCAGTCCCGCAAGATATCGCTTCCTCCAATCTGCTCTCTCCCATACCTTCTCCCATACCCCATTCGACTTTGCCATTAGAGGAAGGTGAATCTTTGTGTCCCAATGCCTGCATATCTTATCTCCCAATTACAAGCAAAAGAGTATTAATAATAGTATTTATATATATTTGAAACATTTAATGTTGCGACCTCAAATTTCAGATCCATTTCCTTCCTCCCTTGTCACCCATTCCCTCTGGGAAGATAAGTAATACAGTATATATTGTACATGTCTAGCTATGCAAAACATTATCATAGTAGATATATTGTACAAGGCTGCTTATAATTCCCTCCCACTCATCCCACCCCCCACCTGTTCCATTCCCTACATGATCCTGTCCATCTTCTATAGTGTGTACTTCCAACCTCCCCTCCCCCCAAGGATGCCCTCCCATCCATCATCCTTCCTCTCATCCCCCTTCCCCCTATTCTGCTGTAGGTTGAGATATCCCATTTAGTATGTATGTCATTCTCTCCCTGAACCAAATTCAATGAGAATGTGGTTTTGCCTTTTTGCCTTCCTATTCTCCCCCTCCCTTGCAACCACTTCCCCTTGCTTCTTCTACATGAGATAGTTTACCCTACCCTGTCTCTCCCCATCTCCTCTTGCCACTTTCCTCTCTCACCTCATAATTTCATCCCTTGAGTATTCTCCCTTCCCAACAAATTCAACCTATGCCCTCTATCCATATATAACTGTAACCATATACACACACATTCACATATGTATTCATATGACCACACACCTTTCTTCCATTATTTTCACAGTGAGAAAGATATCATCAGTCACAGTTATTGATTTTCCATATAGGAATGTAAATAGTTCAAATTTGATAAGTTCCTTTTGATTTCTTTTCCCTGATTACCTTCTCAGGCATCTCTTGCTTCTTGTGTCTGGATGTCAAATTTTCTATTCAATTCTGGTTTTTTCCTCAAGAATGCTTGAAAGTCCTCTATTCCACTGAATGACCATATTTTCCCCTGAAACTAAATACTCAGTTTTGCTGGGTAGGTGACCCTTGGGTTCATTCCCAGTTCTTTTGCCCTCTGGAATATCATATTCCATGCCCTTCGATCCCTCAGTGTAGAAGCTGCCAGGTCCTGGGCTATTCTGATTGTGTTTCCACAATATTGAAATTGTTTCTTCCTGGCTGCTTGTAGTATTTTCTCCTTGATCTGGGGATTCTGGAACCTGGCTATAATATTCCTGGGAGTTTTCTTTTTGGGATCTTTTTCAGGAGGTGATCTGTGGATTCTTTCAACCTCTATTTTGCCCTCTGGATCTAAAACATCAGGGCAGTTTTCCTTGAGAATTTCTTGAAGGGTGATTTCTAGGTTCTTTCTTTGACCATGGCTTTCAGGTAGTCCAATAATTTTTAAATTGTCTCTCCTGGATCTATTTTCCAGGTCAGTGGTTTTTCCCATGAGATATTTCACATTGCCTTCTAATTTTTCATTTGTTTGGATCTGCTTAACAGCATCTTGATTTCTCATAAAGTCATTGGCTTCCATTTGCTCCAGTCTAAATCTGAAGGAAAGATTCTCCTAAGTGAGCTTTTGAAATTCTTTTTCTATCTGGCAAATTTGACTTTTTAAGGCATTCTTCTCCTCATTGCCCTTTTGGGCCTCCTTTGCCATTTGAGTTAGTCTATTTTTTAAGGTGTTGTTTTCCTCAGTCAGGCTGTTGACCCTCATTTCATACTTTTCCTGCATCCTTCTCATTTCTCTTTCCAATTTTTCCTCCACTTCGCTTATTTGATTTTGAAAGTCCTTCTTAAGGCCCTCTATGGCCTGCAACCCACTCATGTTTTCCACTGGGGCTTTTGGAGCAGGACTTCTGCCCTCACAGTCCTTTTCCTGCTCTATGCCCCAAAACAGGAGTCTAGGATTGCATTTTTCTGTTTCCTTTGCCTTGGCATGTTGCCACTTAATTATTTGACTTTTGGGCTTGTTGCCACCGTATGGCCTGGTGCCAGACAGGAACTTTCACCCCAAACGTGTGAGGGGGCCAGCTTCCGTTTCTGGCAAGCTGTAAACCCACCCACGACCTCCACCCCAGATCACAATCCAGATCCAGGGAGGTTAAAGCAAGAGCGATTACCCCCCAAGACTGATTGCTGGATCTCCCTACAGTTCGCAGGCCAGGAGCTGGAGCTGCCTCTGAAAACTACAAAATGGCGTGTCTCCTCAGTGGCTTCTAGCCCCCAGGGGAGGAAGCCGACACATTCCCCAAATACTGGTCCCAAAGTCCATAGGGCACTAACCTCTTACTTTGTCCTAGGCATGTCTATGTTGATAGTTCTGGAATTGCCACAGCTGCTGGTGTTCTGGGGTCTCTCCAGCCAGCTGCTGGCCCTGCTGCCCTGGGGCTAAAACCTTGGCTCACGCGGACCTAGGCTCTGCTTGGCTCGGCTTGGCTCCCTGTGCTCTGCGCGCTGCCGGCTCCCAGAGTGCTGCACTGGTCCTTCCTACAGGGCCGTTGGGCTGTCCTAAGCAGGAGGTTAGCGTCTCTGTGTTGTTCTGTGGGTGCTGGGGCTCCAGAAGTTGTTCAGAGTCCCCTTTTACATAGTTTGGGGGGAATCTGGGGGCAGAGTGGCTTGGATGAGCTGTTTCTACTCCGCCATCTTGGCTCCGCCCCTCCTTTGCATAATTTAAATCCATTGGATCCTAACTATATATTTTTCTAAATTATTTGAAACTGACTGTTTAAAAGACTTGGATACCAATCCAGCTATACCTAATTTTCACTTTTATCTGAGAAGATTTGGTCACTACCAAGATTCTTATCACTTTCTTTTTGGTACCCAGTTCGTTCTCATACTCAAATACTGAAATGGCTTGGTGATCTCACTGATTCAAATGTTCCCACCAATGGTGCTATCCACATCTCTTTCATGACTGCCTATCCTCTGTGACTCTTTTGCATGCTTTCCCAAAAATTACTATAAGAGATCTATCCAATGTGCTACAGATATCCTTGCTTTCTTCAGAAACTGCACAGATAACCTGTCTACCTGTCTTCCATTGTATTTATCACATGCACAGCCCATTTACTTTTCCTGACATAATACCTTGATGACATTTCTTACTCTTGTCCTTTGGAATTTCCAACTGGTTGTGTCTTGCAATCTGTTCAAACCAACTCTGCTCTATTCTATTGCCTTCTGTGCAGTAATCCTCATTAAATTTTCAGAGGCAATTCCACAATTTGCTGCCATGTAGTATAACAATAGTAAAATGTTAACATTAAAGAGATGGACTTTTTCTTTCATAGGAAACTTAGGGTCAATGACATCTTTGCATTTTTCTCAAGCAACCAGATGTCTTCTCCTCTACCTGGGCCCAACTCATTGTTAATATACATTGTCTGTCCCAGCAAGCTATATAGCAGAAGTTCTTTTTTTTTTTTTTGCTCTTTTTTGGAGGGCAATTGGGGTTAAGTAACTTGCCCAAGGTCACACGGCTAGGTTTTTGTTTGTGTGTGAGTTAAGTGTCTGAGGCCGGATCCGAACTCAGGTCCTTCTGACTCCAGGGCTGGCACTCTACTCACTGCACCACCTAGCCGCCCCCTATAGCAGAAGTTCTTAACCTGGAACCTATGAACATTTGAAAAATATGTTAATAATTGCATTTCAGTATAGTTGGTTTATTTTACAATCCTTAATATTTTATGCATTAAAAACATTGTTCTGAGAAAGGTCCATAAGTTTCACCAGGCTTCCTGAGGGGTTCAAGAAACAAATAAAATCTAAGAAATTCCCACCCTAACATTTGTTGAAATCTGAGCAAAAGACATTATTCATTCACTTAATCTTTTCTGCGGATGGACAGGCCAAACTCCTTTGATTGATTACATATTTCTTTCATTCAATTTTTCCTTATCAGTCAGTCATAGGTTCTCAATAACAGTTATTTCTACCTCACACTGAAAAAATTAAATTAGCACTTAAAGCAGATTGGGGATTGGCTTCTCTACTAGAGAGAGAGAGAGAGACAGAGAGAGAGAGAGAGAGACAGAGAGAGAGAGAGAGAGAGAGAGAGAGAGACAGACAGAGACAGAGACAGAGAGAGACAGAGAGACAGAGACAGAGAGACAGAGAGAGAGAAAGAGAGACAGAGGGAGACAGAGAGAGAGACAGAGAGAGAGACAGAGAGAGAGACAGAGAGAGACAGAGACAGAGAGAGACAGAGAGAGACAGAGAGACAGAGACAGAGAGAGAGAGAAAGAGAGACAGACAGAGAGAGAGAGACAGAGAGACAGAGAGAGACAGACAGAGAGAGACAGAGAGAGAACACAGTAGCTGACTCTCAGGTTGTTGGAGTCCTTCATTCCATCTGTATACCAGATCTGTGATCTGTTTGCTGAACTTAATATCTAGTCCCTCCTTCTAGCTAAGTGGTCTGTAGTATAGTATAGTTCAAAGACATTTAAGTTTCAATTTCTCCCTCCATTGCTTCTACCATGTTTGTAGCCTCTAATTCATGAATTTTTTTTCACATATGTATAAGTTCTTGATGTACTCTGCTTACCTATTTTATCTGATCTCTTCGTTTGGCATTCTATTCTCATATTGTATTCATGAGTCAAATCCCATCAAATGTCAGTTTCATCTACTTTTATTAAAATCTCTGTTCCACTTAGTTGATTCCCCTTATTCTGTATATTCTACTTGCTCCCCAGTCTTTGGGTACCATAAATATCATTGCTGCCTTTCTTTTGAGATATTGCCTGCTGTGAATTACTGTACCTCTCTTCTGAAACCATTTTGCCTCTCATATGTGCTCATCTTTATAGCATTTGGATTAACAGCTATTCATGGGTTATTTTTCTCCTTCTCTTCTCTTTCAATTTAAATGTAGAGGCCACTGGATTTGATCTGGGCATTTTAATGTATATTTATTTTTAATCAGTCCTCATAAGATGCATACCAATCCTTGTCAAGTGACCATAATTCCTGTATCTTGAGTCCTCCTGGAGAATATCTAAATCCTAAATTTTAACAGTCATTCTTAATGAACAGCAACTTATTTCTCTTTTAAAATCTTTGTCTTCAATCACTAGTAGTGATAAAAATACCCCCAAGGTCTCTCATTTCCTTTTCTAGATTTCATAATTCCCATCAATGATCCCTACCTCACCGCCTAGCCTCGTTCAATTAGCATCATTTCTCCCCTATTGAATCATTATAAATGGGTAGCAATCATCAAACTTTACAACCATAGAGTCAAGATGGCAGAGTAGAAAAAGGACTTCCACAGGGCTCCAGCTTCCACCTCCCCCAATTCATTTGAACAAACTTTGGAGCTACAGAACCCACAAAATGACACAGAGAAGCTAACCTCCCACTGAGGACAGCTTGGCAGGCCAGCAGCAAGGGGATAGCACAGTGGTCTGGGAGCTGAGCCCAGCTCCCCATGAGCCAGAGGTTTTAGCCACAGCGTGGACCTGACCAGCCTCCAGCTGGAGGGACTTCAGATCACCAGCAGCTGTAGTGCTTTCCGGAATTATAAACACATAGATGCAAAGGACAAAGTGAGAGGTCAGTGCAGGGTGGACTTTGGGATCCAGTAGTTGGGAGTATGGTCAACCTTTGCCCCTGGGTGAGAAGCTGCTGAGGTGCTATGGCTGCGCCACATGGCAGCTTCAGCTCCTGACCTGCAGAGTGTAGTGGGACCAAGATACCAGTCTGAGGGATAATCACTCTTGCTTTAACCTGCTTGGATCTGGATTGCAGTCTAGGGTGGAGGTCCTGGGCTGTGCGATCAGCTTGCCAGAGGGTGTGGAGGCTTTAGAGAGGGCACCAAACTAATACCTTTAGTAGCTGAGAAAATCCCAGCATTTGGGTTGAAGCTCACCTGTCTGGTGGAAGAGTCCTATTGTGGCAAAAAGCCCAGGGATCCAGTGATTGAGTGGCGACATTAGCAGGCAAAGAAAACAAAATAAACAGAGAAATGCAACTGTACACTCCTATTTTTTTAAATTTTTTTTCCCCAAATGCTTTATTAACTTCTGTTTTACATCATTCGTTTCCGTCAGATTTTGAGTTACATTTTTACCCCATTTTCCCCCTACCCATCACCCCAGAATAACAGTCATACAGGATATCCCCTCATCCAATCTGCTATCTCCCATCTTTTCTCCCATACCCCCTTCGACTTTTCCAATAGGGCAAGGTGAATCCCCAAGCCCCATTGCCTGCAATCTTATCTCCCAATTATATGCAAAATAGTATTAATCACAGTATTTAAATATTTTTTAAAAATTGATTTTATGAGGAAGATAAGCAACTCAGTATATGCTGTACATGTGTAGCTATGCAAAATGTTACCATAGTAGATATATTGTAAAAGACTGACTACATTTCCCTCCCTCCCATCCCACCTTCCACCTGGTCCACTCCCCATCTTGATCCTGTCCCTTTTCAAAAGTGGGTGCTTCCAACTTCCTTTCCCCCCTAGCCTGCCCTCCCCTCCACCATCTTCACCCATCACCCTCCCCCCATGCTCCCATAGGGTGGGACACCCTATGTAGTATGCATGTCATTCTCTCTCTGGTCCAAATTCAATGAGAATAAGGTTTTGCATTTTTGTCTTCCTGTTCTTTCTCTCCCCTGCAACCACCTTCCCTTGCCTCCTCTACACAAGACAGTTCACCCCATTGTCTCTCCCCATTCCCCCTCACCACATTACTCTCTCACCTCTTAAACTCACCTTTTAGGTATCATCCCTTCCCCACAAATTCAACCTGTGCCCTCTATCCATGTATATCTGTAAATATATATACACACATTCACATATGTATTCATCTGCCTATATACACCCGTCTTCAATTATTTTCATAATGAGGAAGGTTTCATCAGTCACAGTTATTGTTTTTCCATGTAGGAATGTAAATAGTTCAACTTTGATAAGTTCCTTTTGATTTCTTTTCCCTGATTACCTTCTCAAGCATCTCTTGCTTCTTGTGTCTGAATGTCAAATTTTCTATTCAACTTTGGTTTTTTCCTCAAGAATGCTTGAAAGTCCTCTATTCCACTGAATGCCCATATTTTCCCCTGAAACAAAATACTCAGTTTTGCTGGGTAGGTGATTCTTGGTTTTAATCCCAGCTCTTTTGATCTCTGGAATATCATATTCCATGCCCTTCAATCCCTCAGTGTAGAAGCTGCCAGGTCCTGTGCTATTCTGATTGTGTTTCCACAATATTGAAATTGTTTCTTCCTGGCTGCTTGTAATATTCTCTCCTTGATCTGGGAATTCTGGTACCTGGCTATAATATTCCTAGGAGTTTTCTTTTTGGGATCTTTTTCAGGAGGTGATCTGTGGATTCTTTCAACCTCTGTTTTGCCCTCTTGTTCTTAAACATCAGGGCAATTTTCCTTGAGAATTTCTTGGAGGATGATTTCTAGGTTCTTTCTTTGATTGTGGCTTTCAGACAGTCCAATTATTTTTAAATAATGTCTCCTGGATCTATTTTCCAGGTCAGTGGTTTTTCCCATGAGGTATTTCACATTGCCTTCTATTCTTTCATTTGTTTGGATCTGTTTAACAGCATCTTGACTTTTCAAAAGTCACTAGCTTCCCTTTGCCCCATTCTAAATCCGAAGGAAAGATTCTCTTCAGTGAGCTTTTGAAATTCTTTTTTTATCTGGCAAATATAGCTTTGTAAGGCATTCAGTTCTCCTCATTGCCTTTTTGAGCCTCTTTTGCCATTTGAGTTAGTCTATTTTTTAAGGTGTTATTTTCCTCAGTCAGGCTGTTGACTCTCATTTCATAATTTTCTTGCACCATTTTCATTTCTTTTCCCAATTTTTCCTCCATTTCTCTTATTTGCTTCTTAAAGTCCTCTTTGGCCTGTAACCAGCTTGTATTTCCTATTGAAGCTTTTGGTGCAGGAGTTCTGACTTCACTGTCTTATTCCTGTTCCATGCTTTGATCCTTTTTGTGCCCAAAATAGGAGTTTAATGTTGGATTTTTCTGTTTGTTTTGCTTCCTTTGCCTGGGCATATTGCCAGTCAATTACTTGACTTTTGGGCTTTTTGCCATGGTAGGACTCTGCCACCAGACAGCAGAGCTTCCATCCCAGAAGCTGGAGTTTTCTCAGCAGCTGGAGTTATTAGTTGTGTGCCCTCTGTGAAGCCTCCACACACTCTGTCAAGCTGGTCACACACCCCAGGACCTCCACCCCAGACAATCTAGATCCACAAAGGTTAAAGCAAGAGCAATTACCCCTCAGACTGGTAGCGTGGTCCCCCTACATTCTGCAGGCCAGGAGCTGAAGCTGCATCATGGAGCTGGCTGCACCTAAGCATCTCTCCTGCTTCTTGCCCTGGGGGCAAAAGCCGATGCTCTCCCAACTGCTGGTCCCAAAGTCCACAAGGCACTGACCTCTCACTTTGTCCTTTGCACATATGTGTTGATAATTCTGGAAACAACCACTGCTCGTGGTGTTTTGGAGTCCCTCCAGCTGGTGTTTGGTCAGGCCACCCTGGGGCTAAAATCTCTGGCTCACACAGAGCTGGGGTTGGCTCCCAGAGCACTGTGCTGGCTGCTCCCTGCTAGGCTGCTGGGCTGTCCTCAGCGAGGGGTTAGCTTCTTTCTGTCATTATGTGGATTCTGTAGTTCCAAAATTTGTTCAGAGTCCCCTTTTACATGGATTGGGGAAGGTGGAAGCTGGAGCCATGCAGAAGTCCTGTTTCTACTCCTCCATCTTTGACTCTGCCCCCCATAACTGTATTTCAATATAATTTTCTTCCTTTGTAATTCTATGTATTTTTATTACATGTATTTTAAGACATTATTCTGTGGAGGAATAACATAGGTTTCACCAGACTGCCATAGGGGTCAAAAACACACAAAACAGGACGCCTGCTATTTTGCTGTCATGGCCGGGGTGCTGAAGAAGACCACAGGTCTCGTTGGACTGGCCGTGTGTGAGACCCCACGGGAGCGGCTAAGATTGTTATATTCAAAGATTCTTGATGCTCTTGAGTTTATGCCTTCAAATGCGGCGTATAGAAAATACACAGAACAGATTACAAATGAAAGACTGAATATGGTAAAAGAGGAAACAGATCTTCAAAAACTAGAGGATAAGCTTCAGGCTGGCCAGCTAGAAGAGGTAATTCTTCAGGCTGAAAATGAATTATCACTGGCAAGAAAAATGTTGACATGGAAACCCTGGGAGCCTTTAGTGGAAGAACCACCAGCCAACCAGTGGAAATGGCCATTATAATCAGTGTTAAATATCTGTGATGTATACTTTTTAAAAATCATTAAACATCTGTTTAAATACTGTTAAAATAAAAAAAAAACACACAAAACAATTAAAAAATTTCTATGGAGTTGCACTAGGTCAAAGGTGATAACTGAAATATGATCATATTATACAAACAGGAAAAACAATCATAGCTTTACAGCTGGAAGAAACCTTAAATGTTGTAGAGTCCAACCCCCTTTTTATTGATGAAAACATTGAATCCAGAGAGAAAGGTGTAGTGATTTTCCCAGAGTCAGTGTTTCCAAAGCTGTGGATGACTGAGTCAGAACACATTTTTATTTCCTATAAAACTAAACTCATCACAAAACAACAGGATATTAACATTAATCAAATTCTGATATTTGCATCACATTTTTTAGAAAAAAATATGGCTAAGGCAATATTTAAAGAAATGGAATAACCTAAATAGAGTTAAATACTGTCTTGGTAATACTCAACTGTTATCAATCAATGCTTAGTCTAATCTTTTATTTTTTCCTCTCTTCTAAAGCTTACATTGGAAAATTCACCTTTTGGCTTTCTTGGCTTGTCTCAGAACTGTCTGAAGCTCCAAGATTTCTAGTCAGCCAAAGACAATAGATTTGAAATGGCTAGGACCTTTCTTCTTTTACAGACTTCAGCTGAGAATCTTTTGATCTGTGGGTTTTCTGTCCCATATAACTTGGGTAAAACTTGAAGAGAGATTACAATCACTCCATGTGCACCTACCCCAAATACATTTCCAGTGACAATCTTTTTCCAATCATAAGGGAGTAATTTTCTTCACCCTGACTATTTCTCCTCCCCCAGTTCCCTGCTCTTTGAAGCTGGAACTGGTCAAAAGGCTAATTTGAAACTACAATACTGTCAAGGGTTCAGGTTTTGCACAGATGACAACAGCATAGGTTCCCAGTAAAGCCGGGGGTGGGAAGCCAACGAGACTCTAAAGCATAGGTGTGACTGGATGTAAACAAACCTTCAAGAACACAAAAGAATTCATGCTTATCAATCAGCAGCTGTCAATGGAACTATTCTCACAGTTGAGTCTAAGAGAAAGCTTTGGCTGGGCACCAAATGGACTCATGATATACAGGAAGCAGCTTCACACGTCAAGCAGCTAGGCCATCATTACCTATAAGACATTACTGGCCTTGCTCATGGGAAGCTAGTGCCTCAGTGCATAGACTGCTGGATGTAGAGTCAGAAAGACTCATCTTTGTGAGTTCAAATCCAGCTTCAGACACTTACTAGTTTGTGACCCTAGATAAATCATTTAACCCTATTTGCCTCAGTTTCCTCATCTATAAAATGAGTTGGAAAAGGAAATGGCAAACCACTTCAGTATCTTTGCAAAGAAAACCCCAAATGGGGTCACAAAGCATTGGATATGACTGAACGAGAAGAAACTCATAAATAAACTTTATGTCAACTTGTATCAGTGAAGAATCTGAATTGACAAGGATTTAGGAAAGCTAGTAGACTCAGAAGGATGAAGATGGCTTAGTCACTTTATGATAAAGAAACTCACTGCCATTTTTGTAACTGCCTGACTTCTTATAGGCATTGCTGATGATTGTGGATATGTCATTTTCTCCCTATGGCTGTCCCACATGGCGCCTCATGCCTACTCCACACTGCTGTTCTGCTACCCATCCCCAGCTGCCCAGTCTCTTCTCATGCCACTAACCCTCCAGTCTGAGGTCAACTTGCTTTGTCAATGCCATTGAAGCATATCCCTTTCATCCTTAAGCCATTCCCCCAACCCCTCTCAATTAATTAGCATTTACAGGACTAAGCTTGGTGGGAGTTTTCATGTTATAGAATCATCCAAGATTTTCTTTGCAAAGATACTCGAGTGGTATGCCATTTCTTTTTCCTACTCATTCACAAGCTTTTGTGAACTGTAATTCCCAAGAAGAGTATGGCCTTTTGTCCATTCATGGACATATCCCTTTCTTTTCAGTACCTCTGTGTGTGCTATAGAACCTGTTCCCCCAATTACATGTGGATGCTCATAAGGGGAACCTTAGCCCTACATTAAAAACTTACTGTAGTTGTCACTTAATCTTAATCAGCCTAATTTTCCTCATCTGTAAAATGGGAACGATGGCACCCAACTTTGAAGAATTGTTGGGAAGGTCAAATGTTAAAACATGCAAAATGCTTTGCAAATTTTAAACTGCTATATAAATGCAGTTTGTTATAAAATCTATTAACTAACTATTGAGTGTAAAACTGTTTTATTACCTTGAATTCCAGACAAAGACACAATTATTTAGCTATTATCTCATAAAGAGCTTAGCACAACACCTGGTACCCAGCAGGCACTCAATAAATGCTTATTCCCTCCCCGCTTCCTTTCCTCCTTATGTGCTATTTTTAAATTGTTTGATTATAACACTGCTCTAAGAAAACCAAACCAGCTCTGGAAGATGCTGTAGGGTTGCCCTCAGAGTGTTCGATGGGTGAGGAATGCATGATGCTTTCATTCGCCTAAATCAATTCTACTGGAGGGAGATGCTGGCAGAAGGAAAGGGGAAGGAGCCTGAAGAATCCCATCTGTTGCCTCAACTGATTAAAACCATATCGGTTCCCATGAAACCCTAGTTCTGGCTCTTTCTGTCAGGGAGCAGAACATCATTCCCTCCCCCTCCAGGCAGGGATGTTTTATAGACTCTGTTACTTTTGTTCACAAGGACCACTCTATAAAACTGGAACTCCCTACTGCTTTTCACCAGCGCTAGACCCTGCTGATCTACCAGAAGGAAAGGAAGCAGTAGGAAAGAATGCTAAGATTCAACATTATTAATAATAACATTCATGATTTTCATCTTTCTGCATCTTTGAGCATCCTTGGGAAGGAGGAGGCAATGATACAAGGCCAAGAACATTATATAGGAGGGCTTGGATTGAAATCCTGACTAGGCCAGTCTCTTAAAATCTCTGCCTCCCGTCCCTAATCTGTAACAAGGAGGCTGCATATTCTGGTGGTTCCGCACATTCCTCCAGTTTACAAAGCATATTGAACAAGACATTGAGCTAGATTGCACATCACCAGTTATCTTCAGATGCATTATTTTAATCTAGGCCTTCCACATACAAATGCAGTGCTTTCCCAAATATATTGTCCTATTTTTATTACTGACCTTCCAACAGGAATGCCCAATAAGGAAATGAGATATGTGGGTGGGTGGGGGGTCATCCTCTTTCCCCAAAGGAATGAGCATTATCTTGGGAATAGAAGAAAAGAGGAGGGGTCTAATGCATATCCTTCCTCCTTATACACTCTTTCTGCTATACTCTGATATTTATAAATAGGCCCCTCTCCATTCATAATGCAAAGGGAAGAATCAACTAATATAAGAATTTCAAATCTTAGAGTTAACTGAAATGAATGAATGGATGAAAAAGAATTTACTAAGCACTTATGTAATTATTGTAATATAATTATTATTACTGTAATATATAATAATCATTATGTAATAATCATGCTAAGCACTGGTGATATATTGAACTTATATTTCATTAGGAGGAGATAACACACATAGAGGTGTGGAGACCTGGGAAGGATATTTCAATCCAGGAAGTCAAAAGGATAATAAATTAATCCATAGATCGGAGGTTTAACACGCTCTTTTTGATTGCAGTATTGATACAATAACTTTGTACAGAACAAGAAGTAGGAAGGGGTTGGGGAGGAATGAGAAGTTGACCAGAGTATTATAGCTAAATGTGAATGTGAAAAAAAAAGTTTTGTTTAAGGATGGTGAGAGAGAAAGAGAAAGAGAGAGAGAGACGAGAGAGAGAGAGAGAGAGAGAGAGAGAGAGAGAGAGAGAGAGAGAGAGAGAGAGAGATGGAAAGATAGATTGATAGACACAGATTTAGATTGATTGACAGATAAACTGAGTATTGATTAAACACTTACTATATTCTAGGTACCATGCCAAGAACTGGAAATAGAAATCAAGCTTACATTGTAAGGGAGTATATGGGGAAGGGGAACAGATACCTACATAAGGACAAGGTAGAAAAGTTCAGAGAGAGACAAGTGAGCCTGGATGGCCTAGACACTTCATGAAATGGCAGCCACAGGTAGGAACTCATCAAACACATGAGTGGAAGCATCTCTAGGGGTGAGAAGTCCTCTTCTGAGGAGTTGGAAAATTCTGGAAAGGTAAGTTTTTATTCATTTATTCACCCACCGAAAAAGCTCAACCCCAGGGTATGAGTCCCACAATTGCACAGATTTACTGTCCCAGAGCCTAGGGACATAGTTTCTGGAAGTCTGTTGTCTTGCATAGAGGGGAGTGAGAAAGTTAGAAAGGCAGATGGCAAGATCTATGGGATGGGATGGGTTATGGAGCATATTCTTGTTTCAGTTTGAGATCATATGATAAGTGAATTTTTACTCAGTCACTTAATAATCTCTTTGCTACTTCCACCACTTCTCCTAATCCTGCTCTCTGAATAGACACACAAAAAATTTGATCCCTCTTCCAAATGACAGTCCTTCATATACTTGATGGCAAAGATCATATTCCTTGTTGGTCTCTTTTCTAGACTAAGAGAAGTCTTGGTTTCTTCAAGTATTCACCACAATACGTGGTTTCCATTCACTCTCTCTTGCTACAGAATGGGATGCAATACTCCCAATGTGCTATAGCCAGAGTACCATGGTCCTGTTGCTTCCCATGATCTGGTCATTCCACTTCTACTGATGGAGCTTAAGATTCCATTAGTAGCTTCCCATGTTTTTTTTTTCATATTGGATTTGTAGTTCACTCAAATTTCCATCTCTTTTTCACATGACATCAAGCTATCTATTATCCTGTGTTTGTGTAATTTTTTGGCATCATATAAATAACCCACTGCATGTAGACTTATAGAATCTCCTCTGTAAGCAGTTGGCCTAACTTGTCTTTCTTATTATTATTTCAAAGATGGATTTTAAAAACCTTTTCTTTTTCTGAAACTTTTCTTCCTTAAAACTCATTTATTTGGAGACAGTCTACCAGATGATACTTCTCACTCAGTTTAAAGTAGGCAAAATGCTTTATAAATGCTATCTCACTGGATGTTCAATAATAACTCTGGGAAATAGGAGTTATTATTATCTCCATTTTACATATGAGGAAACTGAAGCAGACAGTGGATAAGTGACTTGCCCAGGATCATACAACTAGTAATTATCTGAGGCTGGATTTGATCTCAGGTCTTCCTGACACAGGGTCCAACAGTATCCAGTGTATTGTCTAAATTGCAAAGAAGGAGCTAACCTGAATGCATAGAGGGACTTTCCTCACCTGGCACTTGTATATCAATGCAGTTTCAGGCCCAGGACTTATTCCTATTCACTTTATATTTGTTCTGCATATGCTTATATAGGTACATACTATTTCCTCTGTTAGAACATAAACTCGCTGAGAACCAGGACTATTTTATTTCTGTCTTTGTATTCTCAGTTCTTAGCTCAGTCTCTAATGTATAATAGGTGCTTAATAAATGTTTGTTGATTGCGAGATTATTTGCTCATGGTTGAATTCCTGGTCCCAGGATCTGAGCTTCTAGCTATAAGACAAAGACCAGAATAGGATTCTCATTATGGGTCTACTATAAGGTTTCAAAGACTGAACTCACAAGTAGGCTGGGACCTAGAAAAAATGTCAAATGCTATATATGCCATATATATGGTTCTCTGTTTTGGTCCATGGGGTTCAAGAGAAATGAAGATCAGAGGAGTCAACGCACCAGACGAGTCATGTTTGCTGATGTATACAATGAGAAACCCATACAAATAGCTGACATGTATATAGCACTTCAAGTTTTGACCATTATGACCATTTTATGACCATTATCTCATTTTATCCTCATAAAAACTCTGGGAGATAGTTACTACCCCCATTTTACAGTTGGGAAAACTGAGGCTCTGAGATGTTCAGCCACTTGGTCATTGTTACACAGCTAGGAACTGATTATCAGAGGTGGGAGTCAAAGCCAGACTTCTCTCAATCACAGAACCAGCCCCTCTGCTTTATACCACATTGTCTCTGAAGAAAGAACAAATTACTCCCTTTCCCTTGCATATTGAATTTGAGATCATAGGTCCTGAGTTCAAATCTGGCTCTACCATTTTCTGCTGTGTGACCTTGGGTTTACCTCTCTTGGCTTTGGTTTCCTCATCTGTAAAAGAAGAGGCTTAGACTAGACTTCCAAGTTCCTTATGATTCTAAATCTACTCCTTCCCGTTTTCTTATTTAGTATTTTATTTTCCCACAATTACATATAAAAACAATTTTTAATGTTAGTTTTTTAATTGAGTTCCAAATTCTCTCCCTCCCTCCCCAAACCCTTCATTGAGAAGGCAAATAATTTGATATATATTATACATGTGTAGTCATACAAAACATCTCCATAAAAGTCATGTAAAAGAAAACAGATCAAAATAAAAACCTAAGAAAAATAAAGAAAATAAAAAAGTATACTTCAATCTGTATTCAGACACCATCAATACTTTTTTTCTGGGGATGGACAGCATTTTTCATCATAAGTTCCTCAGAGTTGTCTTGCATCATTGTATTGCTGGGAATAGTTAAACTATTCACAGATATTGTAATATCTGTAGTATCTTACAATATTGCTATTACTGTTTACAATTTTCTCCTGTTTCTACTCATTTCACTTTGCATCAGTTTATGTAAGTCTTTTCAGGTTTTTCTGAGAGCATCTTGCTCATCATTTCTTTTTTTAAAATTAATTTATTAGTTTAGTTTCAGATAACAAGATTCAATTCTGTAGTTCCTTGATTTTCAAATTTCCTTTACCTCCCTCCCCCACCCCCCACGACAGCATATAGTCCGGGATAGGATCTGCAAATAAATTCATATTAGACATTAATCCAATTACAAAGGTGTATTATACTAGGTGGGATGAAAAATGGTAAAGAAGAAATAAAACCAAACAATGAAAAGAAAAAGATCAATTAGTTTGCTTCCATCAGGATTCAAGCTCAGCTCTTTCTAGTTATATCTCTGGATGTTGCATTTCTCTCCTTCATGAGTCTTTCGAGATTGACTTATATCACTGCATTGCTGAAAAGTGTCCAGTCTGCCATAGTTGGTCATCACACATATGATGTGTCTGTGATTGTATACAAATTTCTTCTGATTCTACTCTTCTCACTCAGCATCAGTTTGTATAAGCCTCTCCAGGTAAATATGAAATCTGTCTCCTCATTTCTTATAGCACAATAATATTCCATTACATTCATATACCACAACTTGTTTAGCCATTCCCCAATTGATGGGCACCCCTTTAATTTCCAATTCTTTGCAACCACGAAAAGAGCTGCTATAAATATTTTTGTACATTTGGGTCTTCCTCCCTTTTCTATGATCTCTTTGGGATATAACCCTAGAAGTGGTATTGCTGGGTCAAAGGGTATGAAATTATTTATAGTCCTTTGGGCATAATTCCAGATTGCTCTCCAGAATGGCTGGATAAGTTCACAACTCCACCAGCAATGTATTAGTGTTCCAATTTGCCCACATCCTCTCCAGAATTTGTCGTTTCTTGTTTTGTCATCTTAGCCAATCTGACTGGAGAGATGTGGTATCTCAGAGTTGTTTTGATTTGCATTTCTCTAATCAGTAGTGATTTAGGGCATTTCTTCATATGCTCATAGATATCTTTAATTTCTCTGAAAACTGCCTGTTCATATCCTTTGACCATTTATCAATTGGGGAATGACTTGTATTCTTATAGATTTGACTCAATTCTCTGTAAATTTTAGAAATGAGTCCTTTATCAGAGACATAGGTTGTAAAAATTCTTTCCCAATTTCCCACCTCCCTCTTGATCTTGGTTACATTGGCTTTGTTTGTAGAGGAGCTTTTCAATTTAATGTAATCAAAATTACCCATTTTGCATTTTATAATGCTCTCTAATTCTTGTTTGGTCCTAAAGTCTTCCCCTCTCCACAAATCTGTCAGGTAAATTATTCCTTGCTTTCCCAGATTGCTTACAGTATCATCCTTTATACCTAGATCATGTACCCATTTAGACTTGAATTTGGTATATGGTGTTAGATAATGATCTATGCCCAGTTTCTGCCATACTGTATTCCAGTTTTCCCAGCAGTTTTTGTCAAATCGTGCGTTCTTGTCCCCAAAACTGGGGTCTTTGGGTTTATCAAACAATACATTACTATATTCATTAACTGCTGGGTCTCGTGCGCCCAATCTATTCCATTGATCCACTACTCTTACTCCTCTGCCAGTACCAAGCAGTTTTGATGACTGCCGCTGTATAATACAGATTAAAATCTGGCATAGCTAGTCCACCTTCCATAGCATTTCTTTTCATTAATTCCCTTGATATTCTAGACCGTTTGTTTTCCAAATAAATTTTCTTATTATTTTGTCTAACTCTAAAAAGTAGTTTTTTGGCAAATTGATTGGTATGGCACTAAATATATAATTTAGTTTGGGTAAAATTGTTATTTTTATTGTTTGCTCATCATTTCTTATAGCACAATAGCATTCCATCATAATCATATACCACAACTCGCTTAGTCATTCACCAATTGATGGGCATTGAGGCATCCCAACAATTTCCAATTCTTTGTCACCACAAGTGATTTGCTATAAATATTTTTTACATACGTGTCCTTTTCTTTTTTTTTTAGATACAGACCTATTAGTGTTATTGCTAGGTCAAATCCCCATTTTCAAAAGGTCTCAATAAAATATAAAACTGATCTACACATGGGAAGATGTTGCAATTCAGCTACATAATAGGCAGTGAATGCTGAGTTGTTTCTTCAGGGATAAGGATGCATTTGCAATCATCCAACACCATGTATTTGTCCAGGCCCTCTTGACCAGAAGCATACACACACCTGCATGATGGATAATGGGGATTAGAGGGACAGCCTGTGGCCACAGAAGAAAAAATAAGTGCCCCCTAGAGATTTAGAGCCTGGAACTTTGGCCTCATTAGCACCACATGTAAACCAACTGAATTCTCAAGGCCACAGGCTAGTTTTGTGTTTTTGTGGAGTGAGATGTTCTCATTAAAAAGGTGTATTAGGGTAGGAGAGCTTTTGTTCCATTGGAGCCATATGAGTGAGGCCCCTGAGGCAGAAAATAATCTGGAATACTGCTTGAACATTTGAATTGTACATCCATTTACTGAAGGACATGACCATAAGACTGAGACTGACTTTGAAGCAAGAGAATACCTTGCTGTTGGGATCAAGCTTACTCAGTGCCACATTCACTTAGAAAGCTCAGGTAGAGGATAAATGACAAATGTGAGTATTGATAAGTAAGGATCACCTTCCCTGTGCCACAAACTATCAGCCCTTCTCTCTACAGCATTTGCAGGTAGTCATGTTTTACAATGAATGTGCATCAAAATATCTTTATGTTGAATAATATTTCTAATGGACTGGAAAATTCACTAGATAAAAAAATCCTTATCTGACTCTTCATGATCCCATTTGAGGTTTTCTTTGGAGAGATACTGGGGTGGTTTATCATCTCCTTCTCAAACTCATTTTACAGATAAGGAAACTAAGGCAAATAGGGTTAAGTGACTTGCTCAGGGTTACATAGCTAGTGTTAGAGGACAGATTTAACCTCATGAAGATGAGTCTTCCTGGCTTCAGGTCCCACATTGTATCTAATGCACCATCTGGCTACTTTACAAAATATACATATAATAATAGTTTTGTAACCCAGGGTTCAAGCCTAGTATATGTGAATAAGACTCTCCTCATTGGTGAAGAGCATGATTATTCAACATTCTATGCCTGCATGAAGGTGAAATTGGTGAGAACTTGGAAAGAATAATAGTTTTCTGGCTTCCAATGTCAGGAAATATGTGAGATTCCAGTCTCCCTTCAAGTAGAGACCCTTAGAGGGAGAGACTTTGGGAAGAAGCAAACACATAAAACAGCCAACACTTTGACACATCCTTGTGGTGACACAACATAAAGGTTTTGGGGAATTTCCCCTTGGGTGAGATAAGGAACTACTCCCCCCTCAATTAACTGAGATATCATGATCCCAGAAGGAGAGCTCATTCAATTTCTGTAATGTCTTGCATATTGTAATCTCCATAACTTCTCAGATTTCTGTTTGCTATCAACTTGGATAAATGGGTTCATTTGGTATTCACTCTGTGGAATGGTCTTTGTTCAACTAGTAGTTGGTAGGAAGGGAGCTGAGTCTTTTGATATAGGTTGGGGAACTCCTTCCCTGTTAAGGGTTAATGACCAAGAAAGAAACTTGAGCTTAAAAATAATTTCCCATAAATCAGCAGTATTTAGGAGGGCAGGGAGATATAGTTGTAATATAGTATCCCTTCTCTGAGACAAACAGAATGGGCCAGCATTATTGGTCAAATTTCCTGCTCCCTTCCAGGCAGGAATCAAAGTCTCTCTTAGAGAAGGGTAGTCAAGATTCCAGAAATATTTATTTACACCTCTCTATTTAGACAAACTCATGTAGACATACACATATGACCTACATGGGACATATATTCACCTTACCCATTTTGAGAATATCTTCTGTTTTTCCAAGCATTTTGACAGTTATTATTTTATTAATCTCAATATGAAGTAGGTAGAATTGATATTATCTCCCACTTACACACAGAGAAACTGAGGTATACAAAATCCAAAAATTTAAATATCATTATCTCCATTTGACAGATAGGAAAATTAGAGCTCAGAGAAGTTGGTTGACTTTATGTTAGTCACATAACTAGTCAAGGTTACAAGAGAGGGAAAGCAGCAGAGACCACTAAAGACTCAACACATTTTTGACCAGTGCAAGGGAAGTGAAAGTATTGAGGACCTAAGGTTAGGCTGTTATTCCAAGTGGATAACGTGAGACACCCCTGGAGTAGAAAGCAGGCTACTGAGGCCATTTGAGAAAGCAGCCCCTTTCACAAAGGGAAAGTTCGGGGAGCTCATGGTAGATTTATAGACACTTTCTCACATTTCAGCCAAATAGGTTTGTAGTGTGGTCCTTGTCCTGGAATTGTTTCTCCCTAGTGTTTACTTAAAGCAGAGTAAATCTGTTGCTATCTGTTATTCTCCTTGTTAACAAATCTAAGACCTTCAGCTCAGCACAGGTGTCTGTTTCTTGTATTTGTAATGACAGCAGGAGAAAGAGCATAACCCACAGTGCAGTGTACATACAGAGGTTAAAAGGTCTTCCTGCTCCAGGGCTCTTGCCTTATGAGCAGTGTGGTGCCAAAGATATTTACCTGTAGGCCTAGTTTCCAATTGATTCCGCATGCTGAGTTGGGGGCCAGTGGGAAAGCCTGGGCTTTCTCTGTGAAGAATGGATTTCAAATTAAAATGACGCCATGTTTAGATAAGACAATGTAGACCCAAGGAGATGGAGATGGAGATGGAAATGGAGATGGGATCAGGAGAATTAGGTTATCTTTCTGCACCTGTCACCAACTTCCTTGGAAACCAGGAAAAATGGATTTACTTCCTTGTATCTTGGTTCCTTTCCACTTTTTTGTATGTTAATACCACCAGCCAAAGTAAGAAAAAGGTGAACAGAAGCACAAAAGAAGTGCTTTGTGCTTCTCAGGAATGAGGGTTTCCAAGCTTCATTTGTTCTTACAGAAGTCCTGTGAGGTAGGTGCTATTATTTACTCCTGTTTTATATATGAGGAAACTGAGGATGAATGAAATAAAATAATGTGTACAGGGTCAAATCATTGGTAAGTGTTTTGAGGCAGGATTCACACTTATAGCATTCTGTCTACTATATCACCTAGCTGCCTTGTGCCGTAAAGAAAATTACCCTGTGTGTGCTTAAGGGATATCCCAGGCAAGCAGAGGCAAGTAAATTCAAGTTTTTTTTAAATTTTCTAAGTGGAGATACTCTGAAAAAGATAACTATTAGGGTGCATCCCAGAATTAAAAAGAGCATAGAGTTCATTGCCAAGTTCTTCTTTGCTCCCAGGGCTTTTATTACTACTGTAGCCTGGATGTTATTTTTAAGGCTGAGGAGAATAGTAATGAAAAAAAACCCAACAATAACCAAAAACAAAATCAAAGCAGCTTAAAGGCATAAAAGAGCAGAAGCTCAAGCAAGACATCCCTCCCCAAAGTAAGTAGTGCCCAACACTAACACGGAGTTCAAAGTCAAGAAGAAGGCTGGAAGAATTAATAAAGAATAAAAGAACCCAACCATAAAGAGCTACTATGGAGATGAAGAAGCCTAAGACAATCTCAGAAGAAAGCAATAACTTGAAAACATCTATAAGCAAAGCCTCAAGGGGAAAATAACGTAGATTGGACAAAAGCCCCACAATAATTACTAGAAGAGCTTAAAAAAGAGATAAAAAGAGCAAAAAGGTTTTTAAAAACAAAATAAAACCAGTAGATGAAAAAAAATGGGGAGAGAAGTTAAAGCAATGCAAGATAGTTATGAAATGAGGAATTAACAGTCTGGTGCAAGAGGTACAAAATCTCACTGAAGAAAATAATGCCTTAAAAATTAGAATTGGCCAAGTGAAAGCTAATGATTTCATTAGACATTGAAAAATAATAAAGTTAAAAGACAGAAAAAAATAGAAGAAAATCTGAAATATCTCATAGGAAAAACAGTGGATATGGATAATATATTGAGGAATATTATTTTAAGAATCATCAGAGTACCTGAAAGTCATGAACAAAAAAAAATCCTGGATATCATATTTAAAGACTTTATAGAGGAAAACCGCCCAGGTATCTTAGAAACATAGGGCAAAATAGAAATTGAAAGATCCACCAGTTACCTCTTGAAAGAAATACCAAAATGAAACACTCAAGAATATTGCAGTCCAAATCAAGTGCTCTCAAGTCAAGGAGAAAATAGTGAAAGCAGCTGGAAAATTCCAATACTGTGGAACCATAGTTAGAATCACACAAGATTTAGTAGCTACCATTATAAAGGAAATGGGGGCTTTGAAATATAATATGCCAAAGGAGCTAGGATTACAGCCAAGAATAATCTACGTACCAAAATGAAGTATTATTCCACAGGGGGCAGGAGTAAAGGAATGGACATTTAATGAAATAGAAAACTTTCAAGTATTCCTGATGAAAAGACCAAAGCAAAACAGAAAACTTGACATTTAAATGTAGTATTCAAGAGAAGCATACTAAGGTAAATATGGGTGAGAAATTGTAAGGGAATAAATAGGGGTAAATTTTTTACATTCTTATATGGGAGATAATATACATACATACATATATATTCCTTTAGAACTTAATCATTACCAGGAGTTTTAGAAGGAGTATAATTAGAAAGAGCACCTGATTTTGATTTCTATTATATTTCAGTGATCTGAAAGGAAGAATTTAAGGATGGAAAAGATGAATGTACTGGGAGAAGGGGAAAGTATGGGGAAAATATCTTACATAAATGGACACACAAGGAAGAGTTTATACAATGGAGGGTGCTTTGGGATGTAGTGGGCAACTTAAACTTAGTTCTCATCTGAAATTTTTTAAGGAGGAAAACAAAATAAATATAAATATAAATAGATAATTGGGCTGAGAAATGCACTTTATCCATCAGGGAAGTAGGAGGGAAAGGAAAGGGGCTAAAAGAAGGGGGTAGGGGCATAAGACAGAGGGTAGATGAAGTGAGGCAGTGGTTGGAAGCAATACAGACTCTTAAAAAGACATGGGATAAAATAAAGAATAATAAATATAAGAAAATGGGATGGAGGGAAAGATATAATTAGCAATCCTAACTGTGAATATGAATGGAATGAACTCACCCATAAAATGGAAGAGGATGACAGACTGGCTTAGAGACCAGAATCTACCAATGGGTTGTTTATAAGAGATATACTTGAAGCAGAAAGATAAATAAACATTTGGAGAAGAATCTATTATGGTTCACTGAAGTAAAAGAGATAAACAGAATTACATTTTACTAAAAGATATCATAGCTAGCAAATTAATGTCAATACTGAATATACATTCACATATGGCATAGGATGTAAATTCTTTTTTTTTTTAAAGCAATTGGGGTTAAGTAACTTGCTCAAGGTTACACAGCCAGTTATTTTTGTGTGGGTGTTAAGTAGAGGCCGAAACCAATCCCGGGTCCTCCCAACTCCGGGCCTGGTACTCTTACTCACTGCACCACCTAGCTGCCCCAGTATATAAATTCTTAAAGGAAAGTTTAAATGAATTACAGGAAGAAATAGACAGTAAAAATATAATAGTAGGGAATTTCAATTTGCTTCTTTCTGATCTAGATAAATGTAGCCATGAAAGAAATAAGAAAAAAAAGTTTAGGAGATGAACAGAATTTTAGAAAAATTAGATATATTAGACCAGTAAAGAATATCAAATTGGACAGAAAGCAATATATCTATTTTTCAGCTGTTCATGGCACTTTCATACAATGGACCAAATATTAGCCATAAAAACCTCACCAAAAACCACATCAAAATCATAAACCACTTTTCTTTCCTTCTTATATTATGGGATCATAGATCTAGAGTTAGAAGAAACCAAAAAATCTCTCATTTTTCAGATGAGGAAACAAAGGCCCAAGCAGATTAAGTGAATTCTTTAAGGCCATATTGAAAGTATCTCAGATCGAATTTTCATCTGTTCCTAGGGAAGAGAAGAGGAGGTACATAATAATATGGGCACATACACTTTTGATTATGTTGCAGGTCTGGAATAATTCCACATCAGGGGGATGATTGTTTTGATAAGGCCCCTTATAGAGACACAGTGTGATAATGGTGAATAGTGGACTGGGGCCAGGCTTGGAATCAGGAAAACTTGAGTTCAAGTCATGCTTCTAACCAGCTGTGTGATCATGGACAAGACAAATAACTTAAATTGCAGGTAAGTGGTGGTAGAACTTCTTATATGCAAGAGAAGTTCCCTAGATTGATGAAATCAATTATCTGAACCATGTTTTTTTAAAAGTCATGTGAAATCCATGAAAACTATGCCTTTTCCATCTCTTTATCTTTGTATCCCTCATACTTGTTATCTTGTACCAACTGCCTTGCACATTGTCAGTACTTGAATTGCTAGTTTTTGGAATCTTTTCTCAACCATTATTTCATTTAAACTTTACGATTAGGGGCGGCTAGGTGGCGCAGTGAGTAGAGCACCGGCCCTGGAGTCAGAAGGACCTGAGTTCGGATCCGGCCTCAGACACTTAACCCACACAAACAAAAACCTAGCCATGTGACGTTGGGCAAGTTACTTAACCCCAATTGCCCTAAAAGGGGCGGCTAGGTGGCGCAGTGAGTAAGAGCGCCAGCCTCAGAGTTGGGATGACCTGAGATCAAATCCGGCCTCAGAAAATGAGCACCCACACATAAATAATGACTAGCCGTGTAACCTTGAGCAAGTTACTTAACCCCAATTGCTTTAAAAAAACTTTACAATTACATTTCTGAGAAAATGATCCATGTAAAATCCTTACTTGGGTTAAACACACACACACACACACACACACACACACACACACTAACTTCTCAAGTATAAGATGAGCGATGTATATTTGACAGCAGGTCACATGAAAAAGATCTAGGGGTTTAAGTGGAGTAAATATTCAGTATGGCTCCATTGTATGATGACAACACAAAAAACCTATGCAATCATATTCTACAGTAAGAGAAACATCATGTAAATAATGAGTTCATTATCCTGCTATAGTCTTCCCTCATCAGACCACATTTGGAGTGTTGTGTTTAGGGCATAGAAGTAGAGAGAAAGGCAGAAAATGAAATCCAAGTTCTGAACTTGGATAACTAGAATATGGTGCTCTCATCAGAAATAGGAGAATTTGGAGAAGGGGTGATTTTCAAGAGGAATATGAAATCTACTGGGGACATTTTAAATTTGGGATGCTTATGGAGCATGTTGTAGTTGCATGATGATGAAGTGGGACTATAGCTCAGGAAAGAGATTTAATTATAGAAATACAGGTTTGGAAGTCATTAACTTAGCAACGATAATTGAACCCATGGAAAGTGATGGGATCATAGAGAAAGAGACTATAGAGACAATGAGAAGAAGGACTAAGGCAGAGCTATGGTAGATGACCACTATTTAGGGGGTAGGGAAGAGAAGATTGAGAAGCAATAGTCAAAAAGGTAGCATGAGAACCAGGAGAAAATAAAGTCATAGAAACCTAAAGAGGAGAAAATATCAAAGATCAGAGAATGACCATATGTCAAATGTGACAGGTCAACAAGAATCAGGACTGAAAAAAGTTACTGGATGAAACTATTAATGGATCCATCATCACCTCAGAAAGTGAAGTTTTAGTTGAATGGTAAGGTTGGAAGTCATATTGCAAGACATTGAGAAGTAAATGGGAGGAGAGGATGTGGAGGAAATAAGCAGAGATGGCTTTTTTTAAACTTTAACTGTTACTGAGAAGAAAAAATGGGACAATAGGTTAAGGATAATGCCTCACTTTCATATTATGCTAGAAAATAGATATTTGCTCCTTCAAGTTGGTGACACAGATGAAGAATCATCTCATTCATAATCCCTTACTTGCACTGACTAACCTCACTCAGAGTAATAGAGTTGTTGACTTCATGATGGAGGCCTTCAGTATATTACTCACATTCTTGTGGACCAGAAATGAGGTTGCCTCTGTAAGTTCTTGCTACCTCACCTCCTACAGCCAGTCTTTAGAGCTATCCAAGAGTGTAATGGGATATCTTTGGAAGTAGTTATTTTCCCCTTAATCAAGTTCTTTAAGGGAAGGTCACATAACCTGTAGAGGAGCTTCTTGTCTAAGAACCAATCAATGAGCATTGACTGAAGAACAGGTGGGATTACCTGACCTCTGAGGTCACTGCAATTTTGTTTTTTCTGCCTCTATAATATTGTTCACATCCATACCTATGATTCTAATTACACTCATTCAATTCAATTCAATAAATTATTGCTAGTTAGATGGCAGAATAGAAGCACAAACTTGGTGTGGGCTCCCCTCCAATCACTTCCAATACATGTAAAAATGACTCTAAACAAACTTTACAGCTACAGAACTCACAAAGAGAGAAAGAGAAATAAAACTCCTGCTGAAAGAAGCCTGACAGGCCAACAGGAAGGATCTATCACATCAGGCTTGGAGCTGAGAACAGCCCCACATGAGCCAGGTGGTTCTAGGCCCCAGGGTGGCCCCAAACACCAACAGGTCCAGAGCAGACTTCAGGAGAGAGAATCACCAGCAGCTGTGGCAGTTTCCAGAATTATCAACCCATAAATGCCAAAAAGAAAGTAAAAGGTCAGTGTGGAACTTTGAGGGAACAGGGGCACTGAGAGCCCAGTCTGTTTTCTGCCCAAGATGAAAAGTGGTGGAGGTACAGCAGCTGTGCAGCCACCATTGCCTGGCTATCTCAGGAGCTCCTGGCTTGCAGATAGCTGGGGGATTAAGAGAGCATTCAGAGGGTAATAACTCTTGTTTAACCTTCTTGCGTCTGTATCATGCTGTCCTTGGGTGGCTGTCCTGGGGTGTGTCACCAGTGAGTTAGAGATTGTGGTGTCTGTAGAGAGGGCACCCAACAAATAGCTCCAGCAGCTGCAAAAACCCCAGCAATTTGGGACAAAGATCTCTCCATTCTGGAAGCAGAGTTCTAGCATGACAAAGAGCTCAAAAAATTGGCTGCCAATATGAGCAAGCAACAGAAGCACAAACAGATGATAGAATCCTTTTTGGAGGATAAAAAGGCTCAAGGCATGGAGTGGAAGGAAGACAGCAAAGTTGTAACTCCTGCATCAAGAGCATCCAAGAAAAATATAAACTGGTTACAGGCTATGGAGCAGCTCAAAAAAGATTTTGAAAATCAAGTAAGAGAAGTGGAGGAAAAATTGGGAAGACAAATGAAAATGATGCAAGAAAATCATGAAAAGCAGGTCAACAGCCTGCTAAAGGACACCCAAAATACACTGAAGAAAATAACACCTTAAAAATAGACTGGCGCAGTGAGTAATATTGCCAGCCTCAGAGTTGGGATGACCTGAGATCGAATCCGGCCTCAGAAAATGAGCACCCACACACAAATAATGACTAGCCATGTAACCTTGAGCAAGTTACTTAACCCCAATTGCTTTAAAAAATAGACTAACTCAAATGGCAAAAGAGACCCAAAAAGCCAGTGAGGAGAAGAATGCCTTAAAAAGCCAAATTTGCCAGATGGAAAAGGAATTTCAAAAGCTCACTCAAGAGAATAACTCCTTCAAAATTAGATTGGAGCAATTGGAAGCTAATGACTTCATGAGAACTCAAGATACTATAAAACAGATCCAAACAAATGAAAAAATAGAAGGCAATGTGAAATATCTCATTGGAAAAACCACTAACCTGGAAGATAGATCCAGGAGAGATAATTTTAAAATAATTGGACTACCTGAAAGCCATAATAAAAAGAGTATAGACACCATATTTCAAGAAATTATCAAGCAAAATTTACCTGATATTCTAGAACCAAAGAGCAAAATAGAAATTGAAAGAATTCACTGATCTCCTCTTGAAAAAAGTCCCAAAAAGTAAAGCCCTAGGAATATTATAGCCAAATCCCAGAGTTCCCAGGTCAAGGAGAAAATATTGCAAGCAGTCAGAAAGAAACAATTTGAGTATTGTTGAAACACAATCAAGATAGCACAAGACCTAGCAGCTTCTACATTAAGGGATCAAAGGGCTTGGAATATGATATTCCAGAGGTCAAAGGAGCTCGGATTTAAACCAAGAATCACCTACCCAGCAAAACTGAGTATAATGCTACAGGGGATAATATTGTCATTCAATGAAATAGAGGATTTTCAAGCATTCTTGATGAAAAAACCAGAGCTGAACAGAAAATTTGACTTTCAAATACAAGGAGCAAGAGAAGCATGAGAAGGTAAACAGGAAAAAGGAATAATAAGGAACTTATTAAAGTTCACCTATTTATATTCCTACATGGAAAAATGATAATTGTAACTCATAAGACTGTTCTCAGTATGAGGATAGTTGAAAACAATATATGTATACATACATACATACATACATACATACATATGTATGTATAAGAGAGTGTGTGTGTATATAAATATGTTAGTGTGGGCATATGTATGTTCGTGTATACATAGACAGAGGGCACAGTATGAGTTAAATATGAATGGATATCTAAAAAATAAAATTAAGAGGTGAGAGAAGAATATATTGGGAGAAAGAGAAAGGAAGAGATAGAGTAGGGTAAATTATCTCATATAAAAGAGGCAAGTGAAAGCTGTTACAGTGGAGGGGAATAACAGGAATGTGAAAGGGAATGGGGCAACCTTATTCTCATTGAATTTGGCTTAAGGAAGGAATAGCATACACACTCAATTGGGTATCTTACCCTACAGGAAAATAGGGGGGTAGGGGATAAGAGTGGGGAGGATGGAAGGGAGGGCAGATTTGGGGAGAGGGTAGTTAGAAGCAAACATTTTTGGAAAGGGAGAGGGTCAAAGGAGAAAATGGAATAAATGGGGGGTGTATTAACAATGCAATATTCACTATGCCTATGGCAATTATAAATAGGCTTATGTGGTTATTAATCACAAAATATATCAGGCTCTCTATATGGGGGATAAAGCCAGAACATTTATTAAAATACCAAATAACTGAGTCCCAAAACCAGAAAGTCAAAGCCATCAGAGCAGTTATGAAATTGGCAGAAGTAGTTAATGTAGTAACCAACCACATTTTTAAGCCTTCAAAACAGAACAGGCTACCTCAGGCAAAGGTCCTTCTCTCCCCACTCACAGCAACTGCTCAGCATCCAGGAAGCATGCTCACAACAGCTCCGGCCCCCCACAGTTCCAGTCCCTGGCAGTCCCCAACAAGAGTCCTTAGCAGAAATTCTGGCTGGCTCAAAAAGTGGTTTGCACCTCCACCTCTACCTTGGCAGTTACTGTTGCTGCTGCTGTTGCCGTGGCCATCAACAGTCCCCACTGGAACTCTAGCTTTTTTTTTTTCTCTTCCTCTTGCCCTGCCCCTTCCTGCTATGTCAGCAAGTCCAATGGGGTATGGAAGGTCTTTAAATCCCATAACCCTTACAGGGGGATAGGATGGGGGGGGGGGGAATAATAGTTAGTCTTTCACAATATGACAACTACGGAAATGATTTGGGTAACTGCACATGTACAACTTATTTTGAATTACTTGTCTTCCTAGTGGGGGCAGTTGAGGAGGGAGGAAGGGAAAAAAATCTGGAACTCAAAGTTTTAAAAACAAAAGTCTTTTTTTTTTTTAAAAACAAATACTTTATTAACTTCTGTTTTACATCATTCATTTCCGCCAGATTTTGAGTTACAATCATTTTCCCCCCATTATTCCCCTACCCAACCTCCCAGAATAGCAGTCCCACAAGATATTGCTTCCTCCAATCTGCTCTCTCCCATACCTTCTCCCATACCCTCATCGACTTTTCCATTAGAGGAAGATGAATCTTTGTGTCCCAATGCCTGCACATCTTATCTCCCAATTATAGACAAAAGAGTATTAATAATAGTATTTATATATATTTGAAACATTTAATGTTACGACCTCGAATTTCAGATCCATTTCCTTCCTCCCTTGTCACCCATTCCTTCTTGGGAGATAAGTAATTCAGTATATGTTGTACATGTCTAGCTATGCAAAACATTATCATAGTAGATATATTGTACAAGGCTGCTTATAATTCCCTCCCACTCATCCCACCCCCCACCTGGTCCATTCCCTACATGATCCTGTCCCTCTTCTATAGTGGGTACTTCCAACCTCCCCTCACCCCAAGGATGCCCTCCCATCCATCATCCCTCCTCTCATCCCCCTTCCCCCTATCCTGCTGCAGGTTGAGATATCCCATTTAGTATGTATGTCATTTTCTCCCTGAACCAAATTCAATGTGAATGTGGTTTTGCCTTTTTAGCCTTCCTTATTCTCCCCCTCCTTTGCACCCACTTCCCCTACATGAGATAGTTTACCCTACCATGTCTCTCCCCATCTCCTCTTGCCACTTTCCTCTCTCACCTCATAATTTCATCCCTTGAGTACTCTCCCTTCCCAACAAAATCAACCTATGCCCTCTATCCATATATAACTGTAACCATATACACACACATTCACATATGTATTCGTATGACCACACCCCCTTCTTCCATTATTTTCATAGTGGGAAAGATATCATCAGTCACAGATATTGCTTTTCCATATAGGAATGTAAATAGTTCAACTTTGATAAGTTCCTTTTGATTTCTTTTCCCTGATTACCTTCTCAGGCATCTCTTACTTCTTGCGTCTGGATGTCAAATTTTCTATTCAACTCTGGTTTTTTCCTCAAGAATGCTTGAAAGTCCTCTATTCCACTGAATGACCATATTTTCCCCTGAAACAAAATACTCAGTTTTGCTGGGTAGGTGACCCTTGGGTTCATTCCCAGTTCTTTTGCCCTCTGGAATATCATATTCCATGCCCTTCAATCCCTCAGTGTAGAAGCTGCCAGGTCCTGGGCTATTCTGATTGTGTTTCCACAATATTGAAATTGTTTCTTCCTGGCTGCTTGTAGTATTTTCTCCTTGATCTGGGGATTCTGGAACCTGGCTATAATATTCCTGGGAGTTTTCTTTTTGGGATCTTTTTCAGGAGGTGATCGGTGGATTCTTTCAACCTCTATTTTGCCCTCTGGATCTAAAACATCAGGGCAGTTTTCCTTGAGAATTTCTTGAAGGGTGATTTCTAGGTTCTTTCTTTGATCATGGCTTTCAGGTAGTCCAATAATTTTTAAATTGTCTCTCCTGGATCTATTTTCCAGGTCAGTGGTTTTTCCCATGAGATATTTCACATTGCCTTCTAATCTTTCATTTGTTTGGATCTGCTTAACAGCATCTTGATTTCTCATAAAGTCATTAGCTTCCATTTGCTCCAGTCTAACTCTGAAGGAATGAATCTCCTCAGTGAACTTTTGAGATTCTTTTTCCATCTGGCAAATTCGACTTTTTAAGGCATTCTTCTCCTCATTGCCCTTTTGGGCCTCCTTTGCCATTTGAGTTAGTCTATTTTTTAAGGTGTTGTTTTCCTCAGTCAGGCTGTTGACCCTCATTTCATACTTTTCCTGCATCCTTCTCATTTCTCTTTCCAATTTTTCCTCCACTTCTCTTATTTGATTTTTAAAGTCCTTCTTAAGGTCCTCTATGGCCTGCAACCCACTCATGTTTTCCCCTGGGGCTTTTGGAGCAGGACTTCTGACCTCACAGTCCTTTTCCCGCTCTATGCCCCCAAAATAGGAGTCTAGGGTTGCATTTTTCTGTTTCCTTTGCCTTGGCATGTTGCCACTTAATTGCTTGACTTTTGGGCTTGTTGCCACACTATGGCTTTAAGGCCAGATAGAGGAATTTTCGTCCCGAACGTGTGGGGGGCAACTTCCGTTTCTGGCAAGCTGTAAACCCACCCACAACTTCCACCCTAGATCACAATCCAGATCCAGGGAGGTTAAAGCAAGAGCGATTACCCCCCAAGACTGATCGCTGGATCTCCCCACGATTTGTAGGCTGGGAGCCGGAAATGCCTCTGAAAACTACACAATGGCGTGTCTCCTCAGCAGCTTCTAGCCCCCAGGGGAGGGAGCTGACGCATTCCCCAAATACAGGTCCCAAAGTCCATAGGACATTAACCTCTTACTTTGTCCTAGGCAAGTCTATGTTGATAATTCTGGGGTCGCCACAGTTCCTGGTGTTCTGGGGTTCCTCCAGCCGGCTGCTGGCCCTGCCGCCCTGGGGCTAAAACCTCGGCTCACGTGGACCTGGGCTCGGCTCGGCTCCTGCGCTCCGCGCTCTGCCGGCTCCCAGACCGCTGCGCTGGTCCTTCCTGCAGGGTGCTGGGCTGTCCTCAGCGGGAGGTTACCTTCTCTGTGTCGTTCTGTGGGTGCTGGGGCTCCAGAAGTTTTTCAGAGTCCTTTTTTACATGGTTTGTGGAGAATCTGGGGGCAGAGAGGCTTGGACTAGCTGTTTCTACTCCGCCATCTTGGCTCCGCCCCCCAAAAGTCTTTTTTTATTGTTTTTTTTACATGCAACTCGGAAATAAGATGTACAGGAACTGGGGTATAGAGGTCTGTCTTGCCCTGCTAGAAAATTAGGGGGTGATGGGGGAGGATATAGGGGAGAACATACTGGGGGAAGGGGTATTCAGTAGTCTTGCTACTTTGGGGTGGGGGTAGGGGAAAGACAGGGAAAAATTGTAAGTCAAATTCTTGTGAAAATTAATGTTGAGAACTAAAAATATATAAATAATTTAAAGAAAATTGTTGCTAGTTTTTTTTTTTGGATTGAGGATTTATTAAGCACCTACTGTGTGGAAGGGGCTGAAGATTCAAAGACAAAATTAACACCCAATTGGTGTTTCTAGTTACTAACTTGATCCTATTAAAAAGAGAAGATCAGGACCTGAGAGTTCCATGCTCATCCTGGTGGTTAGGGAGTTCATCAATGCTAGAGAAATGCAAACATATCTAAGGCTCTCAAAGAGTGGATGATCTTCTGACTCCAGCTATACTTTTCTCTTCATGGCTTTGCCATCTCATCAGTCTGGTGGGTGAAGTTAGGTCAACATGCATTTCTTAAGAGCCCAATGTATGCTAAGCACAGGGTTGAGCACTGGGAATATAAAGAAAGATGAAAAAAGCTATCCTTGTCTTCAAGGAGCTCACAGTTCAATGGGGCAGAGAGCAATCGAACAAATATGTGATGAGAAAATATATAAAGAATAAATTGGAGGTAATCTCAGAGGAAAGACATTAACATTAAGTGGGACCGGGAAAGGCTTCTTACTTAAAGTGGAATTTTAACTGGGATTTGAAAGAAATCAGGGAAGGCAACTAATGAAGATCAGAGAGAATCCCACACATGGGGGATAGCCAATGGAAATGTAGAGTCTGAAGAAAGACTGTAGTGATTAAGGAACAGCAAGGAGACCAGCGTCACTGAATTGAAGAATATATGGGCTATAGCACTGGCCCTTGAGTGAGGAGAATCTGAGTTCAAATCTAGCCTCAGACTAGCTATGTGACCCTGGCCAAGTCATTTAATGCCAATTGCCTCAAAAAAAAAAAAGAATATATAAAGCCTAGTAAGATGTAATAAGATTAAAAAGTTAGGAAAGGGTTAGAGGATTTAGATTTGATCCTGATGGTAATAGGCAGCCACTGGAATTTAGAGGAGTTTAGCTACTAGAGAATAGGATAGTGGGAATAGGGCAGATAGTAGGGTAGGTGGATCTATGTTTTGGGAAAATCAATTGGACAACTTAGTGGAAGATGGACTCGAGTGAGAAAAGACTTGAGGTAGAAGGACCAACATCAAACTGTCGCAATATTCCAGGCATGAGGTTATGACCAGAGTCGTGACAGTGTCATAGGAGAGAAAGGGGTATATATGAGAGATTTTATGTAAGTAAAATCTATAAAAGAGAAACAGATTAGATATGGGGGGAATAAGAACACACGGGGAGAAATTAGGACAACTAAATTGTGAGCCTAGGGGAGAGGATGGTGAGACCCTTTACAGTTATAGGAAAGTTAGTAGAAGAGACCATTTTGGTGGAAAGATAATGAGCTCAGTTTTGGATAGTTTAAGATGTCTCTGGAACATCTAATTTGAGATATCCAATAATCAGCTTCAGATATGAGACTGGAAGTCAGGAGAGAGATTAAGACTAGGTAAATAGATCTGAAAATCATGAGTATGGAGTTGATAATTGAAATAATCAGAGTTGATTGGATTGTGAAGTGAAATAATATACAAGGAGAAGAAGTCCTGGAACAGAACCGTAGGGGACTCCCACATTTAGTGACCATGACCTGGATGAAGAACCAGAGAAGGAGATTGAGGAGTGGTCAGAGTTAGGAGGAAATCCAGGAAAGAGCAGTGTTATCAAAACCTAGAAAGCAGAAAATATCAAGAGAAGAGGGTGATTGACAGTATCAAAACCTACCAAGAGATCAAGAAAGATGAGAACTGAAAAAAGGCTATTGGATTGGTAGTTAAGAGAGATCATTGGTGACTTTGGGGAAAATCAGCTGAATAATAAAGTTGAAAGCCAAACTGCAGAGAGTTAACAAGAGTGATAGGAAAAGAAGTAAAGATGCCAATTGTAGTTGACTTCTAGGAGTTTAGCCATGAAATGGAGGGAGGTATGGGATGACAATTAGAAGGGATAGACAGATTGAGTGAGGGTTCTTAAAAAATAGAAGAGAAATGAATCTGCTGGTAAGCAGACAGGGATAAGGATTGGACAATCTTCTGAAGAAGATAAGATATAATGGAATCACTTGTGCATGTAGAGGAGTTTGCCATGGCCAAGGGAAGGACCAGAGATTTCTATGAGACAAAGATGAAGCATCTGAGTGATGAGAGATGAGTAGAGGGAAAAGAGGGAGTTAACTAATTTTTTTTCTTTTAAATATGAGGCAGGGGAGACAGTGGGTGAAGGGAGAGCCAAGGAAAGTTTGAATCGGCATGAAAAGGTTGTAAAAAAGCTGCTGTGTTGAGTGCAATAGTGACTCAACTTGTGTTTAGTGTATATTTACCAATTAAAATTAACTCTAAGACTTCCATCCTAATGGCACAATCCTTCCTCTTCTCTTAACTTGCCATGTTTTACTGATATTTAGTCTTGCGATCTTGAAATAATAAACGTGTTCCCCAAGGAAATAGACAGATTATGCTCAAATGTACACCGCGTTTTATTCTTGGAATTGAACAAAGTAAGCAATGACTAATAAAAATTTGCCATGTGGCTATTTGAGCACAGCTTGTTCTAAACCAACACAGTCTTAGATAATTCATATCATTCTGAAACTTTGAGCTTTAGGGAAGACACAGGTTGCTTTGTTTAATTCCTCGTGACTGATCCTTCTACAAGAGGTCAATAAGTGAAGAAAATAGTGGTAGTTTCTAAATGATATTCAACTGTTCAACCCATGATTCCAGTAGAGCCAAATCTTAAATGAAGAACCAGGCTCTCTGGACCTTAGACTTAATTTTCCCTCTTGGCAAAGAGCATGGACTTGGGTCCTGGATCTTGGGCTCATTCTCGCCCTTCAATCTCTCACATCTCACCCATTCAGTCAATTGACAGTCATAAATTCTACCTCCATCAAATCTTACATATCCATACCTTTCTTGACATGCTCATAGTCAGGAACCAGTTCAGGTTTTTATCATGTGTCCGGTCCACAATTTCTTAATTATTCTCCCTACTTCCAACTTCTCCTTTCCACAATCTTTCCTCCATAGAACTGCTGCAGATAGTGACAGGGAAGTGACCATCTCACTGTCCTGCTCAAAATGTTCCAGTGGACCTCTTTTTGTCTCCAGGACAAAAAACCAGGGTCATCCATTTACCATTTAAAGTCATTCAAAACCTGTCTCTGACCTACCTTGCTTTACCACATGTAGCTAGTAAGTGTCTGAGGTCAGATTTGAATTGAGGAAAGTAAGTCTTCCTTACTCTAGGCCCAGTGTTCTATCCACTGCTGTACCCTGTTACAATATTTCTTTTACATTGTGAATAATTATCCCCGCATCCACTTGAAGCCCGATTTTCTTATGTTGGGATTTTGTAAATAAAGGACTGCCTACAAATGTATATGTATTTAAGAATATATTCACATCCATAAATATTTCAATGTAGTGCTTAGCTTTTGGTTCCTGATAAAAAATTTCTTCTTCAATAGTATCCTAATATATGGTCTATAAACAATCCCAATATATGGTTTATAAAGGCACTCAACACTTTGATATCTATGGCCATTATCCAGGAGTATGTATCAATTACACAGATCATATGATTATGCTGGCCGTGTCCCTCTCTAGAAAGGATCTAGAAAGATCCACTGCTAATGATTCATTTGCTCACCTTCCATTCAGGGTCACAATTGAAAAAGTTTAATTAGATTAAATAAAAGCATAACAGGTAGGTGGGTGGCACAGTGGAGTACTGAGCCTGGAGTTAGGAAGGCTCTAGTTCATGAGTTCAAATCTGTCCTTGGACACTTACTAGCTCTGTGACCCTGGGCAAGTCATTTTGCTTGTTTGCCTCAGTTTCCTCATCTGTAAAATGAATTGGAGAAGGCAATGGCAAACACTCTAGTATCTTTGTCAAAAAAACCGCAAATTAAATCATGGAAAATTAGACATGAATGAAACAACTGAACAACAAAAAAGCATCATAAAATTCAAAATCTCAATGTTTCACTACTGTCCTCACCTCACTTCCATCCCTTCAAGGGCAAAAATACATTTTTAGGTTACAGTTCTCTCTTTTAAGTCTATCTTTTAAGATCAAAGCCCAGGAGTGGGAGAGAAGCAACCTACAAATTTAGTGTCTAATAATAGACTTCCTGTCTCTCCTCACCAAAGTCATGCAGAGAAGGGTCTGGGCTGTGTGTAAAGACTAACCCAAGCCCCAAGCTACTCCATGGCAACCACTACTACACCCATGAATGATAGAATATCAGCATCATCAATTCTAGGTCCCTGACTCCATTGTTCATCACTTTGGTTTGGTACAGCAACAAAAAAAAACATTTCTTTTGTCTTCTGTGACTTGAACTTTCCTGTGCTCACAGTGGCTGGCAGAGTACAAAAGATGGGGGAAAACCTTTAAAGTCCTCTAGGTGCTTGAGAAGAAAGCCTGTTTTTCCCTTTCTCCTTCTTTTCTTCTTCTTCCTTCTTATCTTCCTCCTCCCCCTTATCCTCTCCTTCTTTGTCTCTATCTCTATGTGTCTCTGTTTCTCTCCCCGTATCTTTCTCTGTCTCTCCTTCATCTTCCAAAATTCCAAGAGCAGATTTCCATCAGAGGTGCCTCCTCTATGTGCCATCTGTGTCCCCCTCTCACTTCCTCATCACCAGGGTCTATACCTCCTAGGCTACAAAAGGAGAAGTAAACTATGTCATAATCATCAAAGTACACATAGGATTCCCTGCACGTGCTTCAATAATATACAAAATATTTTTTTATTTTATAAAATATCCAAAATTATCAACTAAATTGTGAATTTTTACTCCCCATCTTTCAGACTTGAAAAATAATTATTATTTTCTTGTTGTGGTTATTGTATTTTATTATCCAAAAACAGTGGAGGAGAGCCATAATCGGATTTATGGGTTATGGGAGGAAGCTTCAAAGGGAGTGGATTGACACTTCTCATCCCTCTGGGACTACTTACACAAAGGTTCTCTTCTATGAGAATTAGGAACTGGTAGAAAGAGAAGAAAGATGAAGAAAAGTCCCCAACTTATCAATGTATCACTGATGGCTCTGCATCTTAAAAGATCATCATGCTTCTAATCTTGGGCATGGGCCACTGTTTTGTTACTCAGACCAGGCATTCTTCCTTTTGGAGAATGGGGTGAATATTTTCCCCTTCTCTCTAACTAGAACCTCTTTAAGCAAAATATTTTTCAAATTTCACAAAAGCACCAATTCAACAAAAAATGGAAAGCTAGGTTCAAAGTGCAGCTGTTAAGCATCTTATTAAAATATGTGAACCACCTGCCATCACACCAAGCTTCATAATAGTTATAGCTCTTCTCATCATAAAGCAATTTGTGTGCATATCTCTCATGAATGATCTCTGAGAGTGGTATCTGACACCAGCTGTGTGCTCCCCAGATATAACCTTCTCATCTCAAACAGATGGGCAACAATATGAAGCTACCATTCTTATCAAAATCACCCCTCCCCTCTTTGTTGATTGGACAGATCAAACTCAGATGTTGGAAAGGGCTCAAAGACACTGCCAAAGATGAGAGAGTAGCATTCACTGGGAATTAAGTTAAAAAGTCTATGAAGATTTAAATGTTATTGCTAAGTCCAAAAAAGAAGCTTGGTTTTCTAATCCCTGGATCACAAATGAGAATATGATAAACTCATAGAATAGATAGGACTCTTCTCTACTTTGTGGAAAATCACAAAATCACAGAATCTTAGAATTGGAAAAAATGATAGAAGTCATTGTTCTATTCAATTCAGAAGATGCATGGTGTGGGACAGTGGTCTACCTACTATATCAATCTTGACTGATAAAGAACTCGGTGTCTCTTGAAAACATCTATTGAATTGCTGTCTTCTTCCTAAAAGGCAGTTAAATAGTATAGTGGGGAACACATAGGACCTTAGTCACTTAGTAATGCAATCCAATCCAATAAAACTTCTTAAGCACCTACTATGTTCCAGGCACTATACTAAGTGACGAGGATACAGTTAATGAAAAGAAAAACAGTCCCTGCCCTCAAATGACCTTACAATCTAATAGGGAAGGGGGAAGGTAGCACAAAAGGAGTCAGGATAGTGCAAGAAGGGTTAACGGGAGACCAAGAATTACTCAGTGCAGGGGCATCTTGTTCCATGGAGCTGAAATCAGGCAAGGCAGCAGTTGAATAGTAGAGTGATCCCCAAAGTCCAGATTCAGTCTTCTATGAGGGAAAGGCACTGGAAGGAGTACTTGCTGTCTATGTGATTTTCAGCAAATAGGTCACTTAACACTTCAGCCTCAGCTATAAAAATGAAGACAGTAATAACATGTACCTCACAGAGTTCTTATAGGAATTAAATGAGATAATATATTATTGCTAACTCTTTTTGATGCTGAACAAAGATCTGTTTGTATCCATTGATCCTAGTTATTCCCTCTTGAGAAATACAAAATAAGTCTTCTTTCTCTTTTGCATAATAGATCTCCATATACAGGAAATCCTAAAAGTCTTAAGCTATTAAAGGTGAAAAATATACTACAATTTTTGAGGCATCCTGTATTTATAGACGGTTATCATGTCTCACTTTGGAGAAATATTGCTGGACCTCGGACCCTTTGATTCTTCCAATTCTTCTCTCCTTTTCCCTTCTATGCCAAAAGCTTTAAATCATTTCTTGTATTATATAATTTTCAATTTTCTCCCCATGCAATCATTCTTTTATGAACACCTAGCTGTTGACATTGATGCCTATTTATATCAACCTTGACTGATTAAGAACTCAGTGTCTCTTGAAGCCATCCATTGAATTGCTGTCTTCTTCCTAAAAGGCAGGAAAGTGGGATAGTGGGGAACACAGGGGACCTTAGTCACTAATCCAATACAATCCAATAAAATTTAGTAAGCCCCTACTATGTGCCAGTCACTGTACTAAGTGTCTTTAAATGTGTCTCTCTCAAAACTGAGCCTAACATTTCATATGTGGTTCTTGTGATCTGGATTATCTATTCTATTTATGCAAAAGAAGATCAACTTACTAAATAGCCAATAATGTCCATGCATGATATTGGGTTAGGGAGAATGAGGGTGAGAGTTATTGCCCATGGCTGCTCTGTCTGGTCCTCCTAGGGCCACATGATCCTACTCCAAAGTATCTCTCTAGGAAAGTGAGGTAGCATTCCGTATTTTGTTCTGTTTGCTATTGTTCTATGTATTAATATTGTCTCTCCAACTCTACTGTAAGCCCTGAGGGAAGAATTAAGGTCATATACTTTCTGTTTGTACCCTCCATAGTATCTCTTCCAATAATGAGGCAGTATGCTACAGTGGTAAGACAATGGCTCTGTTGTTAGAGGACCGAAGTTCAAATCCTATCTCTAATGGTAAGTATCAAGGTGACCTTCAGCAAATCAAATAACTTCCCTGGACCTTAATTTCCTCATGCACAAAATGAGAGGATTTGACTGAATGACCTCCTATTTTTTTCCAGTTCCAACTCTATGACCTTAATATATAACCCCACCTGTATGACCTTGAATAAGTCACTGAATTACCCTGAGTCTCAATTTCCTCATCCATAAACTGAGGGGATCTGACCACCAGGAGTGTACTAGAACTAACTCTGATCTTTTTTTAAGAGCCAACTGTTAAATTTGCAGGGTAAGCATTTATACTTCAGAATTTATTATCATCACAAGTCAGGGTTTGCTCTGCTCTTTTATTGATTATCTAGATTAACTAAGTGTCTATAGTGTAGATTATACTTTATAGAATATATGCACATATTTGTCTTTTTCTGGGGAGTCCAGTTGTCAAATATTTACCAGCTTGAGCTCATAAGGCTGAGGGAATGAAGTCACCAAAAGACTAGGGTTCTGGTGACTGGATGACAATGATGATGATGATGGTGGTGGTGATTATGATGATGATGACAGGAACACCACCTCATTTATATAGAACTTTGTTTCCAAAATGTTTTATAATCATGATCTCAAGTGAGCCTCACGATACTCCTGGACTAGATGATCTCACAAGTTCCTCCTAAATCTCTTTATAATACATAATTAGTGGGCCAGCTAGGTGGCGCAGTGAATAGAGCACCAGCCCTGAAGTCAGGAGGACCTGAGCTCAAATTTGACTTCAGACACTTAACACACTTATTAGCAGTGTGACTTTGGGCAAGTCACTTAACCCCAATTGCCCTCCAAAAAAAAGCAAAAAAAATTAATATATAATTAGAGCTCCATTGAAAAATAACAGTCACCAATCCAAGCCAGGGGCATTTATTAAGAGCTTTCAATGTACCAGCCTTTATGCTAAGTGCTAGAAAAGTAGAAAAAAAGTAGGTTTTTTCCCCTCAAGAAGCTTACATTGTAATGGGGAAAGCACATCAAGAGAAAACAAAAAGATGGGAGTGGGGGAGGAGAAGGTACCCCCAAAGGTATATTGTAGAAAGAGCCCTGAGAGTCAGGAGTAGAGCCCAGAGAGGATGAAAACATGGCGACTTGAATGTCTTCCTTAAAATGGAGGTCTAGAAGAAACCAGCTAAGCAGAGGAAAAGACTACAAGGGCAGAGTGTATTATTTCCAGGGTGAGAAGGCCATGGGCAGAGTAAACTGGAAGGTGGGGAGTCTGAATGGCACATTAGGAGACCAAGATTCTAGTCTTGCCTTTGCTAAGGACCCTCTGTGAATCAACTTCCCTAAGATTCAATGTCTGCAAAAGGAAGGACTTAGATCCCATGGTTTCTGAGGATTTTCTGAATTTTAACATTCTGTGATTCTATGGATGGATCATTATGGTGACTTGGTTCCATTAAGTCTTATTTCTGTAAAGGAGTTTGTCTCAATTGCTCTATGCAATGTCCTGGGATAAGCCCAAGTCTTAGGACTTAGGTCTAAGCTGTCTAGGTTATCCTCTCAGTTCTTAGCTTTGGCAACAAAGGGGAAAACGTAGGTGACAAAAATACAATATGTTGTAAACATTGGTGAGAAGGATAAATGGGCCTGCCAACCGAGTATATCAGGGAATTTAATTTAGTTGATTCAAGTTGTAAGAAGAACTTGCATTTCTATAACCATTTAAAATTTAAATTTGAGTGTGCGAAGTAGTAAGAACAGTTATTAATATCTTCATTTTATAAATGGAAGAGAGACTCAAAACTGTGATTTTCCCATTAGACAATCAGCAAATGTCAGAGGTATGACTCAATACTAGGATTCCTGACTTTAATGACCTTTTCACTGGGCCATGGAGCCTCTTACTGAATGAAAAATAGTCACCACCCCAGTACTTTACATAAAGTGGCTAAACAACCAAGAATCTTACACTTTGGTGGAGTATTAATTAAGTCAACTTACAATTACAGAGTTCAGGGTAGTGCTATGTGGTTTGGAATAAGGATACTCAAAGCTAGATATGAGAAGGAGATTGAACAATATATACATGACTTCCCCATCTTTGCCCCCCAACTCCACAAAAATACCATCCTTCAGAGAAAGGAAGACACAAGCTACAAATTATGTTTGGAATATTAGAAATTAGGAATAATAATAATAATAGCTAGAATTTACATAGTAATTTATACTAATACACATATAATACTTAAGGTTTGCAAAATATTATTTCATTTTATCCTCATAATAATCCTGAGAGGTGGGTGCTCTTATTACACCAATTTTACAGATGTTAAAACTAAAACTAACTGACTTGCCCAGGGACATGCAGATTATAAATGTCTGGGGCAGGATTTGAACAAAAATCTAGTCTTTTATTTGAATTTTAAAAAATTCTGTTCTTTATCCTTTGCATCACCTACTATACCTAATAATATAGTTCAGATTGAAGGTCTAGATGACTGACTAATTTTTCATGGATATTTATTTGGATTCTTTGACGTGTTGACATAGAGTCTTTCTTATTATTTTCCTCTTGGTCTCTGGGGTCAGTTCTGTGGCTGACAGTCTACCTAAGAAAGTCTTGGCCGTTTGGGTATACATTCTTTGTGCATCAGAGGTAACCTTCTACTATCAAGACATATGAAAACCTCACTAGAAAAGAGCCACGTTTTCCCCAAAACTGTATCTCCATTGCCCTAAGGTGAGGGGGAATGGTATTCCATAGTTCCATTGTCTGTGATTAGAGCTGATACAAGCACCAAATCAATACTGATCTATTTCTACCCTGGAAAACACAAGTTCTCATCCAATGGAAAGGGAAAGGGAGGGATTATGGGGTTTCAGCCCTGAATTAATTTAAGCGGTATTGTATCTCCAGTTGTGGGTCCTAATTGTCTCCTCTTGAACACTCAATACTTGCATTCATACTTCTGGGCCCCAGGGACTGCAGAGCAGCCCACTGTCCCCATAGAAAGGAAATGAAAAATCGGCTGATGCTAACCAGACGCCCTTCAGCAATGCCAGCCATCTAAGAGCTGTATCCTGCAGAGTGATTAATGATTTTTCTGTCCCTTTTACATTTAAGAGTAATGTGTTTCAAAAACAAAAGCAGAGAAAGAAAGAGAAGGTAGAGAGGTTAAGGAAGGAGAGAGAAAGAGAGCAAGAGAAAGGAAGAGAGAGGCAAAGGTGTAAATTGGGGAAAGATAATGAAAAAAGAAGGAAAAGGAGGGAGGGGGAAAAGAAAAAAGAAGGAATTAAATAACAGAGTTTGAAATAGAGAGTAAAAAAGAAAAGAAAAAGTAAGGAACAAAAAGAAAGAAAAGAGAGGCAGTCTTATTGGTTTACCAGCTTGAAATAGAAACAATCTTAAACAGATACTTTTGTCATTTATCAGCATTTTGTCCTTATTTCTCAAGCAGCAGACAAGACACACAGTCATCTGTGTGATCCTATGGTTATGAAGAACATGTTGTGCCTAGGGAGATCTCTGGAGTGTCCTCACTATCTCCCCTCCCTACAAGTCAGTCAGCTAAGTAGGGTTATTGGAATTGCCAAGGAATAACTCAACGATGCCAACGAATTTAAATCCCAAATTAAATCTCAGACCCCCCCAGACAAATCATGGAACCTCTTTTTGTCTCATTTTTTTTTAAGAATTGGACTCAGTGACCTTTATAATCTATTCTAGCTGTAATTCTCTGATTCTTTGGTCTGTGATTCCATGGTCCTATGAAATGCTGGGGAATAAATAAAAAGGAACAAGAGAAAGAAGTAAAATTTTATCTGATTTCTGCCTCCCTGTCCATTTGGAATGAGAGAGAGAGAGTCAACAGTAATAGCTAACTTCTATATGAAGTTTACAAATCAATGTATATGTATTATCTCATTTACACTTCAACAACACTGTGAAATAGGTTCCAGGTGAGGAAATGGAGGCCAGAGAGGAGAAGAAACTGAAAGGAAAACTTAGTTACCTAAGATCACACAGGTGATAAATGTCAGAGGCTAGATTCGAATTCATGTACTCTAACTTCAGGCAGCTAAATGGCACAGTTGCTAGAATGCTAGGCCTGGAATCAGGAAGTCTCATCCACCTGAGTTCAAGTTCCTCCTAACACTAAATGCAATGCATATTTTCCTCATTGCATATCCTTTTAAAGTAAAGATTTTTTTATTTTATTTTATTTTATTTTAAAGCAATTGGGGTTAAGTAACTTGCTCAAGGTTACACGGCTAGTCATTATTTATGCGTGGGTGCTCATTTTCTGAGGCCGGATCTGATCTCGGGTCATCCCAACTCCGAGGCCGGCGCTCTTACTCACTGCGCCACCTAGCCGCCCCTTTAGGGCAATTGGGGTTAAGTAACTTGCCCAAGGTTACAGGGCTAGGTTTTTGTTTGTGCGGATTAGGTGTCGGAGGCCGGCTCCGAACTCAGGTCCTTCTGATTCCAGGGCCGGCGCTCTATTCACTGCGCCATCTAGCCGCCCCAAAAGTAAAGATTTTTAAAATGACCTAACCATCCGTTATAAAAGTTCATTAAAGCCCCTCATGCAATTAACAGGTGAGAGAGGAATATAATGACAGGAGATGGGGGAAGACAGATTGGGGTAAACTATCTCATATAGAAGAGGCGAGGGAAAATGGTTACAATGGAGGGGAAGAACAGGAAGGCAAAAGGGAATGAGTCAACCTTATTCTCATTGAATTTGGCTTATGGAGGGAAAGACATACACACTAAATAGGGTATCTCACCCTACAGGAGAGTAGGGGGGCAGGGGATGAGAGGGGGGATAATGGAAGGGAGGGCAGGCTGGGGGGAGGGAAGTTGGAAGCACCCACTTTTGAAAAGGGACAGGATAAAAGTAGAGAATAGAAGAATTGGGAGGTGGGATAGGAGAGAGGGAAATATAGTCAGTCTTTTACAATATATCCACTATGGAAATGTTTTGCATAGCTACACATGTACAACCTATTCCAGTAAGGGTGGGTGACAAGTGAGGAAGGGAATGAATCTGGAATTTTAAAAGTTTTAAAATCAAATGTTTAAATATATATATATATATATATATATATATATATATATGTATAATATTATTTTCCATGTAACTGGGAAATAAGATATACAGGCACTGGGACATAGAGATCCACCGTGCCCTACTGGAAAGTCAGAGGTGTTATAGGAGAAGATATGGGAGACAGCAGATTGGAGGAGGGAATATCAAGTGGGATCTCTATTCTGGGGTGGTGGGTAGGGGAAAAATGGGGAGAAAATTTGTAACTCAAAATCTTGTGGAAATGTATGATGTAAACTAGAAGTTAATAAAGCATTTGATTTTAAAAAAATAAACAAGTGCTATTTTTTAAAGCCCCTCATTCCCTCAGGCTCCAAAAGAGTACAAAATTTCTATTCACCCCTTGCCTATAATATAGTTACCAGTTATCATTAAAGGGTCTGGGTTCCTGGTGAATGGGTTGGGTAGCAATAAAAGGAGACACTTAGACCTTACTGACTTAGTTTCTTTGCATTGTGAATTATGTTCTGCTATCAACTAGCATCAATTAAAGGAATGAGGTTTTACCTTTCTCATTTTAAGTACTTTGCAAACCCTGTTTCCATCTTAGTTAATTAATTAATTAATTCTCTTTCCTTTTTACATTTAAAAGCAATGTGTTTCAAAAATAAAAGCAGAGAAAGAAAGATTGAAGAAGGAAAAAAAGAACAAGGGGAAGGAAGAGAGACACAAAAGGGTAAAGAGGAGAAAGACAATGAGAATGAGAAAAGAAGGAAGGGGAAAGAAAGGGAAAAGAAAAAAGAGAAAAAGGGAGAAATTAAATAATAACTTGTTTGAGGGAGAAAGCTACATAGAGAATAGGGAGATGGGTACAGTTTCCCTTAAGCCCACTTATAGCATATTGAAATATATCCTGAAAATTGTCAGGAAAATGTAATCAACCCCCAATTTCTATCTAGATCCTGAGGGAATTTTCCCCAGTAGTTTCCTCATCTATAAACTGAAGAGACTATAGTAGCTGACCTTTACAGGGCTCTCTGGCTCTTACTTTCTATGAAGTGGCCCTACTCCTTCTAAATACCCTTCATCTTCCCCTAAGGATCCAACCTTTCTACTTGGGTACTTTCAACAAAAATTAAGAAGAGAGACTCATTAAAAAAAAACAAAGAAAAGCAACCAAACAAAAAAAAAAACCCTCTTCATTTTACAGCATTTTTATTTTTCAAAGTACTTTCACATGTTATTTCATTTTATCTTTATAACCTTGTGAAGTAGGCAAAGTACTTAGGATTATTACTGTTTGATGTTGGAGGAAACTGAAGGTCAGGAAACAAAAGTTATACAAAGAAACCAGAAATGATTTCCCCATGGCCACATAGGAAGTTATTGTTGGAGCTAGAAATAGAATCCAGCTCTTACCTCCTGATCAATCTTTTTAATTGTGACGTCATATTACTATCACACACGTGTTCCCCAATCATTAACAGTATTTGTCCAAAATAGAGTTCATAATCTACCCTCTCTCCTCAAACCCACTATCTTCCAAACTTTCCTATCCAATTGAGGAATCATAATCCTTCCCATGACTCAGCCGTCAAATCCCAATGTTAGCCTCTATTCCTCAATCTCATTCATTATACATATCCAGTGAGTCGGTAAATCTCACTTGTTCTACTTCAACAGCATCTCTCAGCTGTGTTCCCTTCTTTTCTACACACAGCCTTCATTACCTCTCACCTGGATTATGGCTCTCACCTCCTAATTCATGCCTCTTATCTCTCACCACTCTGATCCATCCTTCACACAGCTGCCCAAGTGATTTTACTGAATAAAGTGCATGTCTGATCATGTCACCCCATTATTCAATAAATTTTAGTGGTTCCCAGTTACCTCTAGGATCACACATAATCTCCTTTGTTTGGCATTTAAATTTTTTCACAAGCTTGACCTATATTACCATTCCAGGCTAATTACGCAGTATTCCTCTCTATGTACTCTATGTACTGTTCCCCACATGAGAAACTCCTTCCTCCCACCCCCTGCTGCATGACTTTGTGCTGGTTTTCTGCCAATGCCCCAGAATGCTCTCTTTTTTTTCTTCCTCATCTCAGAATTTATTATTTCCTTCAAAACTCAACTCAATTAACACCATCCACAGGAGACCTGTTCTGGTACCCATCCTTCCCCATCCCCATCCCCAAACCTTCCCTCCCTTTGTTAGCACCTTCTCTTCTAACATCGTGTTTCATCCACTCTGTGTTTATCATATAAATATATATATATGTGTGTGTGTGTATTATATATATACATATATACACACGCATATATAGGCACACATACAAATGTGGACACATGCATATACATATGTAGGAACATATATGTATATATACACACATGTGTGTATGTATGTGTGCATGTATAGATCTGTGTGTATATGTATATATCTATACACATATATGTACATACACACCACTTTTTTGTGTACTTGTCTTTCCCATTAAAATATAAGCTTTTTGAGGAATTAGGGGCAAGATGGGGCTAAATGACCAGAGTCACAAATTAAGTGTCTAAAGCAAGATTTGAACTCACATCTTCCTGACTTCAAGTCCCATGCTCTGTTCACTGCACCACCTTGCTGCCTAGTAACTGATTATTAAATAAATGCACAGTGATTAATTGGATATCTAAAAATCTGCTATAAATCTAAAGTTAATTTCTTCCGTGAATTCTTCCCTGATCTCATTAGCCCATAAAGTACCTTCCCCTGAACTAATATAGCCCTTTGAACCACTCTTACTGCACATTCATGTTATATTTTGTATAAAGATAATGAATTTAGAGCTAGAAGGGGTGTTTCATCAAATCCAAACCCCCTCATTTAATAGTTAAAGAAATTGAGGTTCTGATAGGTTGTGATATGCCCATGATCACACAGCAAGTAGCATTTCTGTTTACCCAGCACCGAGTGTGTGTTGTTCATTATGAAGTAGGCTCCAGAAGGGCTCAGAGGAGGGAGGGACAGTTAGGAAAAAGGAGGGGTTGCTATCATTTGATTCTCCACCCCCCCCCTTTAGCTGTGGGGCTCTGGGAGAGTTGATTGGCTTCTCTAGGCCGCCGTTTTCTCCATTTTCTCATCTGTCAAATGAGGGGGTAGGACTTGATATCCTCTGAAGTGCCTCCCAGCTTTAAAACTATGATACTGAGATACTAGGATCCCATGTTTGATTGTTTGAGGTGCTTCTACTTGGCTTCCTACTTAGAAATGGGATTCCATACTGCCTGGATGAATAAAAATAATGATATTGCACTACTGTCTGTTGTTCAGTTATTTCAGCTGAGTCCAACTCTTGGTGACTTCATTTGGGGCTTTCTTGGCAAAAATACTAGAATTATTCATCATTTCCTTCTTCATCTTGTTTTACAGATGAGGAACTGAGGCAAACAAGGTGATTAAGTGATTTGCCCAGGATCACACAGCTGGTAAGTATCTCAGGCCAGATTTGAACTCAGGAAGAAGGAATCTTCTTGAATCCAGGCAAGGCACTCTATGTTTCTACACTCCCTGTATGGAAGTTTTATTGGTGGTAGAAAGCAAGAGTCCTCCTTGGACTTCCAATTGATCAGATGTACTGGAGCCATGAAGGTGATTCCTGCTTAATTCTCCTGGGGCTTATAGGATGGGGGAGTGGGGAATGACTTTTGGTGAAGGCAACAGAGGATCATGAAAATCAGCCTCCTTCCCCAGACCTTTGTTCATTCAACCTAATAACAAAAAAGACTGAGAGCTAAATTAAACTTTACTATTACAAAATACTTTACATTTATATCAGCTTGTTTGACCCACACAACAATCCTGTGAGGTAAGTAGTGGTCATGTTATTATCCCATTTTACAGGTGACAAAATTGAGGATCAGAGAGGTCAAGTGAGTTGTCCCTGCTAGTAAATGGTAGATTTGGGATTTGAGCATAGGACCTTAGATTACAAATTCATTGTTTTTTGCATAATACTCTTTATACTCCTTGTCATGAAGTAATCAAATTATCAAAGACACAAGTAGAAATGACTCCAACTGCTATTCTTTCTAAATTTAATAGCTGTGTGTCCTAAATAGGATATGGTGGTATAAGGGTTCTTCCGTATTTTTTTTTCAATTCAAAAAGAATTTATTGAGTACCTCAGGTGCTAGAGATTCAAATACAACCTTTTATAAAAAAAAGTCCCTACCCTCTGTCAGCTTACATTCTACTTGGGGAAAAGGAAGGGAAACCAAATGGAAGGGACAAGGAAGGCAGGGAAAGGAAAGGGTAGGGTGGGTTCTTCCTTCTTTAATACTTCCCAGAGCAAAAATTGACAACAAAAATTGACAGCTGGAGAGGTACATGGTACAAAGTCTGTTCTTGTTCAAGCAAGGCTGAGAGGACAACTCTGGGATTTCCATTCCTGGACATTTTCAGTATTGCCACTCCTTTTTCTGAACACACAGCTCCATTTCTAGTGATCCTAAGACTGGAAGTGTCCAGCCTCATTGGTTATCTAGTGAGTACAGGGGCTTCCAAGTTCAGAGTTTCAAACTCAAGCATTAACTTCCCAAAAGGAGAAAAAAAGATTTCCTTAAGAGTTCATTTCTCAGAGGAAGAGAAGAGAAATCCACATAAAGGACCATCCTGCAGTTTAAAGATTAAATAACCATGCCATGAGGGAACAGGAGGATCTGGGCCTTGTTGAATCTCTATGACACTGCAACCATTTTGGTGCAGCCCCCCATCACCCTCACCCTCACCAGTTATAGCCTGTTGGTAGGTCCGCTTGCCTCAAGACCCTCCCCACTCCAATCCATCCTCCATTAAACCACTAAAGTGATTTTCATAAAGTATAGGTCTGATCATATTACCTCTCCTACTTAATAAACTCCAATGGTTTCCTATGGCCACCAAGAGCAAATACAAAATGCTCTGTTTGGCATTCAAAACCCTTCATAACACAGCCCCTTCCTGACTTTCCATTCTTCTTATGCCTTACTCATCCACACATATTCTTTGATCCAGTGACAAGACCCTCTATCCCTCAGTTCTGAGCATTCTCTCTGACTGTCCCCAAATATCTGGAATGCTCTCCCTCCTATTGACACCCAGGTTCTTTAAGCTGCAGCTAAAATTCCATCTTTTATTAGAAGCTTTCCTCAGTCCTCTTAATTGTAGTGCCTTCCCTCTTTTCCTTCATTTTTGAAGAGGACCATGACATCAGGGAAATGATGACATGACTTGCAGTTGACTTTGATTTGAGGAAGGGAGGGCTGTGCAAAGTCACTAGCCTCACTTTCTCCTCCAGAGCCATCTGGGTTCAGCGGCCAGATATTAATAACTTTCTCTCTCTCTCTTTCTCTTTCTCCCCCCCCTCTCTCTCTCTCTCTCTCTCTCTCTCTCTCTCTCTCTCTCTCTCTATATATATATATATATATATATATATATATATATATATATATATATATATATATATACATATATAGTTTTTAAGTTTCTTTAGGGCCCAAATTTTTCCCCTTTTTGTATCCCTAGCACTTAGCACTATGCCTGACTTATAGTAGGCACTTAATAAATGTTGATTGATTGCTGTGAGTTGCTCAGATGGTACAGGTTGAAGGTCCGTGGGAAATATGTGTTAAATCCTACTATGCCTTTACTTTGGGGTAGGAAGTGGAGTCTAAGGCATCTAATGGATTAAGTGCCTTAAGTTTTTCTGAATTTGTTAGTGGGCTCTGATGGATCTTTTCCATCTATACATTTTCTGTATAGAAGAAATAAAGATTACCAACCAAATCTTATTGTCCGATGCCTAATAGACATACTGTACTTTGGGTACCCATGTAGAAATGGGGATAAATACTTTAAAGAAACAAAGTGATGAGATTATTTATTGTTCAGCCATGTCTTACTCTTTTTGACCCTGTGGAAGATAGTGCACCAATGCTGTCTATGGGGTTTTCTTGACAAAGATACTCGAGTCGTTTACCATTTTCTTTTCCAATGAATTAAAATAAATGAAGTTAAGTGACTTGCCCAAAGTCTACTACTACTATTAAACGACTGTGACTGGATTTTTTTTTTTTTTTTGCTTTTTTGGAGGGAGGAAGGTAGGGCAATTGGGGGTTAAGTGACTTGCCCAAGTTCACCTGGCTAGTTAGGTATTAAATGAGGTCAGATTTGAACTCAGGTCCTCCTGACTTCAGGGCCAGTGCACTATTTACTGCACCACCTAGCCACCCCATGAGACTAGATTTTAGTTCAGGTTTTTCCTACTCTAGGTTCAGTGCTCCATCCACTGAGTCACCTAGCTCCCTGTATTAATGAGCCCAACCTAGGTTTTTTCAGATTTACGCCCAAGTTTTACTTCAAAGTAGGGAGCTATGAGTGTGTGTGTGTGTGTGTGTGTGTGTGTGTGTGTGTGTGTGTGTGAGAGAGAGAGAGAGAGAGAGAGAGAGAGAGAGAGAGAGAGAACAAACCCTCAGTAGTCAGGTTCCCAGAACCGAGCCCATCCATCTTTTGTAATGGTGTCCCAAGCTACAGATCAAACCAATCATTTTTTTCCGTCTCTCTGTTCCCTTCCTCATCCTGTAAATTGTGCATACCTAGTCACCTGGTTCTAATACTTGATGAGAGGCAGTGTGGAGCAATGGAGAAATAAGATCTCTTCTTGTTTATCTTCCTTTATTTCTCTAAAATTTTCTTCATAATCTAATTTACCTCCAAAGCTTTAGTCTCTATGCACATGACTCCATGGCTCATTCATTAACCTCCATTCCTTACCTCCTAAATGACATTTGGACACACACTTCCAACTGTCTTCTGATCATCTCCACCCATAGGTCCTGCCAGCAACTCAAATTCAAACTTTCCAAAATCAGGCTTATCACCTTTCCTGCTAAATGTTCTTCTTATGACTGCATCAATCCTATTAGAAAAGTTCTTAGAAGTTGTGGGGGAGGAGCCAAGATGGCAGCATGGAAGCAGGAAGATTCCCTATGTTCTCCCCATAACCGCCTCAAATACCTATAAAAATGACTCTAAACAAATGTTAGGGCTACAGAACCCACAAAGTGACAGAGAGAAACAAATCTCCCATTGAAGACAGCCCAGCAGCCTAGTAAGAAGGGTCGATCACAACTCACTGGGAGCAGAGCCCACCCCTATGTGAGTCTGAGGTTTTAACCTCAGGGTGGCCACAACCAGCAATAGCTAGAGGGACATCTGGAGAGTGGATCACCAGAAGTTGAGGCAATTTCCAGAATTATCAACCCATAAATGACAAAGAGAAAGTGAGAGGTCAGTGGGCTTTGGGAACAGGTGGTCCAGGACTGCTCCCAGGGTGGGAAATGGCTAAGGCACAGAGACTGCCATTTGGCTGCTTCAGAGCTCCTGGCCTGCAGATTGTAGGGGGACCAAGCAACCAGTATGACGGTTAATTGCTCTTGCTTTAACCTGCTTGGATCTGGATTGCTGGGTAGCTTGGAGGTCCTGGGGTGCATGACCAATGTGCCAGAGCCAGTGGAGGCATCTGAGAGGGCACCCAAATAACAGCTCTGGAATCTGTTAAAACCCCAGCGATTTGGGACAAAACTATCCTCTCTGGAAGCAGAGTTCTACTGTGGCAAAAAGTTCAAAAGTCAAGTAATTGAATGGCAACATGAACAAGTAAAGGAAACAAAGCAAGCACAGCAATCCAACTTTGGACTCCTTTTTGGGGGACCAAAAGGATTAAAGTATGGAACAGGAAGAAGACAATGAAGTCAGAACCCCTGCACCAAAAGCTTCCAAGAAAAATATGAACTAGTTACAGGCCATAGAGCAGCTTAAGAAGGATTTTGAAAACCAAATAAAAGAAGGGGGGGGGGGGTTGGGAAGAGAAATGAGAATGATGCAAGAAAATCATGAAAAGAGAGTCAACAACCTGACTGAAGAAAATAACACCTTAAAAAATCAACTAACTCAAATGGCAAAAGAGGCCCAAAAAGCCAATGAGGAGAAGAATGCCTTAAAAATCCAAATTTGCCAGATGGAAAAAGAATTTCAAAAGCTCACTGGGGAGATTAATTCCTTCAGAGTTAGACTGGAGTAAATGGAAGCTAGTGATTTTATGAGAAATGAAGATGCTGTTAAACAGATCCAAACAAATGAAAGATTAGAAGGCAATGTGAAATATCTCATGGGAAAAACCACTGACCTGGAAAATAGATCCAGGAGAGACAATTTAAAAATTATTGGACTACCTGAAAGCCATGATCAAGGAAAGAACCTAGAAATCATCCTTCAAGAAATTCTCAAGGAAAACTGCCCTGATATTTTAGAACCAGAGGGCAAAATAGAGGTTGAAAGAATCCACCAATCACCTCTTGAAAAATATCCCAAAAAGAAAACTCCTAGGAATATTATAGCCAGGTTCCCAAGTTCCCAGATCAAGGAGAAAATATTACAAGCAGCCAAGAAGAAACAATTTGAATATTGTGGAAACACAATCAGGATAGCACAGGATCTGGCAGCTTCTACACTGAGGGATTGAAGGGCTTGGAATATGATATTGTGGAAGGCAAAGGAGCTGTGATTAAAACCAAAAATCACCTACCCAGAAAAACTGAGCACCGTGTTTCAAGAGAAAATATGGTCATTCAGTGGAATAGAGGACTTTCAAGCATTCTTGATGAAAAAACCAGAATTGAATAGAAAATTTGGCATTCAGATACAAGAATCGAGAGAGGGATTAGAAGGTAAACAGGCAAAAGAAATCATAAGAAACTTATCAAAGTCTAATTATTTATATTCCTACATGGAAAAATGATAATTGTAACTTATGAAATTTTTCTCAGTATGAGAATAGTTGAAGGGAATATATACATACATGTTATTATTTTGTTATTATTATAATTATATATATTGCTTTTTTGGAGGGCAATTGGGGTTAAGTAACTTATGTTAAGTGACCATATGACTATATAGAAGGTTATATGGGCACATGAATACACGTGTGAGTATTTGTATATATGTGTACAGGTATATATAGTCAGAGGGAACAGCTGAATAGGAAGGGATGATACTTAAAAGGTGAAATTGAGAGGTGAGAGAGGAATATAATGAGGAGATGGGGAGAGACAGAATGGGGTAAATTATCTCATATAGAAGAGGCAAGGAAAAATTGTCACAATGGAGGGAAAGAACCCAAAGGCAAAAGGGAATGGGTCAACTTTAATTGAATTTGGCTTAGGGAGGGAATGACATATACACTAAATAGGGTATATTTACTTGCCCTGCAGGAGAGTAGGGGGAAAGGTATTAGACAGGGTATGTTGGAGGAGAGGTCAGTTGGGGGGGAGGGAAGTTGGAAGCACACACTTTTGAAAAGGGACAGGGTCAAAGTAGAGAATAGAAAAAGTGGGGGCAGGGTAGGATGGAGGTAATATAGTCAACTTTTACAATATATTCACTATGGAAATGCATAGCTAAAGACGTACAACCTATATTGAATTGCTTATCTTCCCAGTAAGGCTGGGTGATGAGGGAGGAAGTGAAAGAATCTGGAACCTAAAGTTTTAAAATCAAATGTTTAATAATAATAATAATAATTATATATGTATGTATGTATATATATGGGACAGCTAGGTGGTGCAGTGAGTAGAGCGTTGGCCCTGGAGTCAGGAGGATCTGAGTTCAGACCCGGCCTCAGACACTTAATGCACACACACAAACAAAAAAAACCTAGCCATGTGACCTTGGGCAAGTTACTTAACCCCAATTGCCCCCCCCAAAAAAGCTATATATATAATAACAATTATTATTATTATTATTACATGCCACTGGGAAATAAGATATTCATGCACTGGTGTAAGAGATCCATCTTGCTCTACTAGAAAGTCGGAGGGGGTATAGAGGAGGATATAGGAGAGAGCAAATTGGGGAAGGGCGTATACAATGGTATCGCTGTTTTGGGGTGGTGGGTAGAGGAAAGATAGGGAGAAAATTTGTAACTCAAAATCTTGTGGAAATGAATGATGTAAACTAAAAATAAACATAAAATTTAATTTAAAAAAATTCTTATTCATCAGTCATCCCTGGTTCCAAGCATTACAGAGAGAGGTGGTGTTGTGTAGTGGATAGGAGTCAATATGGAACTCAGTTCAAATGCTGTCTCAGATACTTAGTTTTGTGACCCCAGTCTCAGATCCTAATCTTTAAAATGGGCATAATAATGACACCCACTTCCCAGAGCTGTGAGGATTAAATTATTAAAGTGCCCCCATTCATTCTTTTATTCTCTGTCCTTGTGACTCTGTGTATGTATGAGTCTCTCTTTCTCTATGTCTCTGTGTTTCTCTGTGTCTATCTCCCTCTGTCTCTCAACTATAAGCTGCAAGAGGGCAGAGACCGAATCTTATTTTTAAAAATTAGTTCTTCCACCTTGTGCTTATTAAACAACTTCATATACTTGGGACACATAATAAACTTTCGCTGATTGGGAAGAAATGACCATCCTGTCTAAGCTGTGTTGTGAGCCTCCTTGCCACCCCGTTATTGATCTGCGTTTTATGACACAGGTGTAATCATTAGTCTGAATGGCTAGCAGATGTGGTCCTCTATTTCTGTGACTACAGGACCAGAAGCAGCCCCCTAATCAGTATGCCAAGGCCAAAGAAAATGAAAGAAAATAAATCCTGTTGAGATATTTATGGAGGCCACCTGGTTAGACCTGAAACTGCTATCAACTTGCCTGGGTGCCTGGGCAGCCAGCGAAAGGTCAGAGCCCCAGAGCAACAGGCCTGTGGTGGCCAAGTGAGGCCATAGCCTGTACTCCAAAGGCTTACAAATGAGATGCTTAATTTTCCCCAGGAACACTGATAGAAACTTTTCCTCTCTTCTTACAAAATGGATAAAAGCAGTTCCTATTTTCTCTCCTACTAAAGGATGCTACTGGAAGATGCCTTTTCCTGCTATCATAAAGGTCATCCCAGTTTGTGTGACATTATCAATTTCCTTATTTATTATTGAATGATAATATTCTATTGCATTCGTATACCTCAGTTTGTTTAGTCATTTCTCCATAAGATGACACTCCTTTAGTTTCAGATTTTTGGCTACTGTGGAAAGAACTGATATAAATATTTTGTGCATATACATCTTCTACCTCTTTCTTTGATTTCTAAACCTAATAGAAAAATAGGAAAGGTAATAAACATTTATTACGTACCTATATGCCAGGCACTGTGCTAAGTACTTTTTCCAAGTATTATCTCATTTGATCCTTGCAAAAACCTGATGAGGTAGGTGTGAATAGTGCTTAATAGTGGTATAGCTGGGACAAAGGGTATGCACAGTTTAGTAACTTTCCATGAATAATTCCAAATTGCTTTATAGAATGACTGCTTCCTCTACTTTCCATCCTTGCCAGCCTCACCCTTGCATATGCTCTCATTATTTACTTCTAAGTTTATTGCTGAAGTCACTCCAGTCTCCAGTCTCTCCCATTTCTCATCTAACTCACATATATCTGCAAGCTTAATCTTCCTAATGCACAGGTGTAAGCACATCCTTCCAGTACTCGAACATTTTATTTGAGGCTCCCTATTGCTTAGGAAATCAAGTCTAGACCTCTTAGGTTGGCATTCATGGCTTTAGTCTTCTTTGGTGGCTTCATGGCACATAATCTAACTACACTATATGTTTCATCCAAATTAAATTAGTTTATTTGGAACTAATTGTGTCCTCAAGCTATCATTAAATATTTGGAGAAGTGTAGACCCAGATGTAAACTATTTCCTTAAATATAGGGTAGCCATTCCCTGGGGGACCCATTCTATGAGTTTGAGGATCCCCTTAGGTATTGTGCCTAAATCATTTCATGGCAAATCTGTAATTAGAATTCAGGCTTTCTGACTTGGAGACCAGTGAGAACTGTTCCATAAATTATGATGCTAAGACATTGCATGGTTAGATCTCAGGAAAAAAGTCATAGAGAAAAATAGTCATTGCATCATATTGTTTTCCATGTGAATTTGTGTTGGCATTCTATGAAGTGCATTTCTTTTTAAAAAACACTGCAAGAACATTTATTTTAAATTGGTCCATACCATTCTCTGTAGGTGTCCTGACATGTTTCAGCATCAGTAAAGTAGGATATCTGACCAAAGGGAGTGTTAATAACCTCAAAGTGAAAGATAACAGGTTCACAATCCACTATTCAACTTTTATTCAAATCCCTACTTCTTATTCTAAGCTGATTTTTTTACCTGGATTTCTCTTCTTTATAATGTGGAGAACAGTTGTATTGAAATCAGAAGGACGAGGCTTATATTACAACTTGGCCACTTACTCTGAGTTGTAGAACCCTAGACAAATCACTTTATCTCAATGAATTTCAGTTTTTTCATCTGAAAAATGAGAGTAATAATAAATATACTATCAGCTTCTCAGAGTTCTTGAGATAATATATGTAAGGCTCTTTGAAAATATTAATCAAGAGAGGGGATGATGGAAGGGAGGGCAGGCTTGGGGGGAGGGAAGTTGGAATCATCCACTTTTGAAAAGGGACAGGATCAAAGTAGAGAATAGAACAAGTGGGAGGTGGGATAGGAGGGAGGGAAATATAATCAGTCTTTTACAATATATCCACTATGGAAATGTTTTGCATAGCTATACATGTACAACCTATATTGAATTGCTTATCTTCCCAGTAAGGGTGTGTGACAAGGTAGGAAGGGAATGAATCTGGAATTCAAAGTTTTCAATTACATATAACTGGGAAATAAGATATATGGGCCCTGGGGCATAGAGATCCACCGTGCTCTACTGGACAGTTGGAGGGAGTATAGGAGAAGATATGGGAGAGAGCAGATTGGAGGAGGGGATATCCAGTGGGATCACTATTTTGGATTGATGGGTAGGGGAAAAATGGGGAGAAAATTTGTAACTCAAAATCTTGTGGAAATGAATGATGTGAACTAGAAGTTAATAAAGTGTTTGATTAAAAAAAGAAAACATTAATCAAGAATATAATTGTAAAGGGGCGGCTAGGTGGTGCACTGAGTAGAGCGCCGGCCCTGGAGTCAGAAGGACCTGAGTTCGGATCCGGCCTCAGACACTTAACCCACACAAACAAAAACCTAGCCATGTGACCTTGGGCAAGTTACTTAACCCCAATTGCCCTAAAAGGGGCGGCTAGGTGGCGCAGTGAGAGCTACGGCCGCGGAGTTGGGATGACCCGAGATCAAATCCGGCCTCAGAAAATGAGCACCCACACATAAATAATGACTAGCCATGTAACCTTGAGCAAGTTACTTAACCCCAATTGCTTTAAAAAAAAAGAATATAATTGTAAACTATTGTTGTAATTATTATTTAACCCTTGGGACCTAAGACTCCTGTGAATTTATAATGTGGCTCAACTAGATTTTTATTTATTTATCTATTTGTTCATTCATTCATTTATTTGTTTTTTTATTGATTGATGTATCTATTTATATATCTATCTACTTATGTATCTATTTACTTATCCATTTGTTTGTTTGCTCATTTATTTATTTGTTTGTTTGTTTGTTTGTTTGTTTGCTTGCTTGCTTGTTTGTTTTTCTGTCCTTCCACTCATCTCTGTATAGAGCAACTACTGTGTACTATTATTATTGAAATCCATTTGCTGAATTAGAAGTGAGAAAGTTAAGATGGCAGGTTAGTTGGTTCTCACTATTTCCAGCTATCTTCATGAATTTGCTATTCTTTGTATGGTTATTTTTCCAAACTATATCCTAGCCTGCAGGATAGTTCATGGTTCATAGTCCTTACTCTATCTAGAATTAACTCATATAGAATATCATTTGGCTTGGAGCCTTTACAACTAATGACTGTTAACAGTCTGTTCTCACTATGAGTTCTCCCTGATTGTTCTTTCTAGTTTAAAAAACCCTTTACCTACATAATCACATTTGATCCTCACAGCAGCTCTTTCATTGGTATGTTGGTATGGCTATAGTCAAAGTAATAGATTAGCTGCCATTCCACACTTACCTTCCTCTCCCTTTCCTCTAGTTCTAAGTGAGAAGGAGGAAGGCCGTAAGTATATGAATTACCCTGGTGCTCCAATTAGTCCCTTCCCATCTTTGTTATAAATGCTTGTTTAATTGAATTGGCTTTAATGCAGGATGTTCCAAAAGTTTTAGTGTAGATCTAAGCTATAAAAGCTTAAATAACACCATTAATAAATTTTATACAAACATATTATAAAATAATATATTTATATGATATAGTTTATTTATATAACATAAATATAAGATTATGTAAGATTTTATAAGATATTAATAAATTTATTTAGTTCCAATCATTTTAATAGCTTTAAGCTATTAAAGTTTAAAGGTACACTAAGACTTTTGGGACACCCTGTAGAATTCTTAAGACTGCCTCCACAATATCTCCAATGCCTCATCATGGAGTGGAGATGACCCTGGGTTCTCAGATTCTATGCCAGAAAAACATAAACTATTGTAGGTTCTATCATGTTAATAAGTCTTTGAGTCTAGACCTGGCAACAGACTGTTTGTTTGCTTCCTGAGGACCAGCTTGGCAAAGTACGAAAAGACTCATCAGTAGTTAGTTGGCCCCTTAGGAATTTATTCTTTGACATAGGAACCCATGAAAGAAAAAAAATATATATATCAAGTGATCCTCAGCCCTCTACAGCCCCCTATGCTTCCGCAGTGATGGTGGCAGAGTCATAAAAAGGAAGTCCAGGGATACTGAGAATATCACAAGTTTTAGACTACTTAACTTAGACTACTTACTCTAAATGAAAAACTGTTTTCCAGTGGTTAGTAAATAGAGGTTCTGCCGGATGCACTGAATCCTATCAATTTTCATATTCTCTCTTTAGATGAAACCAAAAGAAAGAAGAAAGCTACAACTAAATGAAAAGAAGACAAAAAATTTCCAGGGAAACGTAAAGAAAGGAGGTGGTGGAATTGGGTTTTCTGGGTTATTTATTGATCTTTTATTGCAATACTCATAATAAGCATTCCCACTGTGGTGTAATGCATTAAAAACTGGCCTTCGAGTCAAGGATATCTGAATTCAAGACCCATATATCTATATGGCCCTAGGCAAATCATTTAACTTCTCTATGCACTAGGTATCATTCTAAGACTTTCTGTTGTAGAAAAGGTGCTGATTTTAATTGGAAGAAGAGGCTTCTCACTAGAAAATCCCCATACCAACTCATATTGCAAGTATAGTCAATAAACGTATAGAGCTTCCTCTTAATATGAGTATCTGGGACAGACAGTGTAGTTAGACAATAAACCATACCCAAACTCGCATTAGAAGAAAAAGCTGGCTGGATTATCTTCAGAGAATGACAAAGTTTTTGTTGTTGCTGGTTTTTTTTTTTTGTTGTTGTTGTTTTTAAATAAACCCAAGCTTCTCCTGGAAACAAAGTCCCATCTTTCCTTTTGTTTTTTTTTTTGCTTTTTAGAGGGCAATTGGGGTTAAGTAACTTGCCCAAGTTCACATGGCTAGGTTTTTGTTTGTGTGTGTGATAAGTGTCTGAGGTCGGATCTGAACTCAGGTCCTTCTGACTCCAGGGCCAACTCTACTCACTGCATCACCTAGCCACCCCAGGCCCATCTTTCTTAGTGCCAACATTCTATTGGTGCTAATTCATGACTATGAGACTATGAGAATATAATGAGAATATAATCTCTCTAATGAAAAATAATTATTAAAGATGTATCAGGGGAAAGGCCCATGGTTGGTGTGGACAAATGGTGATATATAACTAATGAGAAACTTCAGAGAAGAATAGGATTATGAGATGCCATCATGTTATTGTATATTATGCAGACAAGATCTACTTCTCATGGAGTGAACACAAGGGATGAACACAAATAGAAAGCTAGCATGCTCCATGGTAGCCTTATGATGTCAGAAGAAACTGGGGAAGGCTTCCAATATCTTGAATGTATTACTTATGAGGAATTGATGGGAAAACATGATGAAGATTGGTAGAGGAATGGCCAGCTTGGATGCATTGTGATATGATATCATTGGTAGGAACATTCAAATTGATGAGACTGTGGTTCTGTTTAAGGATTATAGAAATGGAACTGGCTTTAGAAGATCATCCAGGCTAACCACTCCACCCCACATTTTGTAAATAAATAAATCAAGGTCCATAGAATAGAAAGAATTTGACCAAATTCAAAGAAGTAGGAATTAATGCTCCAGACTTCTTGCTTCCCTGAATGATGCATACCTTATTCCAACAAATAAACACACTATAAGACAAGATAATATCAGTTTACGTATTATTCTGTGTCTGGAGGTAGAAGGATTGGGCCCTAGGAGCTAAAAGGAGAAAAGTTTTTTTATATCTCCCCCATCAAACCCAGTTAAGGCTGCTTGTCTGGTAGTTTTTCCTAAAGCTAGAACCCATCCCAAGTGTTTCCAAGAGGCAAAGAAAAAGATTCCTACCTACAATAACTTCATTATATTAAAAAACCTTCACAGTCTAATCATCTAAAGTTCAAGGTCAAAATTCTCTTTTTTGTTTCAAAAGAAAAAAAAAGTACTTCTTAGAGACTCTAGTATTTTCTAAGCACATACTATCTTTGTGAGTCTTTTCTTTGTCTCCTACCTTTCAATCCTGGCATTCCCTGTTTAACATACATAGCACCAGGCTCTGGAAGCAAACCTCCATATGGCTCCTGCCATCTGAAACTTGTCTCCACCTTGCTCATTGTCTTCACTCCAATAGCAATGCAAACCATCTTCTCAATTTTGTCTATACCTCTCACCATCTGCTATCACTTACTGCTTAATTCTGTGGCTATTATTTTACTTCAGAAAGTATTTTAGGAGAGAGTGTGCCTGAAAGACTATTTGTACAGCACATGGAATAGGGAATGAACTTGGTTGAATTGTCTTGTTTCAAGCTGTGTTGTCTGGAGTTATGTGATTTTACTGGGTATTGGCCAAGCTACATGCACTCTCACAAAAATCAGACCAAAAAGGGAACGCTGAGGACAGTGACAACAGGTAGCCTGCAAATGAGTTTTTTAAGGTGAAAATCAGAAATAAAGTGTCCCCAACAACACAGAGGAGCAGCCTGTGTGTAGTCGAAAAACACTTGTGACTTAAGAGATGCTGCTGGTTCTAGTCCAGGTCTTAAAATAAAGCTTTCTGCCTCAGGTCTCCTTAATCTACCCTATGAGATTTTACCCAATTTATCTTTATGTATCTCGTGTACATGGTGTGTGGGTTTGGTTTTTTTTTGCTTGTTGTCTCCCTTAGTAGATCATGAGCTCCTTGAGAACAAGGGCTATTTTGTGCTTTTTGTTGCATCCCAACACTTAGCACAGTGTTGTTGTTATTGCTGTTGAGTTGTTTCAGTTGTGTTTGACTCTTCATGACCCCATTTGGCATTTTCTTGGCAAAGATACTTGAATGGTTTGCCATTTTCACCTTTACTACCTTCCCTATATTATATCTATATTAATAATCAGTATTATTATTTAACAACCCCACTCTTTGTTAGAGGGTATAGAAACTATGGTCATGAAGAACACATATTGGTTATAAAGTCAGGAGGGAGAAAATAGCAATGAATTCCATAATCAGACAAAGGAAGAAAGAAAATGTAAAACTATCATAACAAGTCTCCCTTGATAAGTCTGATTTTTTTGTACCTCCTTATCATTTTCTGAGCTAGTTTAATATTTTATTCAAAATTCTAATCACTTATTTGGCTGATCTGCTAATTAAAGTTGAACAAGGCATTTCCTCAACTTCAGTTCTCAGTTGCTTCATCTGTAAAATAAAGGCATTGGATATCTCCAAGGTCCTTCCCAGCTCTTAATTCTCTGATCCAGTTGAGGTCATTTACATTCAACATAGCATATAATTATTAAATACTGACCCTAGGCATTCATAGAGCATGGCCCCATGCTATGTGTGAGCACAATCCAATCTGCTTCAAGTTTTAATGATTTATAAGCTTCTCCTTAATAGGCTCAATGCTCACAGGAAGGGGATCTGATGAAAAATTGAGCACCACTGTTGACTTCCTATAATACTGGAGAGGGAAAAAAGGACCAAATCACTGGAGGAAAGAAGGGAGGTTGATGCTGCTATGTTAAAACCATCAGTGGGCCCTTAGGGAGAGTTAAGAGAAGGGGGGAGAAAAGGCAAAAGCCCATGGGAAAACACAGACAGAGGAAGCCTGATGGGGAAGAGACTCCACTGTACTTTGTCTCTGTTAATTCCTGAAGGCAATGAAGTAAACCAAGGGCTGGGGGAGAGGCAAGATTTAGCTACTTCTATAATGTCTTCTTCACATTCCTAGGTCTCAGTCACAAGGAAAATAAAGTGAATTCCCTGAAAGACTTTGCCTTGTTCAGGTCTGACTTCACTTCAAACATTTTTCACATTACAAAAAGTGAGACCACACATTTCTTTACCCCTACTTTACATAGATCCAAATGGAATGGCAAGGACTCAAGATGATGTTTCAACACCACAAGGAAGAAACTAACTAGAAGCAAAATGTGGAGCATTGTTCAATTTGGAGCACCAAGGGTAGAGAAATGCATAGCTTTAGAAATGAAATCCCATTTCATTCCATTGCCTGATCTGTCCCTGATTCACCTGACTATATCTCTGCTAATATAACAAAAACAATTCAATCCTGGGCAATTCAATCTTACTCCCTGCCCCGCCCCAAAATCAAGCAAAACAACCAAATTTTTTTTCACTCTGTATTGCCAAATATCTACTCGATGCCAAACATCTGGGTGAATAATGGAGCATTCAGTCAATCTTCCAGATGTTCCCAAAGAGCTGGATGTTTACTGTCACATGGATCAAACCTTCAGGTGACTGAATTCTTTCCTCTTCATCCAGGTATTTGGGTATTACAGATGTAGCTCTTCAACAAGGAGCTATGGGAAATTCTCCTGCTTCTTTTTCTCCACCTCTGAAAGGGTAAGAATTCAGTATGCCTCCTGTCTTCCTCATTAACTGGTCATGAGCAGTAATGGGACCAGGTCCACTGAGAGCTTTGATGCCTTCAGATGAAAGATACTGTATAAATGCCAAATGATGTATTAATTACCAAGACATGGAATTTTTACAGCCCAAATAATATGTTACTCACTGTCATGGTAGGGGCCATGAACAATCCTGATATTTAATTTGCAATTAATTAGCACCCAAACACCCACCCGAAAATGTAGGCTCATCTGTCTGTCCAAACGTCTCCTATCTCCCACACTGAAGCACTGTTTTATTTTTCCATTTAAATACTTAAAAAAAACAGTTTCTAGATACTTCTAAAGAAATGATTTTTTTCTTTTTGTAAAAACAGACAGAAATCCATCGTACTCTAAATTTCCTCCCAGAGCCCCAGTTCTTGCCTTACCAATTGACCCTCTCTCTACCATCCCATTTGTATCTTATCAGATTCTCTAAGGATCATATCTTCCTTTTTCCTTTTTATCAGCCCTGATTTGGTAGCTCAATACCTCAGTTGAGGGAGTGTGAACCTTTCCTCCACTGATGTAGGTCAGTATTTTCTCATTCTGTACAAAATTCTCCCATAGATCTTCATAGAGAGTATTAGCCTATGTTTTGGTTGCCTTCCCCTACGTTTTTTTTCTTTTTATTAACACTTTTTAAAAAATTATCGATAGTGTAGTGGTGCAGACAATATGTTTGGACTAAGGATAAGATTTCAAATCCTTCCCCAGTCAATCAGTCAATCAACGAGTATTAAGTATGTTCTATATTTCTGGCACTACACTAGGCATTGGGAGGTGAAAATACAAAGAATGAAATAATTCCTCTTCTCAAGGACCCTACATTCTAACAGGGTGAGAAAATAAATAATGTACTTAAATATTTGCAGAACAAATATAGAGAGGATAAATAGTAATAAATACAAACTAGTTTGATGTGAGATAAATAAAAAAGGGCAATAGGCAGCAGCTGGATGCATTCGGGAAGCCTTCTTGAGAGGGTAGTGCTTCAGCCATATTTTGAAGGAAGAGAGGGATTCTATGAGGTAGTGTGGACCAGACATGAGTGATATAGAAAGGGAGATGTTGGCTGCAAAGAACAGAAAGTAAGCCATTTTAGCTAGATCTCAAGGCATGAAAAGGAGAGAATTATACAGTGAAGCTCCAACAGTAGTTTGGGGGCAGGTGTTGAAGGGTGTTAAATGCTAAACAAAGGAGTTTATATTTGATACTAGAGGTAATAGAGAGTCACTGAAGGTGATTGAGAAGTGACAAGGTAAGACCTGTGCTTGAGGAAAGCCATTTTAGAAATAGTATGGAAGATGGACTAGAATAAGGAGAGACCTAAGGAAGAGATACCAATTAGGAGATTATACATAATCATCTGGATTAGAGGTAAAGGGGGATTGAACAAAGTCAGTAGCTGTGTAAAGAAATCAGTTTGAGAGATGTTATGGAGGAAGAAGTGCATTTATTCAGACATGTGGAGTGAGGGAGTATGATGAGTTGTGGATACCATCAATGTTATAGACTAGGGGACTGGAAGAATAGTGTTACCTTCACACAAAAAAATAGGATGGTTCAGAATAGGAGTGTGGAAGAGAAAAAGAGGAGACAATGTATGTAAATGAGTCCTGTTTTGTGCATATTGAGTTTGACCTCCCTCCAGGGAAACATACTTTGAAATGTCTAATAGGCATCTGGTGATACAGGACACGCATTCATCTGCATGGAAATGGCAAACCAATGAGAGCTGATAAGTACACCAACAGTAGTGTGTGTGTGTGTGTGTGTGAGAGAGAGAGAGAGAGAGAGAGAAAGACAGAGAGAGAGAGAGAGAGAGAGAGAGAGAGAGAGAGAGAGAGAAGAGAAAATGCTTTGGGGAATATCTACAGTTGGGGGGGGCATGATGGATGGATATGGATGATGAGGTAGCCAAGCAGACTAAAGAGTGGTTAGGTAGCAGAAGAAACAGGAGAGAAAAAAAAATATCCAAAAGAGGGTGACCAATGTCAAATGAAGAAGGTGGGTTGAAAAGAATGAGGAATAAGAAAAGACCATTATATATGACAATTTAAAGTTGTTTGTATCTTTAAAAAAGAGCAGTTTTGTTTGTGTGATGAGACTGAGAACCAGATGTCAAAGGGTTGGGGAATGTGGAAGAGAAAAAGAGGAGACAATGTATGTAAATAGCTTTTTCTAAGAGTTCACCTAAGGAAAAAATAAGAGGCAGAAGAGGGTAGCTTAAGAGTATAATGAGGTCTGGTTAAGGTAGTTTGTTATTGTTGTTGTTGTGGTTTCTGCTGCTGCTGTTATTATTTCAGGGTGTCCAAGGCTTGGGCACTTTTACTAGTGGTAGGAAAGGGGAGAGGTTGAAGATCTGATCATATTGCTCACCAATAAATTCCACTGCTTCCCTATTTCCTCTGGGATTAAATATAAACTCCTTTCTTTGGATTTTAGAACCCTTAACAATTCAACTGTAACTTTTATTTCCAGGTATATTGCACATTACTTCCACTTATGCAAATCAAATTTGGTTTATGTTCCTCATTCATGACACTCCGTTGCGCATCTTGACTTTTCACTGACCTGGAATGCACTCACTCCCAGGCCTGGAATGTACTCACTCCTCTCCTTTGCCTAAAAGAATCTCTATTCTCAAGCAGCTATGTGGTACAATGGTTAGAGTGCTGATCCTAAAGTCAGGAAGATCTGAGTTCATATCCAGACTCATGAACTTACTAGCCATGTGACCCTGGGCAAGTCACTTAACCTCTGCCTCAGTTTTGTCTACTGCAAGATAGAGATTATAATTGCATGCAACTTGCAAGGTTGTTGTAAGGATCAAATGAGATAAAATGTGTAAAAGTACTTAGCATGGAAAAGTGCTATATAAATGTTAATTCCCTTCTCCTCCTCCTGCTTAATAGGGAGCTAAATGGTAAAGTAGAAAACCTGCCTCAGACATATGTTAGCTACGGTCATTCAGCCTTTTTCAGGGGAGGGAATAGAAAGATACAACTTATTTAGTAGGATTGTTGTGAGGATGAAAGTAGCATATACATATATACATGCATATCTATCTATATACATGTGTGTTTGCATGTGCATGTATATGTATATGTGTGTATATGTATAAATACCTTAAAACACAGTATAAATTTGAGCTACTCCCTAACTAAAGTGGAGTAAGTCAGTTTTCTTATTCTACAAATTTGTAAAAATTAGGAGATTGGTCTAGATGACCTCTAAGGTCTTGTCTAATTCTAAATCACATTCTAGTGCCTTTAACAAATGGCTTTCTGCCAACTTCTCCCCTAAACAAAGCCTAAAATGCTAATTTCTTGTCCTTTTCACCACACCATCTTATTTCCCCTCTGTTTTGTCTCTAAGTACAAAATGACTTAGACTCTTAAGAATTCAGAATGAAATTCAGGGAAGGAAGGGAAGAGAAAGGACAGTCTCTGCAAACTCCAGTCCATCCTCATTATAATCCTGCCACTCCTACTTTGCCCTGGCAGGCCTCAGATAAGTCATCCTTAGGTCTGGAAATGAAAATATCAATTACCAAATTGAGCAATTATTTTGTTCATTCACTAAATCTGCCTTGTATCTACTTTTACCAGGAAGTAAAAAGTGGATGGGAAGAAGAGGCATCAGTACTACCTGACAAGAGCTCTTCCTAGAGAGACAGACACAGACACAAAGAGAGACACAGAGAGATAGAGAAAGAAATAGAGAGAGACAGACAGAGACAGAGACAAGCAGACAGAGACAAAGACAGGAAGGCAGAGACAGAGAGGAATGGAGGAAAGAGAGAGACAGAGAGACAGACACAGGGACAGAGGCAGAGACAGAGAGATAGAGACACAGACAGAGAGACAGAGAAAGAGACAGAGAGAGACAGAGAGAGAGAGACAGAGACAGAGACAGAGACAGAGAGAGAGAGAGAGAGAGAGAGAGAGAGAGAGAGAGAGAGAATAAGAAGAGCTGACATTTATGTATCAATGTAAAGTTTCCAAAGTACTTCACATTCATTAACCCAGTCAAGTCTCACAACAACTGGTTGAGATACAGTTCTACTATCCCTATTTTATAGAGGGAGACACTAAGATTCAGAAACTTGCCCATCGTGGAAAAATTTCCGAGGCAGAAATGAACCTACTTCTCTTCTGATTCCACAACCTGAACACTTTTCCTTATACCAATCCATTCTTAATCCCATTCTTTCAACAGAGTGTGGTCCTGAAAAATCCCTTTCTTATTTTGATGGCATTCATTTTCCCTCATTTGAAAAAAAATAATGGGAAAGAAAGGTCCTCATGTCCTAGACTCTTTTAGAAAATAGTGATGTAGTGGACAGAGTCCTGAGCCTGGAGTCAGGAAGATTCATCTTCTTGAGTTAAAATCCAGTGTTAGACATTTACTAGCTGTATGACCCTGGACATGTCACTTAACTGTGCTAGTCTCAGTTTTCTCATCTGTAAAATGAGTTAAGAAGGAAATGGCAAACCACTCTAGTATCTTTGCCAAGAAAACCCCAAATTGGGGTCATGAAGAGTCAGACAGAACTGAAAATGACTGAACAACAACATTCAAGAAGATAGATGAAATCATGTCTGGGACAGACTCCTTTGGGAGTAAGAGTGCAAACTACTGTAGGATTGTAGCACAAAGAAAGCATTTTAACACACTGCCCTCTTCTGAGGAAGAAAAAAAGGAACCAGCTCATCTGGCAAAAAAGGTTCATCCTATGCCCAGAGAAGTAGGAGAGTGGCCATCTACAAGATGTAAGTAAATTTTTGATTACCTGCACAGTGAGAAATTTTAGGAAACACAAAACAAAAGTGCCAGCATTACATTTGATCCCATTTCACATAAAAGCCCTTGGGGAAAGTAACATGTGTAGTACTATCAGTTGCTGGCATAATCTGGCAAAAAAAATCACCCTATTAGATGGTTTCTGGAAATATACTTTGTATGAGAGTTTGGGAGAAGAGTATTGGAAAGTACTGCTGGTGTCAAAACAAAATATATCAATAAATTTTTTTAAAAATATGAGCTCTTGGTTTGGGGAAGCAACCCAAAGTTTCCCAAAGACAGCAGGCTGCAGCACCCACGTCTGTTTCCATTGTTCCATGGAGCATTCCACTGGGGTGGAATGTCAGACAGCAAGGCAATTATTGTCCTTGGGTACCCCACCCATGGCTGCTGTCCAGCAGACCCTCTGCAGGATGCCTCAATTTGTCCAAGAGTGGAAATGCACAAAGAGGGGTGTTTGTGGCCAGACTGTCTCCAATTAGCCAAGTCAGGAACAATGATTGGCTTTTCCTCTGGGCTAAACTAAAAAAAAAAAATCTTAGTGGGTGGGTGGAATGGGGCAGAGTCCTTTGGCAAATAGAATAGATTCCAGTCTTGTATCTTCAGGGATGTGGATCAAATATAACCCATCCAGCCAAGTAGGAAGGACCAATGAGAATGTTCAACTCATAGACAAGACTGGTGGAAGTTTTAGTTGCTTGTGGCAGTGTCAGGCTTAAGCCCAGAGTGGAAAGGTTTTGCTAGATAGTTTGGCTTAACTCTTCTAGAGGAACATGGATGGTTCTCTAGCTTACAGGTTATCAAATGGACTCATGCTCATGTCTTTAGTGAGAAGTCCTCAGGATGTCTACATGAATGGTGACAAAGAACTATAGTGGAAATAGGAATTTGAATATCTTCCCTGCCTCTTAATAAACCTCAGGGAATTTGAAGACCTTCCCTGTTTTGAAAATATATTCTTCCCCCTAATAGGCTGAATATAATCACTTGGAGCCTGTGGTAGGAGGAGTTTGCTGAAGGGTGGAGTAGAGCCCACGGGAATCTGGGAGTTCAGAGCAAACTAGATGGTTGGGAGGAGAGGATGCTTTTGAGGGAGACAGATAAGACTTGTGAGTAAATATTGGTTTTGTGCTGGTTTATGGGAAGCCTAAAGGATGCTACATTGTGGTGCATTAATTTCTATGTTTCTATGATGGATTCGGTTTCCTGGTTTTGGGATTTGATCTTCTGGTGTCTGAATAAACATTTTGCTTCTGTCATCTATATGGAGAATCTGTTATATTTTGTGATTGAGCACTATGCAGGTATATTTATAGTGATCATGAGCACTGTAAATATTGTATTGGCACTACAAGAACACCATCCCTTTTACACTGGAAAAGAGGCTATGCGGTATCTGAATACATTTTAGGGTAGCATTAGCCCCAGACATAAACACAACCAACAGACATAGAATTACAAACAAGAAGGGACTGAAGACATTAGTACACCCTATTCATTTTATACAAAAGAAAACTGAGACCCGGAGAGGTAAAATGATTTGACCACACATCCAAGTCCTTTAACTCAAAATGAATGGATGGATGGATGGATGGAAGGTTGGATGAATGGATGAAAAAGACATTTATTAAGTGATGACTATGTGCAAAGCACTGTGTTATGTTCTACGAATATTATCCAATTCATAAGCAAGACATCACCCATGATGTTATTGATCATCTTTGAAAATGAAGGATAAACAACAATAACCAACAGAAAAGTGGAGATGCCCTCTTCTCTCACATTCTTTTTTTTTTTTTTGCTTTGAAGGAAAGTTTCTTTATTTTTTAAATTAATTTATTAGTTTAGTTTCAGTTAACAAGATTTAATTCCATAGTTCCTTGATTTTCAAATTTCCTTTACTTCCCTCCCCCCTCCCCACACGACAGCATATAGTCCAGTATACGATCTGCAAATGCATTCATATTAGACATTATTCCAATTACGAAGGCGTATTGTACTAGGTGGGATGAAAGATGGTAAGGAAATGAAAACAATGAAAAGAACAAGATCATTTAGTTTGCTTCCATCAGGATTCAGGCTCAGTTCTTTCTAGTTATATTTCTGGATGGTGCATTTCTCGCTTTCTTGAGTCTTTCGGGATTAACTTATATCACTGCATTGCTGAAAAGAGTCCAGTCTGTCATAGTTGGTCATCACAGATATGGTATGTCTGTGATTGTATACAAATTTCTTCTGATTCTACTCTTCTCGCTCAGCATCAGTTTGTATAAGTCTCTCCAGGTAATTATGAAATCCGTCACCTCTTCGTTTCTTATAGCACAATAATATTCCATTATATTCATATACCACAACTTGTTTAGCCATTCCCCAATTGATGGGCACCCCTTCAGTTTCCAATTCTTTGCAACCACAAAAAGGGCTGCTAAAAATATTTTTGTACATATGGGTCTTCCTCCCACTTCTATGATCTCTTTGGGATATAACCCTAGAAGTGGTATGGCTGGGTCAAAGGGTATGAAATTATTTATAATCCTTTGGGCATAATTCCAGATTGCTCTGCAGAATGGTTGGATAAGTTCACAACTCCACCAGCAATGTATTAGCGTTCCAATTTGCCCACATCCTCTCCAGCATTTGTCACTTTCTTGTTTTGTCATCTTAGCCAATCTGACTGGAGAGATGTGGTATCTTAGAGTTGTTTTGATTTGCATTTCTCTAATTAATAGTGATTTAGAGCATTTCTTCATATGCTTATAGATATCTTTAATTTCTTTCTCTGAAAATTTCCTGTTCATATCCTTTGACCACTTATCAATTGGGGAATGACTTGCTTTTCTCACATTCTAATGGGGGTGGGAGTTGGGGTAGAGAAAGCACATATAGGAAATTTCATCTACAAGTCAGATGGAAAGGTCTCATTGTCCTTAATATGCTGCATCAAAGGAGGTGTTAATATACCTTCTTTAAAATAATTTCCACTGATGAAATCATATCTATTTATGAAGTGGAAACATTTGCCAGACTTTGATGGCAAGGAATTTCTTATCTGGATCTTTAGTAGTTGTGTTTGCTAAGGAGGTGTTTGCTTTAGCATCTAGAGAAGTAGTTGCCATTTTGCATCTCCATAAGGGCTTCTTCTTAGGATGATGGCTATGATGGCTGGGCTGAAAGCAAGATCAGTTATGGGTATTTGGTGGTGGTATAGTGGGGAGGATGTGGTAATATGGTATTGCCATTCCTAAGGCTATTAGACTTACCTGCTCATCAATGACAAGTTTCATTATATCATGCTGCCTTCTGTGGTTTTCTTTTGAGGGGGCTTTCCTCCTTACCCATAGGTCATAATTATTGCTTCTTCTGGCCTACAAAAGAGCCAGAAATTCCAACCTCTAGAGAGATTCCTTTGGTTTTAATGGGAATCTGAAGATCTTCCCTAGCCCTTTGCCCCTTGATAGGCTTAAGTGAATCTGAGAACCTTCTCTGATTTGAAAATTTACTCTGCCCCCTAATAGACTGAATGTGGTCACATGGAGTCTGTGATAGGAGGCTTGCTTTTCAGGAATACCCACACCTTGTTACTTTGTGATTGGGCAGTGGGTCAAGAGGGTTGTAACATACTCTGATCCAGGAGAAAGCTATATATACCTTGATGTGAGGTTTTGCTTTGGGGCTGACTTTGGGAAGAGTTGTATGATTTGGCCAGATGAGGCTCTAGGCAGCCGTTGAGCCCCCCAGCTTTGAAAACCCAGATGTTGGTGTTTCCGTCTCTGGTAACCAACTAGGCATGGATGTAATGGTCAGGCAGCTGGAAGCCCTGTCTGCTGATCTGTTTCTCTGTCTGTATTTTTGTCTGCTTATAACTTCTGTTTGTATTCTCTGAAGTTCAGGGTGCTGACTTTTTCCCCTGAACTAAATAAATGATATATGTTTGATTAAAGTAAGATTGTTAACCCATTTCTAGTTACTTTCCTTTAGAAAAGTAAATCTAAGAACCTGTGCTAGCAGCCATTCTGGGTATGCTAGCGTGCTTGCTGCCACAAGCACTAAAGTCCTTTTTGAAAACAAAAAGAAAAAAGTTTTTTTAAAAGAGAGAGAGTTAGATTATCTAGCCATTGCTTTGATTGAATGGGAAAAAAATAAGTTCCTATTCACAAGTGTTAGAGAGTCTTAAATGGTCTAGCAGGGGTGGGGAAGCTATGCCCTCTCGGTCACATGTGGCCCTCTAAATCTTCAAGTGCGGTGCTTTGACTGAATCCACACTTCACAGAATATGTTCAGATTCAGTTAAAGGGCCACGCTTGAGGATCTAAGGGTCACATGTGGCCTCCAGGACACAGGTTCCCCACCCTTGGCTCTGGAACATGGAAAGCTCTCTAGGATGACAGACATAGCTGGGACTTTGTGGTAGAGATGGGAAGTCCTGAGTGTTGAAAGATTAGGCAGAAGATATGGGGTACCTTTGAGAAAGTAACACCAAAAGGGAGTTGGAGGGTGCCCTTTGCCCATTGGACCTTCAACTACTGCCTAGAGCTAATGGACCCTCCTTACCCTCTGCATAACTCAGCTAGGAAGCCAGTGAGTCTCCCCCGGAGTTTATCTCTGATAAATGAGGCTGTTAATAATAGTAACTATTCATACTTCTATAACAACTTGTCAATTGCAAAACACTTTGCCACACAAGATTGGAAAGTAGGTTGTCAAGTAATATTTACTTAATTTTATATGTAAAAAAACTGAGACACTGAGAGGTTATAATTTGTCAGTAATTTGTTAAGCATCATAAACATTTAGTAAACAAAAATTATTTGTTGAACACCTACTACGTGTCAGATACTACGCGAAGTCTTAAGGATACAAAAAGAGGAAAAAGACAGTCTCTCTCCATGAGGAACTAACACTCTAAAGAAGGAGAGAACAAGCAAATAAGGACAAACAAGAAATAAAAGGCACTAGAATTGAGAGGGGCTCAGAAAGGCTTAGCACAGTGCCTGCCACATAGAAGGTGCTTAATAAATATTGGTTGATTGATTGAAAGGCTTCGAGTAGAAGATGTGATTTTAGTTGGGATTTGAAGGAAGCTGGGGAAGCCAGGTGGAAGAGAAAAGAAGGAAAAGGATTCTAGGCATGGGGGACAGCCAGAAAAAAATGCCAGAAGCCAACAGATGGAGTTTCTTCTCCATGGAAGAGTATGTGGTGGGATATAAAGAGTAAGAAAACTGGAAAGAGCCTATTTTATGAAGGGCTTTCATTGTTAAACATGAGATCTTATATTTGGTCCTAGAAGAGACAGGAAGCCCTACTGAGTAGGTAAGTGACATTGTCTGAACTGAGTTTTAGGAAAATCACTTTGGTGGCTGAATGGAGGATGTATTAGAGTGCAGGGAGAATGAGGCAGGCAGACCCAGCATCAGACCCAGGGTAAAGATGGCTTGCACCAGAGTGATGGCAAGATCAATGCCTGTTACCATATCCTTAAGCATCTTAAACTTTATCTATTGTAGCAAACTGTCTCCCATGGTCTGGCTGAAATTGTGAGGAGGAAAAAGAGTTTCCTTTCCCTTTTGCCTCACCAGGAAGGAATGTATGCCAGCATAGAGGATATGGAACAGGATTCTTTCCACGAAACTAGTACAAATGGGAATGACTAAGCAGAAGGCCGCCATCTGTTCCTATTCCAACTTCAGCCAGATAGCTGGTAATTGGTTTTAATGTTTTAATGGGCCCATAGTCTCCTTGATGTGAGTACCAGGGTGATTTTGAAGGGAGGGCACTTGCATCTATAGGACTTTATTGTCCAAGTACTCCTGTAAATCCTCCCCAGGGGATTCATTTAGAATTGTGTAGGCCTTTCTGTAAATACCTTCCTATTGCAAGGATACCAAAGGAGCACTCAGGGGACCCAACAATTAACTTTCTCTTGTTACGTGACTAGGCCACTTCCTTTTCTCCATCATCATTATTCTACTCTTGCCTAGAGGAAGCCAGGTATCACAGTGGACTGAATACTGATTCCAGAGTCAGGAAGATCTAAATTCAAATATATCCTTGGACACTTGCTAGATGCATGACTACAGGCAAGTCATTTGACCCCTGTCTGCCTCAGTTTCCTTAACTGTAGAATGGAGATCATAAAAGCAACTACTTCCCTAGGTTATTGTGAGGTTGCAATGAGAAAATATTTGTAAAGTACTTAGTACATATAAGGCACTTAATAAATGCTTCTTTCCTTTCTTCCCATGCACATTTTTGTTGGTCAAGTATTGTAGACTCTTCATGGCACAATGTGTCTCTCCACTGCTTTTTGGATGACTCCCAATTTTAATTTTTTTAGAGACTATTATATGCCATGCCACATAATATAGCCTCTCTGGAAGAATATTGTTATAAAAAAAGGACTTTTGTTATTGGGGAAAGTTTGTTCTTGTTAAAAAAAAAAGGCAAAAGAAAGAAAACAACATTGTAGAGCATCCAAAAATGCTATCCAATCTAATTATCTCTCTGCTTCTGGATTGATTCTGAACCCAGTTAATTTCCATCTGCAGTGCCCATTCAAGAGACACACAGTGATGGATACAAAAGACTTTTTGATACACTCATTTTTGCTCTGTATCTTGTCAGGTATGATTCCTCTGAGTAATGTTAGATTACTTAGATTTGTATATTGCCATTTTGTATTTACGTTGTTGTATAGCTTGATGCAATGGAGTAATACCATCTGCAAATGGGACCATCTGGGGACCTCAGATTCATAGGCAGTTTCTGCCCTGGAGAGCCACTATTACAGGGGGTAAATATCCACAGTGAGCAAATATCTTCCTATATTATTCTTTGCTTGATATTAATAAGAAGAAAATTCTCAAAGTTCTTTCTAGTGTTAAATCTTTAAAGAATCTTCTATGATGTTAGAACCTCCTGATTTCATCTGAAGATTTGTCGTTATAGTTGTTGTACATCTCCTCAGACCATGACTTAGATACTTGAGAATTAAAGTATGTTATAAAATGTGTTTACAAATCCACTAGATTGACAAGTTATCTCGAAAATGTGATTACTGTTGTTCGGTAACAAGCACAAATGGATCAAAGGCAAATAGCACAGTAACAAATGTCAAATTTCACAACTGAAATTAGTGATAGAAATTAAAATATTATCATTATTAACCAGAGGTAAACATGATGTGGCAGACCAACACATATTTGGTCAGTTTAGCAGAAGAATTTCTCGATAGGATGAAAACATAAAGTAATTTTTAAAAATTGTATTTGTTGCCCTTTTTATTTTACTGATCTTAAAGAAATGAGAAATTTTAAACATGGAATCATATAATGAACTAAATTAATACCAAAAAGCCATTTCAATATAAATTGATATACTTTAATGGAAAGGTTGTAAAATATAGTGAAACCATTTTCTGCTCGAGATTATAAGTCTGGGAAATCAGACACTTGGTCAACTACTTAAGAAATGTTGGGGGTGGCTAGGTGGCGCAGTGAGTAAGAGCGCTGGCCTCGGAGTTGGGATGACCCGAGATTGAATCCGGCCTCAGAAAATGAGCACTCACACATAAATAATGACTAGCCATGTAACCTTGAGCAAGTTACTTAACCCCAATTGCTTTTAAAAAAAATGTTAATTAATTGTCTACCTTGTGCACAGTATTATGTCGGGCAAGCTAGATACAAAGAATGAAGCAATTTCTATTCAAAAGGAGCTTATGTTCTAATTAGTGAGAAAAGTGACTAAAAATATATGATGTGATAAGATATAATATGATGTGATATATGATATGATGTGATGTGATATGATATGACATAACATAGCATAATATAACATTGTATGATATGATATGATACAATATGATACGAAATGATATAATATAACATGATGTCACAGGGTATGACACCATGTGACATCATGTTATATTGCATTACATTATATTACATTATATATTAAATTATAATATATTATGTTGTGTTATATTATGTCATGTCATGTCATATCATATCGTGTCATGCCGTATATCATATTATAATATATGTAATGCAATATAATATAGCATGGTGGCATATAGTATGGTATCATGTGACATCATATGATCTCATGCAATGTGGTTATTATATCATGTGACATGGCATGATATTATGATATAATACAATATTATATAAGTAAATATATCATATAAATAATAAAAATAGAAAAATATATACTATAAAATGAATAAATATACATAAAAATACACATACACATACATACACATATATGCAGAATTGTTAAATATAATGTAATTTGAGAGAAATTGCACTAGCAGTTGTAGAAAGAGGAGGAAAATCAGGCAAGTCTTCTTGTAAAAAATGATGCCTAAGCTGCCTTTTAAAGGGAGAACAGGACTTTCTGAAATGGAGAAGAGAATTCATTCCAGGCATGAGAGACAGTCAACATGAAGGTATAGAGGAAGAATATAGGGTGTCATGTGTGAGGAACAGAAAGATATTTTATGCCTGCATCAGAGGGCAAGGAAGGTTTTGGTTTCCTGCAGTTACAGCCAGTCACAAAATTTCAGAACTAATAAACCAGACAGTATGTTAGCCTGCCTCAGAAGTGCACTAATACACTGTTAGGCTGCTTTAAGAGAGACCAAGCCTAGGTAGCCAATAGCACCACTGTAGTCTGTTCTGTGCAGGCCATATTTAGACTACCATGATTAGTCCTGTGCACACATATCAAGGCATTTATATATCACTCTAAAGTTTGCAAAGTGTCAAATATATTCCATATCATTTAATCTCATTTGATGAGGAAGGATTTTGTAATCTTGCTACATACATCTTAATAGAAGGAACTCTGTTTAACCCAGAGAAGAGAAGATTTAAGAGGAACATGACAGCTGTCTTCAAGGATTGAAAGACTGTCCTGTGGAAAGAGGAAGAGATTTGATTTTCTGAGCCTCAGAGGGCAGAACTTCGTGGAAGTTAAGGAAAGGAAAATTTCAAATTAATGTAAGGAAAAGTCTTTCTAATTAGAGGCCTCCAAAAGTAGTCCCAAGCTCTAAGTCCATAGCATCTGGTTCAGTCAGCTTCATGGTCATAGGAACAAATTATTCTCTTCTGACCATTCTACCAAAGGAAGGCTTCACATACTTGAGGTAGACATCCCCTAACTCGCCAACAGGCTAGAGACCTGTCATACACACACGCGCACACACACACACACACACACACACACACACACTCTCACACACACACACACACACACACACATATATATATGTATGTATGTATAGGCATATACACAAAGACAAATATACATGTGCATATATACATATGTGTTTTTGTTCATTTATTTATTTACTTGTTTATTTATTTGGTTATTTGTTTATATCTCCATCAACCTGATTTAGCTAAACTGATGAGACAGTTTCACTGGGGTGTGGCTACTATGTATGCTGCAACTTCTTGGAGCCACAGGTGAGAGTCAGACACTAAAGACAGAAAGGTAATTCATTGCATCCTGGGCACAAATTCTCTTAATTTTTGTCTTGCCACTGGACTTCCATGACTCTGAAAGAGAAAATGTGGCTGATGATTTTGTGCAACTCTGCCTCACTTAAATCCAAATGATATTCAAGTCAAGACATCACCCATCATCCACTATTTTACCCCAACATTGTGATGTTATCAAACTTCTTCAAAAATGAAGAATGAACAACAACAATCCAAAAGTGGAATGTGCTATGCCAGTAGGGGCTGGTTTCTCTTTTACTCATTCAAGGTCTTCAAAAAGAGCCTGGGCACCCACTTTTTCTGAAATATTCTGAAATGAAATGAAATGGGTATTCTTGACCACATTCAGGGTGGCATAGGTCACATGTGACTTCCTTTCCTCTTCCAAGAATCTGTGAATTTCAAATGAAGAGGCATGCTACTGGGGATGATGCTATAGGACAAATAGTCTTTTAGCACCTTGATAAATCCACACTGTATATTCAGATTTCTTAGAATTATAGACTATAACTTCCTGTTCAAATACAACTTGGCATGAATTCTGCACAGCAGTGGTAGGTGAATTTATGTTCCCATCTCGGCTTGTAACCTCTCCTTAGACTCAGCCAATCCTATTTCTTTAGGTTGCATGCTGCTTTTCTGTAGCATTCATGAGTTGTTGCTAAATATATCATGACATGCTACTTAATATCCATCCCAACACTAAGACACCCCTAATAAATCACTGGAAGGAAGCACATTCACATCCCTCAGGATGCCTCTGCTTGGGCTCTAATCCCCACGCAAAGGCAATAATTCCTATTCTGGCCTCCCTGGAAGGTAATAAAGCTACTGTCCCAGGGCCCTACTCTGGTGGGTTGGCCTGGGAGAGAGTGCAAGATTCCATGAGCTTTGTTAAAGGACATGGTGCTATCCAGCCTATGGGTGATTGATAGTTACAGACCAGTGGAACCACAAAGCTAACATGTCAAAGGATAGCAACAGCAAGGTTCTATTCCTCTGTGCCTTTAAGTGAATGAATGAATGGATGAATGAATACAAAGGCTCTTATTCAGTGCAGAACACTGTGCTAAGCACCAGGGTTATAAACAGAAGAGAAAGACAGACCATCCTCTAAAGGAGCTCACATTTTAATCAGAGACAATGCATATAGAAAGTTGAAATAGCAAGTCAGATGGAATAGCATTGTGGTCCTTAGGGGATAGCAGTAAAAATATGTTAATCCATCTTCTTTAGTTTTATTTTCATTGATAAAATCATGTCTTGAAGAAAGAACAAGTCAGATGACCCCAAAACTCACTCAGACTGGTCCTTCTGATGTTAGAAGGAATCACAAGATTTCAGTGATCTGAATCCAATTCACATCTGAATAAGAATCCCTTTCACAATGTCATAAGCATCCAAATTGTGCTTGAAAATCTTCAATGAGCAGGAACCTACAACTTTCTGTGGCAATCCATTCCACTCTGGGTAACTCTACATTTTTAGAGATGTTATTTTCAGTGAAGCCTAAATTTATCATCTTGAAATGTAGACCAATTGCTCCTGCTTTGTCCTTTTAGGTTAAAGAGGACAAGTTTATTCCTTCTTCCTCCCAGTATCTCCATTATAGGGAGGGGCCAAGTCAGCAATTATTCACTTCTCTCCCAGTTTTGCTTCTTACTCACTGGACTTTATGACTATGTCCCAGCTGCCATGTTACCCTGGAACTTCCCTCAAAGGCTTGGAGCCTCCTCACTCTGAGGCATTCATCTGTTCCTGCAGCCTTCTCACCTACCACCACTCTCCAGTTGATGGTCCCCATTCTCATTGATGAGTTTCTTCCATGGCCTCTATTTTGGAGAAGAGCTCAGACTGGACAACTTTCATTCCTCTGATGACTCTGCTTTTGACTTTGCAAACTTTGGCACCATCCCATAGGTACCATCTCTCCTCCTGCCTTCTTTCAGCTTCCTTTAATGTGTTTTCCCCTATTATAATGTAAACTCCTTAAAGGGGGCAGTAAAGTTCTTCCTTTTCTTTTATAGGTGCTTAGCACATTGCCAGATACATAGTAAGCATTTTATAAATAGTAATTATCTTGCCTTCTTTCTTTTCACAGGACAGCCCTATAAATGATTAAAGGCTACTTTAATATATACAGATGGACCACATCTAGTGATGAAGAAAAAGGAGTGTATCATGGAAAAGGAGTATGGCATCATGAAGAGGGTTAGGGTGTGCCTTGGTGACTTTTGTAGGGTACAGTCAAAGAAGGAAAAGGCAGGATGGGTATAGTATGGAGAAATATACATGTCAAATGCAACCTAAAGATAATGACCTAAATCTATAATTAATCAGTTGCCTAAATGATCTCGCACCTATATGTACAATAATATAGCAGCTCTTTTGTGGTGGCAAAGAATTAGAAATTAATGGGATGCTCATCAATTGGGGAGTGGCTGAAAAAGTTATGGCATATGATTGTGATGAAATACTGTTATAGTATAAGAACTTATGAGTGGGAATGGTTTTAAAAACATGGTAAGACCTATAAGAACTTATGCAAAGTAAAGTGAGAACTGGGAGATCATTATGCACAATATAGCAATATTTTAATGATGATCAACTATGAAAGACTTGGCTACTCTACATATAATGATCCAAAACAATTCCAAAGGATTCATGATGAAAAAATGCTATCTAGTTCCAATGATAGAACAGATAGACTCTGAGTGCAAATAATTTTCTCATTTTCTTAATTATTTTAACTTTATTTTGTGATGTAGCTAATATAGAAATATGTTTTCAACAAAAAAGAAGTATGTTTTGCATGGTTCCACATGTATAATTGGTATCATATTATCTGTCTTATCAGTTTTTAGGGGAGTGGTGGGGGGGGAGAAAGATAATGTAGAACTCAAAATATTTTTTTTGGTCTTTTTGGAGGGGGGAAGGCAGGGCAGTTGAGGTTAAGTGACTTGCCTAAGGTCACACAGCTAGTAAGTGTTAAGTGTTTGAGGCTGGATTTGAACTCAGGTCCTCCTAACTCCAGAGTTGGTGCTTTATTCACTGCACCACCTAGCTGCCCCAGAACTCAAAATTTAAAAGGAAAATAATGTTAGAAATAAGTATCAAAATAAAAAATTAAATAGATGAATGATTTAGACATAAATAATGATACCATAAGTAAATTAGGGAAGCATGAGAAAATGTAGTTGTCAAATCTATGTATAACTGAAGAGTTTATGAGCAAAAGCAGATTGAGAGTATTACAGGAAGTTAAATGGATAATTTTGATAAAATGAAATTAAAAAGTTTCTGTACAAACAAAACCAATGATGCCAAAATGAGAATAAAAACAGGAAACTGGGGTGGTGGTTGTTTACAGCAAGTTTCTCTGATAAAGGTCTGTGTGTGTATGCATGTGTGCTCACGTGTGTTATGGAACTGAACCAATTTTATGAAAATCTTAGCCATTCCCCAACTGATAAATGGTCAAAGGATATTGATAAGCAGTTTTCAGAGGAATAAATCAAAGCTATCAATAGTCACATGAAAAAATGCTCTAAGTCCATATTGATTAGAGAAATGCAAAGTGAAACAACACTGAGATTCCACCTCATACCTATTAGATTGACTAATGTAACAGAAAAGGGATATGATAAAAGCTTGAGAAGAATGTGGAAAAATTGGGAGATTGGTTCCACTATTCTGGAGAATAACTTAAAAGTACACCCAAAGGGAAAATATAAAATTTTGCATACTGTTTGACCCAGCAATACCACTACTAAATCTGTATCCCAAAAAAGTAAAAGAAAAAAGGAAAAGGATCTATATGCACAAAAATATTCATAGCAGCTCTTTTGTGGTGACAAAGAATTAGAAATTATTTGAAGAGATGTCCATCAATTGAGGAATTACTGAACAAGTCATGGTATATAATTGTGATGAAATACTATTGTGCTATAAGAAATGATGAGCAAGATAGTTTCAGAAAAACTTGGAAAACATATCAAAGTGAAGGAAACAGAATCAGGAGAACATTGTACACAATAACTGAAATACCATATTCATGGTCAACTATGAAATACTTAGCTACTCTGATCAAGACAATTCAAGACAACTCCAAAGGACCTATGATTAAAAAGAAGTGTTATCCACCTCCAAAGAGAGAACTGACAGATTCTAAGTAAAGACCTGAGCATATTTTTTTTAACTTTCTTTCTTTTTCTTGGTTTATATGTGTGTGTTTTCTTTTTCAACATGGCTAATATGGAAATATGATTTACATGATAGAATACATATACTGCTTCCCTTTTCAAGTGGATAGTGAAGGCTTGAGGGGGAGGGAGAGAATTTTGATCATAAAATTTTAAAGAATGAATGTTAATTTTTTATATGAAATTGGGAAATATTTAATTAATTGAATAAAAATATATATTTAATTTTTTTAATGTATGGACCCAGGTTAAGAACCTCTGTTCAAGATCAAATCTATTCATAGAGTCTCAAAGTTGAAAGAGAATATCTTGGTGAATTTGGTCAACATACACCCAATAATGCTTGTGTTGGAGGTCTGGCTGCAATATTAGTATCCTCTTAGTTCATGTTCAATATTAGGATGAATTAAGGAATTCACAAATTAATCAACATTTATTAAAAGGAAGTTTACTTTGCCCTAACATAACAAGAATATGAAACAAAGACACAATAAAACTTATCTGAATACAACATTCCTCATCTGCATCTCGCAGCTGGGCAAGAAAAGGTGACTTGTGCAGGTTTCAGAAATGTGCCAGCACTGGGACTTGCCTGCCTTTAGGTAACAAGGGAGCTGCAGATGAGAAGAATCGAGAGCTAATCAGGTGGGGTAAAAGGGAGAAGAGGCAGTAGCTGCCTTTTAGGGATACTAATGCCTAAGGATTAGGGAAGAAAGAGGTGACCTGGGATTCCCCATGTTATGTATGAAGAGAAAGAAGCACTGTCTAGGAAATTCCTGTAAATATTAGTTCTATCAGGGGGCGGCTAGGTGGTGCAGTGAGTACAGCGCCGGCCCTGGTGTCAGAAGGACCTGAGTTCAGATCCGGCCTCAGACACTTAACACACACAAACAAAAAAACCTAGCCGTGTGACCTTGGGCAAGTTACTTAACCCCAATTGCCCTCCAAAAAGCAATAAATAAATAAATAAATACATATTAGTTCTATCACAGATTGTAAGTAGTTCTTGGAGATTAAAGCTATGCTTGGAAATTTTAGTATTTGGGTCAGCTTTAAGGGTCACTTACTCTAAATTCCTCACTTTACAGATGAGAAAACTGACACCCAGAGAGGTAAAATGATTTGATCACATTCATACAAGTAATAATTAGCAGGGCTTGAATTTGATCAAATATCTGGCACTCAATCCTTGTTACTTCTTTCTACCAGTTATTAAGCACAAATGGAAAAGGAATTGAAATTGGGGTTCGAGGAGAGAACATCGAAGATTATTAAAAATTGGGGAGCATGGGATTTCCAAGGGACTGCAGTCAACATTGAGGAATGTTAACATCTGGGGGACAAACATCCAGGAAGGAGCCCCTATGTAGATTACAGAATACTGGGGAAGAAGAATTGATGAAGCAATTATTCACAAGCAAATTTCAGCCCCACTCATCCCACAGTCTGAAAGCCTGTTCCTTAGATCAGCAAAAGATTGCTTTCAGTGAATGTATCTTTAATTAGCAAAGTCCCTTTGTGATTTTAGGAAATTAGGCTTTAGGGAGCAGGGGTCTAAGGTAAACAGGCTGCAATGGGACTTAAACTCTGTTCAAGAGTTGAAAGTCACAGGAAATGGATGCTTAACTTCCAAATGACTTGGGAGATGAAGCTGCCTGACTATAGCTTTCAAACAGAGAAGAGGCTGCACTCTTAAATGGCAGGACGCAGGACCCCGCTGGGCAAGGTAGGATAGCTGCCCCCAGGATTGAACTTTAGAGTGGCTGGATAATGAATTGTCTTATGTGGCATTAGGAGATTTCCATCAAAGGTTCACCCTGAAGTAAGTCACCTTGAGAAATGCTTCCAAACTGAGAGTTCAGTGACTAGTCACTAACACAAGCTCACAGGATACTGAATAATTGCCCTTTCCACTCTCTCCACCTTTAGAAGTACAAATATTTATTCCTTATCAGTGCCTTACATTAAATTTTAGAATATTAATGCTGAAAGATTGTAGATATCTAGTTTAACTCTCCCTTTTTAAAAATGAGAAAACTAAAGACCAGAGAAGTGTAATCAGTCACCTAGCATTTATTAAGCACTTTGTTATACCAAGCACTTTGTTAGGCAGTGAGAATAGAAATATAAGTAAAAAGACAGACCTTGCCCTCAAAGAGCTTACATTCTAATGAAGAAAGGTAACACATAAAAGGGAAGCTAAAAAGATGAGAGAGGAGAAGGGAAAACAAAGAGACCAGTCTAGGCATGTGGGAAAGTAAAATCCCAAGTGCAACTTGGAGAGGAATGAAACAGCGCTGTCCAGGGTGCCCTTCTTAAATGGAGATTCTGGGCGGAGCTATCCAATCAGGAGACTGGAGTGGAGGATACTTTCAATGTGTGAATTCTAGAATCAGAGTGAGGCTTCAGAATAAAGGGCTAGAACAAGATGTGGTGAGCTCTCAGTATGCTCAGACTGTACCCTTACAACCCTTTATTAATGAATGTCAGTGCATTTTTGAGATTCTGGGCTGCATTGTAAAGGAGTGCGTGTGTGTGTGCATGCATATAGAAAGGTGTGGTGTGTGAGTCTGTAACATAATGGGTCATGATTCTAAAATATGAAAAGAAATGCACATTTGATTCCTATGACACTATTAATGATCTTTGAAAAACCATTTTTTAAAGGGATTTGCCTGAATAAACTGATATGGATGTGCAGGTAACACAGCAAACAATTTAAATACTGTGTATTGGTTTTTGTCTCAGTTTTCTTCACTCTGTATAAATTTATCTGTCTTTGCATATTTCTATATATTCATGAGATTCACTATTTCTTACAATATAGTAATATTCAATTACATTCATGTAACACAATGCATTTAGCTGTTCCCTAGTTTATGAGAATTTATTTCCAGTTCTTTGCTATTACAAAAAAAAAAGCATTGTTATAAATATTTTGGTGTATAGGGTAGGTTGGCTTTCTTACTATCAATGGGAAACCAATCGCTAAATTTCTTTCCCTCTAACTGCTCCTCTATGAAATTATTTTTTGGGGAAAAAAGAAAAACAAAACAATCATAAATTGTCATAGCCAAGTAAAACAGATCCTTGCATTAGTCTTTTCTAAAGGTATGTCCCATTTTCACCCCAAGTCCATGCTTTCTCATCAAAGCTCACAATTTTGGTTGGTCATTGCATCAGAAGTTTTTTTTTTAATCTTTAAAAATTGTTTTCCCTTACAACATTATAGCAATTGTGTAAATTTTTCTTTTGGTTTTTATCACTTAACTGCACCACTTCATAAATATCCCCAGAGTTTCAATGAAACTGTTCCTTTCATTATTTCTTATAGTACAATAATATTCCATTGCACCTATATGCCATAGTTTGTTTAGACATTCCACAAATTAATGGGTAGCTATAAATATTTTTGTACATATGGCTCCTTTTCTTATTTCTTTGATCACTTTGGGGGCATAACCTAGTAGTAGTAATTGGGTCAAAGGGTCAGGAATGTAAGCACTTCATTCTATATGTTGTTGTTGTTCAGTCATTTCAGTTGTGTCCAACTCTTCGTGACCCCTTTTGGGGTTTTCTTGGCATATCCCCTTCCAAATACTCATAGATTACACTTTGTAAACCATATGCCAGTAAATTTGACTCTGACTATAGTAAAAAAATGAAAGAACTTCAATCAAAGTAAATAATGATAAAAAAAAAGATTATCCTGAGTCCATCTGTAGTAGGTCACAACAAATTAATTTTATTTTCCTTTTTTAACTAAATTTTTAAGATCTAGGGAAAGGAGCCACATTTTAAGAATTATTTTCTTCAGACCTGTCTGATCACTTTTTACCAGTCTCTCAGTTTCCTTTTCCAGATCATGGCTTATTTTTTAGCAACCAGATGTAGATATGACTGAGACTCTCTCCTGGATCCTCTTTCCTCTTCCTCTTTTTATTTATCTTTTTTCCTCTCCCTCTTCTCTTCTTTTCCTTTCTCTCCTCTTCCTCCTTAAATGTGATTTAACCTCAGGTTCTTTGATTAAAAAATCAATGTTCTTTTCACTTGCCTACTCATCTTTCCTTTAAATGCACTCCTTCTTCCAAAATTCCTATTTCTAATTAAGGATATGTCCTAATAACTCAGTTTTGTACACTCAGACTCATCCTTGACTTTTCCCCTTCAGTCATCACACTCATATCAAATCTCCTCTATTTGAACTCCAGCACATCCTTGGTATATGATCAAAACCAAAATTTTTTTCTAATCATTTCTTCCATTTGTCTAATAGATTAATTTTATTCTCTTCTCTGAAACTGGAATATATTTATCCTATTTAAAAATATTCCACAAGGGATGTACTGGAATACTTTTTTTTTTAAACTGGAAAAGGATGACTATATCCCAGTTTCAGAGAAGATAAAGTTTTTATCTATTGATCTTACAAAAATGAAAGGGATTTTGCATGACAAAAACAATGTTTCTAGAGTAAAAAGAAAAAACAAATTGTGGGGAAAAGAGTATGGTAAATAACTCTGGTAAAAATCCAACATTCAGAATCTATTGAAAAGGATCAATAAGCCTATAAAAGTAAGACCTGTTTTCTAATGATAGAATGGAGAAAGGACCTTAAACTTACAATTTTCAAAGGAGACAATCCAAATTGTTTTAAACATACACAAATTTGTTCAAGTGCCCTAGTAACCAGAAAACTTAAAATTAAAACAAATTTAAGGTAATATCTTATTGCATCAAATCAGCAAAAATAATTATAAATAATAAAATTCAATGTTGACAAGACTAACATACAGGTATTCTGTTACATTGTCATGGTACTGTAAATTGGAAAGCAATCTGGACATATATATTAGGGAACAACAACAAAAAAAAGAAATCATACCCTAATCTATCCTAAGGTGGATGCTAAGAAGGGACTTGAAGACTTATTCTTGCAAAATATTTTTAATAGCAAAGTTTTTGTTTTCTTTGATAGCAAAATTTTTAAAAACCACTTGTGTGACCACTGATTGGAGACTGGATAAATGAATTGAGATTTATTTATTTAATGGGATACTATTGTGCTATTAAAATGACAAATATGAAGAATATAAAGTCTTAGATGGAGAGATCAAAGTTAAGATAGCAAAATTAGAATAATATTTGTGCATATTGTGGAGGGAAACAGAGCAAATTAAGAGTTATCTGTGGTTGTTCAAAATTGAATCACACTCACTATATATATATATATTTTTTAATAGATTTGTACTTTTATGTATCTGAAGAATTACTAATGAGGAAATTCTCTCTCCTCTTTGTAGGTTAGCATTAGAGACTTTCCTAAGTCACTGAGAGATTAAGTGATTTGCCCAGGGTCACATAGCCAGAATGAGTCAGAGGCTGTGTTTGAACATAGTTCCTCCTGACTCTAAAGCCAACTCTCCAACCAACACATTATGTTATCTTTCATGTTTATTATACTATGACCTGAAGAACTGGAGGAAGACCTTCAGCATTTGGAGAAGTTCACAGTGGCTCTGTGAAGGTTGTCTCTGAAGGACTGGTGGGAGACCAGGAATAAGAATGTACAGGATGAAAAAGTAGGTTTGGATTTTCATATGATGTAGTAGAGTTTCATATGCTCTGTTCAGACTAATTGACCAACCTGATGTTCTCCATATATGGCATTCCATTCCAGCCTCCATATTTTTTTGTTTTGTTGTTGTGGTTTTGTATTTTGTTGTGTGGGCTTTTGGAGGGGGAGGCAATTGGGGTTAAGTGATTTGCCCAGAGACACACAGCTGGTAGGTGTCTAAGGTCAGATTTAAACTCATGTTCTCCTGAGGGTCAGTCCTCTATCCATGGTGCCACCTAGCAACCTCAACCCCCATGCTTTTGTACAGGTTTTCTATCATGTATGGCTATAATTCTTTTCCTCTTTACCTCTCAACCTTAGAATCCCTACTTTCCTTCAAAGCTCAAGTCCCACCCTTAGAAGAGGCTTTTCTTGGTTCCTTTAAATTGTTAGTGTTCTTATAGTCCCTGGAATTATTTTATTTACATCTATACAAATGTATGTATATGTATGCATATATTCATATGTACATATAGATACACATATATATGAACATAGAGTTCAAATTGAATTCAGAACCTCCTGATTCTAATCTATTGCCCAAGCTACTGTACTAATTCACTGTCTCATGAGAGACTGTCAAATATTTTACTGAAAAGTGCTGACTCCGTTTAACTGGTTCAACTTTTTTTGAATGCTGATTGTTATATAGTATTTTAATTATAGATTTGTCCTTTAGAATAATACAATAATTCAGGTAAGTATATGTCAGGCTACTAATACCATTTCAGTACTACTCTAAACAAGGCACCGTGACATGTGCTGAAGACATAAAAACCAAAATATTTCCTTCCCTCAAGGAGCATACATTCTGAACCAGGGTTCAAATTCTGTATCTGACATTAACTCTAGATTCTTGGAGTAGTCAGGTGACCTCCCTTGGCCTCAGTTTCTCATATGTAAAATAAGGGGTGGTGTTAAATTTCCTCTGAGGTCTTTTCCAGTGTTAGTTCTAGGAGCCTATCACAGTGTGGGGCATGATGTCTAATATAATTAGACCCTAGCCCACCAGCCTATTTTGGCTGGATCATTCAAGCTGGCCTCCACTGACCCTGGTTTGGTGGTGTGGTGTGGTGGCCACAGTCAGCATACTGCTACAATTCACTCTAAGAGTCCACAGGGGTAATTCTAGTGGTGGGAAAATACACACATACACTCATAACTAATGAAATGCCACTATACTCATGAGCTGCCACCCACATGCTTCTTATTTACACAAATCTATCACAATCATTAACTGTATTTTTTTAACTTATCTGTTTTGTTTTTAATAAGGAAAAATGTATGCTTCAATCTACACTCTAAATCCATCAGTTTTCTATCTGGTGCTTAACATTTTTTTGCTTTCTAGTGTTTTTATTTTTTTTTTTATTTTTATTTTTTTAAAGCAATTGGGGTTAAGTAACTTGCTCAAGGTTACACGGCTAGTCATTTGATTTATGCGTGGGTGCTCATTTTCTGAGGCCGGATCTGATCTCGGGTCATCCAAACTCCGAGGCCGGCTCTCTTACTCACTGCGCCACCTAGCCACCCCTTTAGGGCAATTGGGGTTAAGTAACTTGCCCAAGGTTACACGGCTAGGTTTTTGTTTGTATGGATTAAGTGTTGGAGGCCGGCTCCGAACTCAGGTCCTTCTGATTCCAGGGCCGGCGCTCTATTCACTGCGCCACCTAGCCGCCCCTAGTGTTTTTATTTTTTAAAGCATTTATTTACTAGAAACATTCTTTTCCTTTAACTTTTGAGTTTCAGATTCTCTTACCCCTTCCCACTCTCTCCCACCAACTGAAAAGACAAGCAATATTATATAAATTATATACATGCAATCACATAAAACTTATTTCCATATTTGTATATTGCAAAAAAAAACTGAGAAAACTATACTTTAGTTTGCATTCATAGTTTTCTCTCTAGCACTGAGGTACTGAGTAAGTAGCCTGGCTCTCTAGCATTCATAGTTTCTCTCTAGCTCTTATTTTTAATAAATTTGATTCAATTTTCTATATGCTTGAGAAATAAAGTCTTTTTTAGAGAAGCTTAACATAAGATTTTTTGGTACTACTTCATTGTCTATGGTACCTTTTAGCAAATGTAGTATCCTTGGGGGGCAGAGCCAAGATGGTGAAGTAGAAGCACAAATTTGGTTTGAGCTCCTGCTCCAGTCACTTCTAATACATGTAAAAAATGACTTAACCAAACTTTAGAGCTACAGAACTGGCAGAGACAGAGAGAAACAAATCTTCCACTAAAGGCAACCCAGCAGGCCGACAGGAAGGGTCTCTCACACCAGACTGGGAGCTGAGTTCAATCTGGCATGAGCTGCACTGTTCTGGCCCCAGGGCATCCCCAACCAGCATCAGCCAGAGCAGACTTCAGGAGAGTGAATCACCAGCAGCCATAGTGTTTTACAGATTTCTCAACCCATAAATGCCAAAGACAAAGTAAAAGGTCAGTGTTGAACTTTGTTGGAACTGGGGTGGATAGAAGAGTGTGGTCCAGCCCCTGCCCCCAGGGTGAGAAGTGGTGGGGGCACAGCAGTTGTGCCATGTGGCTGACTCAGAAGCTCCTGGCCTGCAGATCTTAGGGGGACCATGTGACCATTCAGAGGGTAATCTATTTTGCTTCAACCTGCTTGGATCTGGATTGTGGTCTTGGGTGGTGGTCCTGGGGTGTGTGACCAGTGAGCCAGAGCTTGTGGGGGCTGTAGAGAGGGCACCCTCCTAATATCTCTGGCAGTTGTGAAAACCCCTGTGATTTGGGACAAAGCTCTCTCCATTCTGGAAGCAGAGTACTACTGTGACAAAGAGCTCAAAAGTCAAGTAATTGGCTGGCAATACGAGCAAGAAGAGGAAGCACAAACAGACCATAGAATCCTTTTTTGGGGACAAAAAGGATCAAGGCATGGAGTGGGAGGAAGACAGAGCAGTCAGAACTCCTGCATCAAAAGCCTCTAAGAAAAATATGAATTGGTTACATGCCATGGAGGAGCTCAAGTAGGATTTTGAAAATCAAGTAAAAGAAGTGGAGGAAAAATTGGGAAGAGAAATGAGAATGATGCAAGAAAATCATAAAAAGTGAGTCAACGGCCTGCTAAATAACTGTAGCTCATAAGACTTTTCTCAGTATGAGGATAGTTGAAGGGGATATATATGTATATGTATGTATGTGTGTGTATACATATATATATATACATATATGTGTGTATGCATGCATATGTATGTATATATATGTATGTTTAGGAGGTTATATGTGTATATAAATATATATGTGAGTGTGGACATATGTATATTCATGTATACATAGATATGATGAGTTGAATATGAAGGGCTGATTTCTAAAAAATAAAATTAAGAGGTGAGAGAGGAATTTATTTGGAGAAGGAGAAAAGGAGATTAGGGGAAATTATCTCATATAAAAGAGGCAAGAGAAAACTTACAATGGAGGGGAAGCGCAGGAAGGTGAAAGGGAATGGGACAACCTGATTCTCATTGAATTTGGCTTAAGGAGGGAATAACATACACACTCCTATAGGGTACCTTACCCTATAAGAAAATAAGGGTTTGGAGATAAGAAGGGGGAGGATAGAAGGGAGGGCAGATTAGGGGAGAGGGTCATTAGAAGCAAACATTTTGAAAAAGGGATAGGGTCAAAGGAGAAAATAAAATAAGTATGGGCTGGGAAAGGATGGAGGGAAATACAGTTAGTCTTTTACAATATAACTCCTATGGAAATGATTTGGGTAACTTCACATGTACAGCCTATATTGAATTACTTATCTTCCCAGTGGGGGCAGGTGAGGAGGGAAGAAGGGGGGAAAAATCTGGAACTCAAAGTTTTAAAAACAAATGTTTAAAAAAAATTGTTTCCTACATGCAATTGGGAAATAAGATATACAGGCACTGGGGTATAGAAATCCATCTTGCCATACTAGAAAATTAGGGGGTTATGGGGGAGGATATAAGAGAGAACAAATTGGGGGAAGGGTTATTCAAGTAGGCTTGCTATTTTGGGGTGGGGTAGGGGAAAGACAGGGAGAAAAAAGATGTAACTCAAAATCTTGTAGAAATGAATGTTGAAAACTAAAACTAAATAAATAAATAAATAAATTTTAAAATGTAGTATCCTTGAGTATCTCTTTCACCTAGGCTTATTTTTACTTTTGCTTTTTTTCTGAGATCATGATTACCAGCCCTGTTCTCTTCACTCCAGCTGAAGAATAGTAGACTCTGTGCCATAACTTTTTTTCCACCATGAGTCCTTTGAAATTGTCTTGAATCCCTATATTGATCAGAATAGTCAAATCTTTACTATTGATCATAATTGCAACATTGCTGTTACTGTGCACAATGAGTTCCCAGTTTCTCAATTCTTTGCATCAGTTCATATAGGTCTTGCCATATTTATTTGTCTTCTGAAACCATCCCCCTTGTCATTTCCCACAGCATAATAGTCCTTGATCACAATGATATGCCATAACCCAATAATCCATTCCCCAATTGATGAGCATTCCTTCAACTCCAATGTTATAGTATCACAAAAATAATTGCTATAAATATTTTTATACACAAAAGTCCTATTCCTTTTTCTTTGATCTTTTTGGGGTACAGAAATAATTGTGGTATTGCTGGATTAATGGGTAAGCACAGTTTTATAGCCCTTTGGACATAGTTCCACATTGTTCTCCAGAATGGTTGGACCAATTCACTACTCTACCAAAAAACAATGTGTTAATGTACCTATTTTCTTTCACCCCTCCAGCATTTGTCCTTTCTGATGGGTGTGAGGTGGTACCTTGAGTTATTTTAATTTACCTTTCTCTATTCAGTAGTGATTTAGAATATTTTTCATGTGAGTAGAGATAGCTTTGATTTCTTCTGAAATCTGCCCATTCATATCCTTTGACTATTTATCAATTGAGGAGTGGTTCTTATTTTTAATTAATTTGATACAGTTCTCTATATGTTTGAGAAATGAGACCTTTTTTAGAGAAACTTACCATAAGACTTTTTGGTATTACTTCATCGTCTATGGCACCCCTTTTAGCAAAATATGGTATCCTTGATAATCTCTTTCAATGAGGCTTATTTTTGCTTTCGATTTTTCTGAGATCATGATTACCAGCCCTGTTCTTTTCATTTCAACTGAAGCATAATGGATTCTGTTCCAGCTCATTTTCACCCAGTATGTGGGGTTTTGCTTCAAAGGTCTCTCTTACAAACAACATATTATTTAATTCTGATTTCCAATCCATTTTGCTCTCTGCTTCTGTTTTATGAATGAGTTCATCCTATCCACATTCAGTTATGATTACTAACTTATGATTACAATTTGTTTTCTGTTTATTCTCCCTCTTTCTCTGTCTCTCTCCTTCTCCCTGTCTCTCTCTGTCTTTCTCTGTCCCTCTCTATCTCTGTCTCTGTCTCTGTCTCTCCCTCTTTTTCTCTGTCTCTCTGTCTCTCTCTGTCTGTCTCTCTGTCTCTCTCTCTCTCTCTCTGTCTGTCTCTCTCTCTCTCTCTCTCTCTCTCTCTCTCTCTCTCTCCTTCCCTCCCTCCCTCTCTCCCTCTATCCTGTCCCTTCTCAAAAGTCTGTTTTGCTTCTGACCACTACCTCCTTCAATCTGCCCTCCCCCTTATCACTATATCGCGCTTTTCTCCTTTCTCCCTATTAGTTATGACCAGTTTCTATACCCAACTGACTATGTATATACATTCTTCCTTTTTTTTCAACCAATTCAGATAAGAGTGAGGTTCAAGTTTTTCCTGCCATCAGCACCTGCTATTTTCCCTTCTACTTTAAAAACTCTTTGACTTTATGTGATTAAATTTGCCCCATTCTATATCTCCCTTCACCCTTATCCCAGTGCCTACCTCTATCTCACCACTACATTCTTTTTTTTTTTATATCATCTCAACATAATCAACTCACATTTGTTGTGAGTTGATTCTATTCAGACTCTAATTCTGCAACAATGGTAAAGTTCTAAGGAGTTACACGTATCATCTTCCCATGTGGAAATCTAAACAATTTAACCTTATTGAACCCCGTATGATTTCTCTACCAGGATTACCTTTATACGCTTCTCTTGAGTCTTCTGCTCAGATGTCAAATTTTCTATTCATCTCTGGTCTTTTCATCAAGAACTCTTGAAAGTCTTCTATTTCATGAAATATCCAACACCACCCCCGAAATATTATACCCAGTTTTGCTGGGTAGATTATTGTTGGTTGTAATCCTAGTTCCTTTGAATTCTAGAATATATTCCGAGACTTCCACTCCTTTAATGTGGAATATGCTAAAACTTGTGTGATCCTGACTATATTTTGAATTGTTTCTTTTGTGCTGCTTGCAATATTTTCTCCTTGACCTGGGAGCTCTGGAATTTGACTATAATATTCCTGGGAGTTTTCATTTTGCGATCTCTTTCAGGAGATGGTCAGTGGACTCTTTCAAGCTCTACTTTACCCTCTGGATATAAGATATTGGGGCAGTTTTCTTTGATAACTTCTTGAAATATGATGTGTAGGCTCTTTTTTATTCATGGCTTTCAGGTAGTCCAATAATTCTTAAATTATTTCTCCTCAATCTATTTTCAAAAGAATTGAGTCCTAATTAGATAATTGAATTTGTTATCTGTTCTTTTCTTAGATTTATATTTAATTACTTTTCTTTTACTTCTTTAAGGGGTAAATAAGAGTCATATTTTCTGGTCTTTGGCATCCTGCTAGCGCTCGAGCACACACACACACACACACACACACACACACACACACACACAAAACATTAAATGACTTCCTTTTATTTAAAAAAAAAAAAGGTATTCCATATCAGGTCACTTCAAAAGCCTAAATGCCTCCTGGATTAGCAATCCAACCCTGATTAGCCTTGTGTGAAGTATCTTCCTTCCATCTTGTATTAATATCATTAAAACATAGCATAGAAGGATCCTTCAATTATCCTACTTTGGGAGCCAATTATTGATGACATATCAGATACTCTAAGCTATAGATACTGACCATGCACTTGAATACTGAAAGACCACTAGACACTCTTAATGTGATATATAATTCAGAGCTTTAACGAGGTCAAGAATTGAAGGATCAGATTTTACTCTTAATCTCTGCTAGACTGGTATTCTTAAAAATCCCTAAAAGTCTGTGTTGTGCAAATTGGTTTTGTTGGACTGTTCCTGAAACTATTTGTAATACAAATCTCCTCTCCCCACCCTTCCCAACTCTCCATCAATTTCTTTATCTCTCTTCTTTAGGAATTCAACTGAGAGGTAAGGCCAGCTTTTTTCTGGCCTCTCTATTCCTGGCTTTTGTTTTTGTTGTTGAGTTGTTTTCAGGCGTGTCCAACACTTTGTGATCTCATTTGGGGTTTTCCTGGCAAAAATATTGGAACAGTTTGCCATATCCTTCTCCAGCTCATTTTACAGAGGAAGAAATTGAATAAGTGGCTTGCCCACGGTCACATAAGTGTCTGAAGCTAAATTTAAACTCAGGTCTCCCTGACTCCAGGTGCAGCTCTCTCTATCCACTGTACCACCTTGCTTCCCGGGCTTACCTGTTAGAAACATAAAGAGCAAGGTGAATCACTCTGGAACCCACTCAGCTATGGAAATTCAAAGATGAAGACCCAAAATGATAAAAGAGTAAGATGCATTAGAGTTGTTTTAGAAAATCAGAGAACTTGGGAGCTAGAAGGGACCTTTGAAATTCTCTTAGTTAAAATTGGACTCTATTAGAAAGACAAAAACCAAATTACCAGTATCAAAAATGAAAAGGGTCAGGGTGGCTAGGTGGCACAGTGAATAGAACACTGGTTCCAGGAGGACTTAAGTTCAAATCCAGCCTCAGACCCTTAACACTTACACTTAGTAGCCAAGTGACTTTGGGCAAGTCAATTGCCCTGTACCACCCCCCCCCTCCAAAAAAACAAAAAACAAAAAAAAGAGTGAGTTTACCTCCAATGAAGAGTAAATTAAAACAATAATCAGGAATTATTTTGCCCAATTATATGCCCATAAATTTGACCAATCTTAATGAAATGGATGAATATTTACAAAAATACAAACTGGCCAGATTAACTGAAGAGAAAATAAAATACTTAAAATTGGACTCTATTCTTGAATAATTGTTGAGCCATTTGCTTATGTGGCTTTTCACCCTTGAATAGGGAAAAGCAGTGTGAAAAATATATTTTATCATTCAACTCTCAATGATGCCATTAATATTTCCTCAGCTCTGCTTTCAAGATTACATGGTGACCTTCTCCCTGCTACTAATCAACTCTTTGTACCCACAGAATGCATCTGTCTCTTCTTACATCTCTCTTGGGTATTTCTGATCCCAAGAGGCTCATGTGGGATTACATTACTCAGTACTGAATGTTAGGTAGCTGATCTCCTTGGATGAGATAAGGCTTTGCTGCCAGATAAGGTTTTTTGCATGCCAGACCCACTGCTAGAAACTGACTCTCAAGCCCAATAATTGCTGAAATTTATATTTCACTGGGCCCTGCCCTTTGCCATGAAAATATTACCTTGTGGTTACAGAATTCAAGAGATACACACACACACACACACACACACACACACACACACACACACACACACACACACGGGGGAGATCAGATGCTACTTCAACTACAGCCAGTCCTAGAATATTTTGGCTAGGTGTCAATCCCATCAGGTCAGTTGCTAATATATGCTCTTGCTTTATAGCAAAGCAAGGCCATCAGATATTCTAATGAGGACCCAACTTGCACAGTCTCATTAAAGCTTAATTTGACTGCCTTGCCACATCATGCTCTGCTGAGTTTTCTATCTTTTCTTAGCAGTAGGGCCAAATTCATCGATCATCCCAGACAGAAGCTTGGAAGTCGTCACTTGCCATCACTCCCATGGTATCGAAGAATGAGTCAGGTCAGGCTGGGAGACTCCTGGAGCTGCCTAAAGCATGGGGGCAGAGGATAATAAAGGGTATCCAGCTTCTGGGTAGCTGCTTTCAGCCCCACCCATCCCCCCTTTCCAGGGGTGACACTAATTCAGGAGAGGCCTTGAAAGCAATGGAGCAGATGGCCCTCTCTAATTCTCCCCCTGATCGCCTGCTGAAAGGTGGCATTTCACAGGGCAGGCAAATCTGTTACTCCACTTATACCCTCCCGGAATCTAGAGACATTTCTGCCATAACTCCCAGCCCAAAATAGCGATTGGTGAAATACAACCTGCATGCTGTTGTCAAAAACAAGTGTGGGTATTGTAGTTAATGTTTGGCAGCCCGCCTGCCTGCCAGTTCGGGTTCACCACAGGGGCCCAGGGAGGGGTGTTCCAGAGGCGGGCCAGTCCAGGGCTCGGGTTCTATAGCCTTCCTTGTGCCTGGGGCCAGGTGGCTGCAGGTGATTGGCTCCAGGATTTGCCTGCAGGAAATCAGTCCAAGCTCCCACAGGCAGGAGTCTCCCAAGGAAATTGAAATAAACCTACAAGCACAGGTAGGCATTAAGGCAATGTCTCCATACACAGAGGATGTAAACTCTTAGGAGGCTCTCTGAATAAGCATGAATGGTCACATTGTCTACTTGTAGGTGCATTGCACACAGGATGCTGGGGCAGGCAGCATCACATGCATTGAATGCATTAGCAAATTTGTGTCTAGAAATGGGACAACCCCTCTGCCTAGTCAGACAAACAAATCACAGCATCACTGAGCATGGCTTACATGCACTTGCAAGCATGCATGCTAACACAAAATAACCTTATTGGAGTTAAGGGGAAAGATCAATGGAGTAGGACTCTTGAGATGCATTCTTGTTCCAGTAGAAATAGCATCAGCAAAGTTCTTATCTTACTTCTGACATTTACTACCTACGTGACCTTAGGTAAGTCACTGACCCTTTCTTGGCCTCAGTTTTCTCATCTGTAAAGTGACAAGTTTAAAGTAGTTATTCAGTGAAGTCCCTTCCAATTCTAGATCAAAGACCTTAAGAAGGTCTCAGCTATTGTGTTGGCAGGCATCAAAAAGGAAATCAGGCCCCTAAAGAGAGATGTCCACTACTGCATACAGAAAAAAAAAAAAAGGCCAAGGTTTCCCACTGCACCCTCGGCCATCTCTAGTCTTCCTGATCTATTTCTCTCCACTGGACCCAGATGGCTCTGGAGAAGAAAGTGAGGCTGGTAACCTTATACAGCACTGCCTTGCTTAAATCCAATTCACTTGCATGCCTTGGCATTGCCTCCCTGATGTCACAGTCCACTTTGAGAAAGAAAGAAACAACAACACCACCAACAACAGAAAAACCCCCATAGCTTCCTCCTCAATCCCTTGGAGAATTCTGCCTGACCTCTGGACTGGCAGAAGGACTGACTCTAACTCTTACAAGCCTTCCCTCTCCACCCCTCAGTCTTTAGACTTGTGAGAAGAAAAAGAGATGAACCTGAGGCAGGTGGAAGCAGTGAAAGGGAGTGGCTGCCATGGAGAACTGGAAGAGAGGTTGCTATAGTTTCACTCATTTGTGAAAAGACGGGTTTGTACAGATGATCTCTAAAGTTCCTTCCAAATGTAAACACTATAATTCTATGATGAATCCATTAATTAGTATGGCATAGTGCGAGGACTATGGAACTAATAGTAGGAGATCTAGGCTCAAGGCTTGGCATAGCTATCCTTTACAACCCCTGGGGCCCTGACCAAGTTTCTTAATTCAATGCACATTTATTAAGTACCTACTATATGCCAGGCAATATGGTAAGCACTGAGGTTACAAAAAGGGAAGACAGTCCCCATTATCAAGGAGCTTCTGATTTTTCAAAAATTGTGGATAATAAAACTTATAATATTTACAAGGTTTAGGATACTTATAGGAAGAAAATTAACTTACATAAAGTGATATATAACTGTAAGTTATTATTGAAGTGTGAGATTTTAAATGAATCTCTTGTACATTTTGTTCAAATAAACATGCCATATGTATACTAACAAACAATCTTCTACTTTTGTATGTACCGGTATTTATTTAGATGTAGCTGGGCCATAGGGGACGGAGTACTAAACCTAGAATCAGGAAAGTCTGAGTTCAAATCCTGTCTTTGATGTATCATGACTTCATGACCCTGGGCAAGCCATTTAATGTCTCACTGCTGTAGGTCGTTGGTGTCAAACTGAAATAGAAACTGGGCCATTAATTTACATAAGGATCTATGTCTACAACATAGTGACAGTTTTTTAAATGTGATGTTATCTATGCTTTGTTATATTTTTATTTATTTTGCTAAAATACATTTGAATCTGATTTAGGCCATGCTTGGGAGAGTTGTGGGTCATATTCAGCCAGAGGGAGCCATTTTTTGACACCTTTGCTCCAGAAATTCTATAAGACTACAAAGTTAGAAGCAGCTAGGTGGCACAGTGAGTAGAGTGTCGGCCCTGGAGTCAGAAGGACCTGAGTTCGGATCCGATCTCAGACACTTAACGCACACACAAACAAAAACCTAGCCGTGTGACCTTGGCAAGTTACTTCACCCCAATTGCCCTCTGAAAAGAAAAAAAAAGACTACAAAGTTAGAGAAGGCAATGGCCAATGCTGGTAGTTGGTAGGAGTTTCCTTATCTGGCATATCAGTGAAATTACAAGAGACACAGAGACACAGACAGAGTAACATATATATATATATATATATATATATATATATATATATATATATATATACACACACACACACATGCATGCACCTATATACACACATGTATAGGCATATAAACATGTGTGTTGCACATGTATGTATGCTGTGTTTACATTTGTATATGTATTGTGTGTGTATATGAAGTCTTTTATTTGTATCTCAGGCACAATCTCTGAACACAATAAAAGGTTAATAAATGATTGCCAGCTGACCGACTGGCAAATAAAATGTTAGGTGCCAAAGAAGAAAATACAAGAAGACAAAGGTAGTGAAAAGCGGAAGAAGAATAAACAGACTTGTATTTATGAAGGACAAATGTCATTATGGAAAATGTTGAGGTGGAAGGTTTGGGGAAGAGAAGGAAGAAGGGCCTCTGCTCAATTTCAAGAGTCAATAAGGGACTGTAAAGACATTGAAGTGTTTTTTGGGCACAAGGGCACCCTCCCCTCCCATACCAACTTGCCCGTGCTTACTTCTTGGCATCAAGTGGTCATGCCCCAGTCCAATCCGTGTAGTCACAACCTCTTGTTGTTTGTCCTTCCTTCTTGAAGAGGACTATGGCATCAGGGAGGTGATGTGCAACTTGCAAGGGGATTGGATTTAAGTGAGGGAGCTCTATGCAAAGTCACCAGCCTCACTGCCTCCTCCAGAGCCATCTGGGTTCAGTGGCCAGATATAGCTCAGAACGACTGGAGATGGCCCTCACTGGAAAAGATCAGTTTACTTCCCAGTCCTACAGAAAGACAACACAAAGAATATTCAAATCGCTGAACAATTGTGCTCTGTTCACATGCCAGTAAGATTATGCTTAAGATTCTACAAGCTAGGCTTCAGCAATACCCAGAATTACCAGAAGAGTAGGCTGGTTTTCAAAGATACTGTCTCCTTTTGACTTTAGTTGAACCCAGACTTTACATTGTCGTGGGACAGTGACAAAGCATGGATTACTGAGGTGGGAAGAGAGAAATCAACTGAGGATCCAGGGAGCAGGTGCTCCTAGGAGGAGGCTGAGCAAAGTAACAGGTCATATCTCAAGTATTTTTGTGGAAACTGAGTCAACACTGAGCTGAAAGCGAGGTCTCTGCCAAGCTAGGGGGGGTTGTCAGTCAGTAGGTGTATACAAAGTGCTGCAAAGTTTAATTCTGCTATTAATCCTTATCCCACTCCCTCTGTTTTCACAGTCAAGTAACATTTGTCTGCTCTGAACTCCTTTGCCAGGTATGCAACCAATGTCTACAGAGTTCAAAGTGATAGCAAATGTTTATGCTATTTTTGACTTAGATTATACAGGAACATATTTCTTAATTAGAATTTATTTTGTTTTTTACTCTTTTGGAGGGCAATTGGGGATAAGTGACTTGACCAAAGTCACACAACTAGTAATTGTGTCAAGTGTCTAAGGCTGGATTTGAACTCAAGTCCTTCTGACTCCAGGGCAGGTGTTCTATTCACCGTGCCACCTAGCTGCCCATTAATCAGACTTTATTTTAGTGAAATATCAAAAATTTTCAAAGGCGATAGCAACAACATTTGGAGTAATTAGAATCAGAAAATAGCAGAGGTGAAGAAATCTAACAGAATGCTCATTCTAGTATTTCCTAAAGTGTAGTCTGCAGGACTCTGGTGTTTCTATGTCTCCTGTGATTGGCCACCAATGTGAGGCCTAACAAATGAGGGGATTGCTACAGCCAATGGCCAGTGAAGTAATGACACAGAATTCTCATCCAAGTTTCTCCTTGGGAACAAGTGTGTACTCTCAACACTCAGTAAAGTGGATGAGGCTTTGCATGAAATTATTTCATCTAATTCTTTAGAATTTAGAGTTAGCAACACTTATCCCCAGTTCCCAGGTACTCCATTTTTGCTCTACTCCCCCACAACTTCTCTTTCTCTCTCAAACACACACACACACACACACACACACACACACACACACACACACACACACACACACACACACACTTATGGTGGCCTCCTTCTCTGTCTGCTGCCACTATCTATTTCCCTTGCAGTGAGTAACTCCCTCCCATTGTGCCCTTCTCTCTTTCCCACTGTCCCTATAAAACTAAGGCTCTTAATCTATGTTCTGTGAATTTGTTGGGTTTTTAAAATATTATAATCACTGTATTTCAATAAAATTGATTTCCTTTGTAATCTTATGGACTTCATTCTATGGACTTAAAAACATTATTCTGAAATGGCTCTGACATAGGCTTTGACAGACAAAAGAAGTCTGATGCTCCCCTGATCCTATTATTGGACTGATACAATATGTACATAAATAAGCACATATGAGGGGATAGGGACTAGATCTGTGAGTTCCCACTAGTTCAGGAGGAACTTTCCCTGAAATTTTATAGAGTTAGAGAGTTACTTAGAGCATTGACACATTTAAGGGACATGCTAAAGGTCACATACAGCCAATAGGTAGCTAAGATAAAATTTGAAGCCAGGTTTTCCTGGTTCCTATTCAATATTCTAGGATTGCCTCTTAAGCTAATAGAAAATAAATATGAAGTAATTGGGAGAGATAAAGGAGAAAGAAAGGGGGCAGCCAGACAGAGGTAGAGAGAAAGAGACAGAAACAGAGAGACAGAAAGACAGAGAAAGAGAGACAGAGACAGAGGAGAGACAGAGAGACAGAGACAGAGAGGAGAGAGACAGAGACAGAGACAGAGAAAGACACAGAGAGAGAGGCAGAGATATGGGGGCAGAGGAGGGAGAGAGAGAGAACTACTAAAAAAGTAAGAGGGGATTGGGGAAGGGTAGATTGATTTTTTTAAAAGCCTTATATAGAAGATAACATCTAAGTTATACTTTACAAAAACAAACTATAGTTTTAAGAAGTGGAATTTAGGGGAAGGTAGTGACTTTTGACCACCTTAACACAGGTTTGGGGGTTAGAGGTGGAATGGTTTTGTACGGGAACCACTAGGAGGTGAGTTTGGCTGGGATGGACAGTGTATGAAAGGGATTAATATGAAATAAAACTGGAAAGGTGGGTGTAAGCCAGATTGTGCAGGGCCTTAAGTGCCTGAGTAATGTACTCATGCCCTTCCTGAGACCTAGGAGATTTCCTGGAGCTGGATTTGTTCTACTAATAAACCAATCCACCTAAAGGTGACAAGATTGTGGCTAACTTAATTGTCCACTGGCAACCAACTGTGAGCCATCCTCCTCCTCAAATATCCCTGCTACTGATGCTTTTGAATGTCACTGAAATGGCAATGCAATTACTCATAATGTACCTAACCTGATCCCTGTGACAACTTCTGTAACAGGGCAACTACTCACCAGCTTGTGATTTCCCCAAACAGGTGTTAAGGATTGAGCTATTCACAGAATTGCAGAATAACAGAATCTCAGTCAAAAGTCATCTGAGGGGTCATCTATTCCAAACCATACCTGAACAGGTATCTCTGATAAAACATCTCCCTGGAAGAGGTCATCCAACATCCACTGGAAGATCTTCAATGATGAGGAATTCATTATTTTCTAATGTATCATTATTTCTCCTCTAAACTTTGTCTTATCCAGCAGGAAAATATCTCCGTTTCCTTCCATTAATCCTCATGTGGCAGAGGCTCTAGACCCTTCACCACCCTGGCTGTTCTTGTAGACATATTCCAACACACCCTAAATCATGGCACCCAGAAATGAATGTAGCAGTCCAGATGTGGTCAGAGGAGGGCAGGGTACAGAGGGACTATCACGTTCCTCATTCAATTTAATTCCACAAATATGTATTAAATGCTTACTATGTGAGAGACATTGGAGATACTCAAATGAATCTGTGATTTCACTGATAAGAATATTTCCCACAATGTTATAGAGTGTAATCTGTTCACACATAACAGTCTTATGCAATGCATCCGTGTTCTCCCTTACTTTCAGCACAGGGAGCCTACTCAGCACATCTTTTTTTTCTTTTTGCTTTTTTAAAAATACTTTTTGGAGGGGCAATTGGGGTTGTGACTTGCCCAAGGTCACATGGCTAGGTTTTTGTGTTGAGTGTCTGAGGCCAGATTTGAACTCAGGTCCTCCTGACTCCAGGGCCTGTGTTCTATTCACTGCGCCACCTAGCTGCCCCCCATATCTTACTTAAGTAGGTACTTAATAAATATTTTAAAAATGAAATCACATTTATTTGAATGAACTCTTCTTCATGAAGCCATGTTGGCTCTTCATGATTCTCATTTTCTTTTGTAAATGGACACAACCCATCTTTTTAAATTCCACTTAGGAGTCTTTCATTTTTCCAAGCCCTCTAGTTGATGGTGTGAAGACTCCTTTCTTTTTAGTATTTAAAAAGAGAGAGATTTGCTTATCTCCAGGCAGAGACTCATAGGAACATAGATTTAATGATGGGAGAATACTAAAAGGCTGCTTAATTGTAATTTTATTCTAATTTTAGAGAGCAAGAAACTGAGGTCCAAATTGGGGCATGACTTTCCAAAAGGCAAATGGGAGTTATGCATTAGAAGTCAAGATTTGAAATTAAATCCTGGCATTCTAAAGGTATTGCTATTTCTACTGTAACACTTAGTGATCTTTTTCTCTACAAATTGTCAGAGTTCACAACCACCAGCTCTGCAGGCACATCCACCCAAACTGCAGATCTCAGAGAAGTAATCGGAAGAGGAAGTGGTGGCTAGAATGCTGGACCTGTAGTAAGGAATACCTGTGTTCATATATCACCTCCAATATTTATTAACCAGATGATTCTTTGAAATCATCTCACTTAAATTCTCTCATTTAAATTTTCTGAGCCTCAGTTTTTGTCTATAAAATGAGGATAATAACTGTAGCAGCTCCCTCGTCAGGTAATTATTAAACTCAAATGAGTCACTAATTCTCTTTTGTTATCGTCCAGTCATTTCAGTCGTAAACAACTCTCTGTGACTCCATTTGGGGCTTTCTTGGCAGAGATATTGAACTGGTTGGCCATTTTCTTCTCCAGCTCATTTTACAGATGAGTAAAATTAGCCAAACAGGGTCACACAGTCAGTATCTGAGGTCAAATTTGACAATAAGTCTTCTTGACTTGACCCAGTGGTCTATCCACTGTGCCAACTACTGCCTTTATTTTGTTAATGAGGAAAAAAGAGGCCAGAAAGATTATGATTTCTCTAAGATCCCACAGGTGTTAAGTGACAGAATTGTGATTTTAATGCCCCATTCCAAATTAGCACTCTCTTTCTTCAATCACATTCCTTCCCCAGGTGTCTGAATAGTGTAAGCCCCCTATCACTACTCTATGAAGTCTCCAGGCCATTTATGGCCTCTGTTTATTGAAGTCCTTTTTAAATTCTTTCTATATAGGTTTATAGCAAGTTCACTTCTGCTTCCCCATCTGTTGATCTTCACCCAGATGTCCTCCACTATGAATCCATCTTCTTAATATGTAGTTCTAATGAACTGCCCCTCCCCTTTACCTATCTAGTTTATATTGAATCAGGTATACCCATCTAGAGCAAAATTCTAGTCATAGATACTACTACTCCAACAACTCTCAATAATTCCTAAACAATATTATTTGCTTATTTGTACTAAGATTTATTTGTTATCCATATTTTGTGAATTTGTTTATGGAAATCTCAGGTGAATCTTTTCTTGGATATTGTATCCTGTGAATTACATTCTCCTTACTCATATGCTATTTAGCCAGGCAAAAATATATGTATATGTATGTATATGTATATGTGTATATGCATATTTATATGTGTATGTGTATATTGTATGTGCATGTATATATGTATGTGTGTGCACATATATGTATATGTATGCATATACGTACAATTGTGTGCACACATATATGTGTGTTGCATGCACGAATGCATATTGTATGCATATACATGTGTGTACATACATACACATATATGTAGGCAGTTTTCTTTCTCCCAGTCTCTTTTTTAAGTTTCAAGTCCTCTTGACCAGAAGCTTCTGGCCAATACAAATTTTACTACTGCTTGTTAGTATATTCTATCCTTGATGGATTGGTCTGTCATTTCTATATTTTAAGTCCTGGTTCAGGAAATGGCGTGGCACTATGTAACTTCTGAGGGGCATTATTCCAGTTCTCAATCCCACTGACAAGTTGATTACCCAGAGCTACAAACTACATCTTCCCCTCAGTTCTAGGGAGACTACTGAGAAGAGGTGAATTTTAAATGCCACTGGATCAACCTCCCTCCCCTCACTGGTATATTTTCCCCCCAAGATAATCAGTTGAGAACATCTTTAGCCAACAAACTTTAAGTTTTTAAAGAACTTTTAGAAGATTTAAGAAATGGGTATTTACTAAGTTGGCAAAGTAATAATAACAGAGGATGCAATTCCTCCCCTCCTCCTCCAAAAGTCTGTGACTCACTTTCTCATAAGTATATACAGAGTATATAAAGGCAGCTAGATGGAACATAGAATACAGCACTGGACAGATACTCAAGAATTTCACAGTTTAACTGTGTGTAACCCTGGACAAGTCTGTTAACCTCTATATGCCTATAAAACAGGGATAATAAAAACACCTACATTCTAGAGTTATGAGAATAAAATGAGGTAACATCTGTAAAGTTTATAAGCATTAAAATGTTAAATTATTTCATATCATCACCATCATCATCATCAATCCAAGAATTCAAGGGAAAGTAGACTCAAATTCCATATCAGACCATATCAGAGAAATGGTCTGTAAAGATATTTTTCCTCAGTTAACTCCTTTTTAATTTGAGTTTATGCAAAATCTTTTCAACTTTATGTAATTACAAATGTCCATTTTATCTTCTGTGATCATGTATTTTGTCATGAACTCTTTGTCTATTTTCTTTAGTCCTATGATATGTTTATAGTGTGATATTTTGAAATCCAGGTCAGAGAGAGTCAGATACTACTGAAATGACTCAACAATGACATATATCTGTTTGGAATTTATCTTGGGATGTAGAGTGAGTTGTTGGTCTAAATCCAGTTTCTTTCATACTACTCTCTACTTTTGCCAATAGTTGTTAAATACTGAATGCCTAAGAAACTGGAGTATTGGAATTTATGATAAGACTGCAATACTCTGTTTATGTACTTCCTGTAGTTTTAAAGTCTGAAGGTCCAAGTCTCATCCCTGATACTTAGTAACTATGTGATGTGGGGTAAATCATTTCAGCCTCAATTTCCCCAAATGTAAAAGAAGAATAAATGGCATTTGCATTTTTGTTTCTGGTTCTTTTTTGCTTTTTTAAAATTGAATTTATCATTGTATTTTGTACTTATATTATCTAAAATTTGCCCTCTATCCCCTATTTTGTACTTATATTACCTAAAATTTCCCCTTTATCCCCCCTTCTTAGAGAACCATTTTTTTTTCTTTTTGGAGGGCAATTGGGTTTAAGTAACTTGCCCAAGGTCACACAGCTAGGTTTTTGTTTGTGTGTGCGTTAAGTGTTTGAGGCCGGATCCAAACTCAGGTCCTTCTGACTCCAGAGACGACACTCTACTCACTGCGCCACCTAGCCGCCCCTGAGAACCATTTCTTACAATGATCAATATACTTGCATTATTTTATTCAAAGGTTTATGGTAAATATCACATGAAATAATGTGGAAACTAAATAACTTTGAGCTCATAGTAGCACATTAGCTCGGTACAGTAGGTATTCTTTTTTTTTTTTTTAGGAGGTATTCAGGTCTGATTTTTATTTTGGTAGAAATCGGGTGACCTTTTACAAAACTCAGCCTTTTCAGTCCATCACAGCTGATGTTCCTAACTGGGGAGGGCCTGGGGGCTGCTGGTATGTGTCTCCTGTCTTAGCCATCTGTTTGCTCTGTTGACTGTACAGGAATTCCATTTGCTTTCTCTTTGCCTTAGCTCATTTGATGGTTTTTCCAAATAGATGGCAGAAGAGCTTGATGGAGTCAGGAGAATCATCATTTCCAGGGATGGGGTATGTAATAAGGCATGGGTTGCAGTTTGTGCCCACAATGCCCACGGTAGGGATGTTCATCTTGGCAGCATCCCTCACGGCCACATGTGGCTCAAAGACATTGTTCAGGGTATGGAAAAAGATAATCAGATCTGGGAGATGGACTTCAGGGCCGAAATGGACAGAGGCATTGGTCAGCAAGCCCCCTTTAAAATATCTGGTGTGGGCATACTCTCCACAGCCTACTGCCATTTTTTCTATTAGGTGGGTGAACCGCTGGTTCCGGCTCACAAACAAAATAATTCCTTTCCGATAGGCCAAGTGGGCAGTAAAGTTCAGAGCCAGCTGGAGATGTTTCACAGTTTGGTCCAAGTCAATGATGTCCTGCTCTAGGCGGGTCCCAAAGATGTATGGCTCCATAAACCACTGTTATCCTCTGGCTGGACAATCCGTGCGGCAGGAACACTTCCGTACATCCTCAGGCCGTGCTGTGAAGCCCATGGGGAAGCCTTGCCAAGAAAATCCAACCAATGGAACCTGGACAGATTGCCCGCACGGAGCAGCGGCAGCAGCGCCGGAGCCAGAGCCATGTTGCGGGGGGTACAGTAGGTATTCTTAAGTAGTTGGTGATAAGAGAATGAATAACAGAATCATAAGACTTTCATGTGGGGAAGGACGCTAGAGGTTTCCCCTCTTGTTTTTAAACAACTGAAGAGTCAGAATGAGGCGTTGGAGAGCACTAGGTAACATCTCATAGGACCTGAGTGAGTCAGAGCCCTACCACATGCCAACTATGGGGCCAGGGGCAGGTCATACAATTGCTTTGACCTTCAGTTTCCAAATCAATATATTGAGTTGGTTGAGCTATGTAATTTGTAGTCTCTAACCACTTTAAATGTCCACCATCTTTTGATTCCTTAAAACTGAAATTCAGGAACCTGAAATTTGTTCAGGAACTGACAATAAGTCTATAGCATGACTAGACAAAAAGTCTATTTTTTTCTAGCCATTCTAGTAATAAGTCTGAAAAAATAACTTACTTTATTGCCTCAAAGAGCTACCATTTCAGCAGCAGGGATATTCTGTAGATAAACTGCTTTTTGAAGATGACATTTATAAGTTGTGATGAAAAAATTAATTATCTAATTGTCATCTTTCTGATGACGGGCCTCTATACCCTTGCTTAAGGAGATCCTTAGATGATAGACACACTGTGCATTGATAGGCTCCTACTCAAGACTTTTCAGATTGGTAGATAGGATGTATTAGTTCTTGCAGTTCATTGGCACAAACTTTAAGAATATAGAGTCATCATTATATCACCAAGAGGCATTAGAGGAAGACCTCTTTAGTAGGAAACTGCGTAAAAAATACAATGAATAGCAAAATGGCTTTTTTACTTTAGGACATTGTTCCAGAAGACCAAATATATAGATTCCCATTCACAGATTTCCAGAGGTTAACTCTAATTTCATATGTTCATTGAAGAATGTGCTTGCCCTTATTAAATATATAAAACTTAGAATCCGTAGAAGATGGTCATATAGTGGGGAGGTGGTGGTGAAGTTCTTCCTTAGAGAAGAAAAATAAACTATTATGATGATAGAAGTGTAACTAAATCAAAAGACATATGGATTCCATTCCCCTTGAAAATATACATGAATTTAGAAATCAGGTCTCTATGCATTTCATGGTAATTAATTAGACAATTGCTTTAATATGGTCCTTGCATTATTCAGCACACTGAGTTCACACTAATATAAGTCTCTGGATAATTGCTCTGGGCAAAACACATCCCAATGATAAAAAATAAGTTCCCCCTAGATTTGAAAACCTAGATAATGGCTGAATTCAAGCATGAGGGAGTTCACACTCATCCCTAAGTAGACCAAGATCCCGGAGCAGTTCTCATATGTGTCATTCCAACAACAAAATTCAGAGACTGATAAGAACCAGATTTTGTCAACATTTTTTTGCTTTAGGAATATTGATTTTTTTTACATTTAATTTTTGTTTTGTTTTTTCTTAATTCCATGTAAACAAAAAAAATTAACTTTTTCTTTTGTTCCAGATTTTCTTTCTCCTTCCCTCCACTCTGCCCTCCTTGAGAACACAAGCAATTTGATATAGATTATAGATGTGCAGTTATGCAAGAAAAATTCCATATTAGCCATGTTGCAAAAGAAAATGCCCCTCAAAACATACATACATACATACATACACACATGAAAAAATAAAGCAAAAGATAGTATGCTTCAGTCTACGTTCACATTCCACTAGTTCTTTCTCTGGAGGTGGGGGAGCATTTTTCATTGAGTCTAAGAACTGTTAAGTCATTCACATGTGACCATCATACAACATTGCTGTTACTGTGTACAATGTTCTCCTGCTTCTGCTCATTTTACTTTGCATCAGTTCATTTGAGTCTTCCCAAGTTTTTCTGAAATGATTTTGCTCATCATTTCTTCTAGGACAATAGTATTCCAATCATATAAAATCATTTGTCCAGCCATTCCCCATTAAGGGGTACCCCTTCAATGTCCAATTCTTTGTCACCACAAAAAGAGCTAATATAAATACTTTTGTACATATATGTCATTTTAATTTTTCTTTGATCTCTCTGGGATCACAGTTAATAGGTCAGGGCAAAGGCATTTCATAAGACAGCATAGTAAAAACAGGAGCTACAAATCATTCACCCCCATAAACATGGGGAACACTTTCTTTTTTCTTTGTTTTTTTTTCTAATTTATTTTTTGTTTATTTTTAGTTTTCAACATTCATTTCCACAAGATTTTGAGTTACAAATTTTCTCCCTGTCTTTCCCCTACCCCCACCCCAAAATAGCAAGCCTAATGAATGCCCCTTCCCCCAATCTGCTCTCTCTTATATCCTCCCCACACTCCCTCTAACTTTCTAGTAGGGCAAGATGGATTTCTATACCCCAGTGCCTGTATATCTTATTTCCCAGCTGCACATAAAAAACAATTTTTTAACATTTGTTTTTAAAACCTTGATTCCCAGATTCTTTCCCTCCTTTCCTCCTCACCCACCCCCACTAGGAAGATAAAGAATTTAATATAGGTTGTACATATGTAATTACGCAAAATGTTTCCATAGTAGATATACTGTGAAAGACTAACTAAATTTCCCTCCATCCTATCCCACTCCCACTTATTCTATTTTCTATTTTGACCCTTTCCCTTTTCAAAAGTGTGTGCTTCTAACTCCTCTCTTCCCCAATCTGGCCTCTCTTCTATCATCCTCCCTCTTGTCTCCTTCCCCGATACTTTCCTCTAAGGTAAGATACCCAATTAAGTATGTATATTATTCCCTCCTTAAGTCAAATTCAATGAGAGTACAGTTGACCCATTCCCTTTCACTTTCCTGTTCTTTCCCTCCATTGTAACAGTTTTCTCTTGCCTCTTTTATATAATTTATCTTATTCTATCTCTCCCTTTCTCCTTCTCTCATTATATTCCTCTCTCACCTCTTAATTTTATTTTTTAGATATCATCCCTTCCTATTCAACTGATTCTATGCCCTCTATATATACAGGTATACACATATAAACACACCCACATATCTATTTATATGCACATACATCCACCTATACATGAATATATATGTATGTATACATATATACATATATATGTATATATATTCCCTTCAGCTATCCTCATACTGAGAAAATTCTTATGAGTTACAATTATCGTTTTTCAGTGTATGAATGTAAATAGTTCAACTTTAATAAGTTCCTTATGATTTATTTTTCCTATTTACCTTCTCATGCTTCTCTTGCTTCTTGTGTTTGAAAGTCAAGTTTTCTGTTCAGCTCAGGTTTTTTTCATCAAGAATGCTTGAAAGTTCTCTGTTTCATTGATTGGCCATATTTTCCCCTGTAGCATTAAACTCAGTTTTGCTGGGTAGGTGATTCTTGGTTTTAGTCCTAGGTCCTTTGACCTCTGGAATATCATATTCCAAGCCCTTTGATCCCTTAATGTAGAAGCTGCTAGGTCTTGTGTTATCATGATTGTGTTTCTAAAATACTCAAATTGTTTCTTCCTGACTACTTGCAGTATTTTCTCCTTTACTTCGGAACTCTGGAATTTGCCTATAATATTCCTAGGAGTTTTCTTTTGGGGATCTTTTTCATGAGGTGATCAGTGAATTCTTTCAATTTCTATTTTGCTCTTTGGTTCTAAAATATCAGGGAAAATTTTGCCTGATAATTTCTTGAAAGATGGTGTCTAGACTCTTTTTTATCATGGCTTTCAGGTAGACCAATAATTTTTAAATTATCTCTCCTGGATCTATCTTCCAGGTTAGTGGTTTTTCCAATGAGATATTTCACATTGCCTTCTATTTTTTTTTTCATTTTTTTGGATCTGTTTTACCATATCTTGAGTTCTCATAAAATCATTAGCTTCCAATTGCTCCAATCTAATTTTGAAGGAGTCATTCTCTTGAGTGAGTTTTTGAAATTCCTTTTCCATCTGGAAAATTCAGGTTTCTAAAGCACTCTTCTCCTCATTGGCTTTTTGGGCCTCTTTTGCCATTTGAGTTAGTCTATTTTTTAAGGTGTTATTTTCTTCAGTGTATTTTTGGGTCTCCTTTAGCAGGCTGTTGACTCTCTTTTCATGATTTTCTTGCATCATTCTCATTTGTCTTCCCAATTTTTCCTCCATTTCCTTTACTTGACTTTCAAAATCTTTCTTGAGCTCCCTCGTGGCCTATAACCAGTTCATATTTTTCTTGGAAACTTTTGTGCGGGAGTTTTGATTTTGTTGTTTTCTTCTATTTCATGTTTTGATCCTTTTTGTCCCCAAAAAAGGATTCTATGGTCTGATTGAACTTTCTCTTTTTTGCTCATCTTGCCATCCAATCCCTTGATTTTTGAGCTCTTTGCCATGGTAGAACTCTGCTTCCAGAGTGGAGAGAGCTATATCTCAAATTACTGGGGTTCTCACTGTTGCCAGAGCTATGAGAATGGCATGTGACCCTGATCCAAGCAGTTCAAAGCAAGAGCAATTACCCTCTGAATGGTTGCTTGGTCCCTCTACAATCTGCAGGCCAGGAGCTCTGGAGGCAGCCATGGGGCAACAGCTGCAGCTGCCACACCTCTATCACCTCTGGCCATAGCCAGACCATGCTCTTTCATTACCCTGGATCAACAGGTTTCCCTACTGACCTTTTACTTTCTCCTTGGCATTTATGAGTTGAGAAGTCTGGAAACTGCCACAGCTACCAGTGATTAAGTCTCCTGAAGTCTGCTCTGGCTTGTCTGGGCCACTGGTCAGGGTCACTCTATGTCTGAGCCCATGTGGCTCACATGAAACTGTGCATGGCTCCCAGTTTGATTCAATAGACTCTTCCTGTCATCCTGCTGGGCTGCCTTTAGCAGGAGATTTGTTTCTCTCAGTAACTTTGCAGGTTCTATAGTTCTACAATTTGTTTAGAGTCATATTTTACAGGTAAGAGGTGATTGGTGTGGGAACTTAAGCAGGTTCCTACTTTTATTCTGCCATCTTGCCTCTGTCCCCCAAAGCTTTGATAAAAAGAGTGTGGTGGTGGAGTAAAATGGGCTATTAGATGAGTTAAACATTCACAGGAAGAAGTCTTTGAGAAACGCATTCATTCCCATGGGCATAAATATTCAAGTTCAGTACTTGAATGATATGCCATAAAGGACCAATTGTCTATATCTATAAATGTATATATACATATCCATACACACATGTATACTGCCTTCAGTTTGGTAGTACATATGGTACATTGGTATATGATACATATCCATACACACATGGTATATATCCATACACACATGCACACTGCCTTTCAAACTGTCCTACTTGCCAAACCTCATATAGAGGCAGCTACATGGTTCAGTGGTTAGAGCACTGGGCCTGGAATCAGGAAGACCTAAGTTCAAAACCAATCTCAGACATTTTCTTACTATGTGACTTTGGGCAAGACATTTAACTTTTTTAACTGAGGCCATTTGACTGTTTACCTCAGGCTGAAGTCAGTCCCTCCCTAGCTGAAGTTTTAACTGAATAAGAGACTTTGAATGCCATTAGACCTTCCTTTTGTGTGGCAAAACACCTAGTACTTATTATATTTCAGTTGAGATGTACAAGGTAGGGGCTCCATTGCCCATACAAAAACTGACTGAAATTTTCTGGGTTATTTGGCAAGAGGAGATTATGCCTCAGGAGTTCAGGGATGCCTCCATTGTCCACCTTTATAAAGGTAAAGGATTGTCCTGTGACAATCACAGCAGGGTCTCTCTCTTGGATCTTGCTAGCAAGGTTCTTGCCAGAGTTCTCTTTAATAGACTAATCCTTCACTTGGAAGATAGTCGTCTACCTGAGAAACAGTGCGACTTCACAAAGAGCCAAGGAACAGTAGATATGGTGTTTGTTGCCCGGCAACTTCAGGAGAAATGCCAGGAGCAGAACAGAGGTCTGTATACAATATTTGTAGATCTGACCAAGGCCTTTGATACTGTCTGTCCTGAGGGCTTATGGAAAATTATTTCAAAATTTGGTTGCCTGGAGACGTTCATCAGCATTGTATGTCAATTTCATGATGGACAATGCTCTTGTGCTTTCCCACTCACCAATGGAGAGAAACAAGGTTATGTGTTTGCTCCCATGATTTTTAGCATGATGTTGTCAAATGCTTTCAGTGAGGATGAACAGGGAATATATATATATATATATACATATATATATATATATATGTGTGTATATATATATATATATATATATATATATATATTTGCAGATGATTGTGTATTCAATGCAACCTCTGAAGCTGTGAAGCTGTGATGCAACAAAGTATGGATCAATTTTCTGTTGTCTACTAATTTTGGACCAACAATTAACATAAAACCACAGGTGGTCCCTCAGCCACCACTACACCATCCATATGTGAAATCATTGGTTGCAGCACATGGAGAAGTTTTGAATACTGCAGATAAGTTCACTTACCTTGGTTGATACTGTACTTTCCAGGGATGTTCACACTGATAATGACTTTGAAGCATGCATTTCCAGGCATAGCTCAGTGTTTGGGAGGCTGAAAAGGAAAGTATGGGAGAGAAGAGACATTAGACTATCAGACTGAGGGTCTATAGAGACATTGTGCTCACCTCATTGTTTTATGCCTGTGAAACCTGGACAGTATGCTAGTGCCATGCCAGGGAATCACTTTCATTTGAGTTGTCTTAGGAAGATTCTGAAGATCACCTGGCAGGATAAGATACCAGACACTGAGGATCTTTTCTCAAACTAAACTGCCAAGCATTTAAACTCTGCTTCAGAGAGTGCAACTCCAATGGGCTGGCCACATCGTTTGAATTTAAAACATATACTTGCCCAAAAGACTATTTTATGGAGAACTTTCACAGGACAAATAATCACATAGTGGTCAGAAGAAGCGATACAAGGACACTCTCAAGGTCTCTCTCAAGAACTTTGGAATTGATTTTATGACATGGGAAACACTGGCACAGAACCATTCAGCATAGCATGCAGACATCAGAGAAGGTGCTGTGCTCTAGGAGCAAAGCAGAATTGAAGCGATTCAAAGGAATTTCAGAATGCACAAATTTAGAGCATCCACCCCAGATGTTCACATGGGCTATTTGTGCTGAACTGTGGTAGAGCATTGTAAACTTGTTTTTGGTCTAATCAGCCAGTCAGACACACTAAAACTTGACTCCAACAGAGGGATGTCATTTTGGTCCTCTTAGAGAACAAAGGACAACAGCTAACTAAGCCTGTTTCCTCAAGTGTAAAATGATAATACATCACAGAGCTGTTATTATGGTAAAATGAGACTTAGCAGTGTCTAGTACATTGTATTATTAAGTACCTGCTACTAATAAATGTTTCCTTCCTCCTTTCCTTCCTCATATAGGACATTTCATCTTCTATCTCTGTATCCTCACCTAGGTTGTCCTCCATACCTGGGAGGCACTTATCATTCAGTTTTGCCCCCTCAGAGACTCCAGCTCCCTTCAAAGCTCAGGCCAAGTGACACCTTATGAAACTTTTCTTGATCTCCTACACAAATTAACTTTTTAGATAATTTCCAAAAGCTTGTATGTGTATACATTGTTTCTCCTGATTAAAAAAATGAAAGCTCCTTGAGGGCAGCAACTGTTTGATTTTGTCTTTTTATCCTAGTGTCTGAGACATTTAGTGCTTAATAAATGTTTGCTAATTGATATGTATATGTTATTACAATTAATAAAATATATTAATTTATAAATATGCACCATTTTTGAGTCTGTAAATATGGAAATCATTAACTCCTCGATACTAGGTATCTTTTTGTTACTCCTGATTATATATGATTTGGTAGGTGGAGTTCTAAATATCTTATTAATAATTAATATTTAATTATTAAAATAATATATAACAGAGACATATAATTATATAAATATTTTTATAATTAATAAATAATTTAAATTTAAATAATTGAAAGAAATTTTTTAAAAAATCTCTAGATAGAACTCTGCTAAGCATTTGAGATACAAATACAAGCAAGCAAGACAGTTCCTGCCCTTGAAGAGTTTATATTTTAATGGAAAAAGACAGCACATAAAGGGACTCATGAAATGGTGGGGGTTCAAGAGTGAGAACAAGGTGAGTAGACTGTGGGGAATTATAAGGTGGCCTAGCCTCAACAGGACCACTGCAAAGATTCCCTTTTGAGAGTTGAAGATGGAGCTCATGTTTCCAGTGTGGGTGGAGATGACTGAAGAATAGGTTCATATCAAGAAGGCATAACCTCAAGTTCTACATTATTTTACAAAGCAATAGGGGAAACTTCAGACATTTTCCTAGTTTAAAAATGGTTGAAGACAAGAGGTCATGAGGACATGGGATAAGAGTACTCCTGAGAGAAAGGGGAAATATAGTGATATGGGCTGCAAAACTGTTCCCCTCATGATTTTCCTGAGGTTTTATTTAAGTGGAAATAAATATAATATTCCTAATGGAATGCTCCATTATTAAGGTACCGCTTCATTCTCTCTCCCATTTCAGCTCTAATCTCTCTAGATTTCCTGTGGCAATATTGGGTGATTTTTCTTTTATGTTGTGTTAGGAAGAAATGAAACTACAGATGGATGGAAGCTCACATTATACAAGAGATGCCTTCCTGAAAGATAGCCAATCAAATTTTTTAGAAAGCACATCATATTTTATGTGTATTACGGTAGCTCCCTATATAAAGGGACAGGATGGTGAACTCTTTAAATCAAAGACTCCTTTGTTAATGTGGATAAGAGTCATGGTCTAACTTAAGTCACAGTTTTTTATAACATTTTCTTTAAGTGGGGGATCAAATAGACATTTTCCTCTATCCACAGTATGATTTCTTCCTTTTCTTTTTTGCAAATAGCACTTGCTGTCTGACAGTTGATTTTATTCAGTATAGTGTTTTGTTTTGTTTGTTTGTTTGTTTTTATATGCTCCCTTACTTATGTTTAGGATAAAATACAAACTCCTCTCATGGGCATGTGAAGGTCTTTATAATCCGGCTCCAACCTATATTTCCAGATTCCTTTCACATTATTCTATTCGAGGAAAGCTGTCCTATTGGCTGCTCTCTGCTCATGATGTCACATCTCCTGAATCCGTCCAGTTTCTCCACCTGCAATGTTTCCCTTCTCACATCTGCCTTTTGGGGTCCTGAGTTCTCTTCGAGGGTCAGTTCAGGTGACCTATTCTTTTTTGTTGTTGTTGTTGTTGTTGCTGTTGTTTGTTTCTTTTGAGGGGGGAAGGCAAGGCAGTTGGAGCTAAGTGACTTGCCCAAGGTCACGAAGCTAATAAGTGTTAAGTGTCTGAGATCATATTTGAACTCAGGTCCTCCTGACCCCAGGACCATCTATTCACTGTGCCACCGAGCTGTCTCAAGGTGACCTATTCTGATCACTGAAATTATGCCCTCCACATTGTAATTGTGTCATTTCCATCATGTCTGACTCTCTGTGACCCCATGTGGGGTTTTCTTGGCAAAGATATTGGAGCAATTTGATATTTTCTTCTCTAGCTCATTTTACAGAGGAGGAAACTGAGGCAAACAGGGTAAAAGATTACCCAACTAGTAAGTGTCTGCGGTCAGATTTGAACTCAGAAATATTAATCTTCCTGATCACAGGCCCAGAGCGCTATCCAATGCACCACTTATCAGCCCCTTGCGTTCTACTCTGTCACTAAATCTTCCTTGGGCTTTGAACCCTCTCAGTTTGGGAATCACACCTCAGTGTCTGTGTTATATTGATTGATGAGCACTCTACTTAGTTGGCCCCAACCATTCCGCCTTAACCATTTGCTTCCCAACCATCCTTCCTAATGCTACACCCTTCAGTTTCCTAGACACTTCCACAGCCTCATGCACTGTTCTTCCTTCCTTCTCCATCCCAAACACACATATACTTTCTGGCTCTAGAACCACATTAAAACCAACACTGCCATTGCCATAGGAAAAGGCATGGAGTCTCACCCTAGAACTTTCTTCTGTACCTGGCATCTTCTCACCTGGGAAATTTCTCTGCCATGCTGCCCCTTTTCTCCCATTGGTAAGTTCCTCATCAGGCGTCCATTTTAGGAAGGGGTCCAGGCCCGCTATCCTTCATTCCCCTCCCAGCTCTGCTTGGGACTCTACAGACTTAGACATCCTCCTTCTCTGCTATCCTCCTCCCCACCTCAACTATTCCAGTTGTCCCTATTTATATCTTCCCACTGGACCCAGATGACTCCAGAGGAAAAAGTGAGGCTGGTGACTTTGCTCAGCCCTCCCTCACTTACATCCAATTCGCTCTCATGGCAGGATATCATTTCCCTGATGTCAAGGTCCTCTTTGAGAAGGAAGGACAAACAACAACAACAACAATAAAAACAACCTTCTGCTGTGTAAAGGGAGTTGGACTCCCTTATACCAATGAACCCCACCTTGTGTAATTTCCTTAGAAGATAAGCCCCTTGAGGGTTAGGATTGTCTCACTTACATATTTGCACACCTAGTGTTTATTCTTGTGTCTACAACATAGTAAGTATTTAATCAATGTTTTCCATCCATTCATTCAGTCTTTCATCTTCTCAGTAGCCAGTGATCTAACTTCTCCCCTCCCCCCATGAAATTACTTTGTATTTATTTGTTTATATATCATGCCTCTTCAGCAGAATAAGTTCCTTTTTTAAACAGGTGCAATCAATTTATTAAAAGATGGCTGATGAGGCATCTGCAATAGTGATAGCTACTGCAATAGCTTCTACACTTCAGTGCTGATGGAAGTGATCAGTTTAATAATTTCAATGTCAATCAATGGAGCGTTTGTGGATTCTCATCCAGAATCAGAAGGAGTTTATTTTCATTTTTACATCTCCAGCATCATAGTGGGTATAAATACTTGAATTAAGAGTAAGTCACAGGGGTGGCTAGGTGGTGCAGTGAATAGAATGCTGGCCCTGGAGTCAGGAGGACCTGAGTTCAAATTTGGCCCCAGATACTTAATACAAAAATTAGCTTGTGACCTTGGGCAAGTCACTTAACCCCAATTGCCCTCCAAAAAGAAAAAAAAGAGTATGTCACACACATACACATTTAGAGATAAGTTAATTCAATTTCCACATCAATCCCCTATTTGTAGATGAGGAAATGGAGTCCAAGAATCGTGAAATAACTTGCCCAAAATCATGCAATGTGCCAAACAGGGATTAAAACACAGCTCTCCAAATTCCCAATCCAGTATTTTCTTACTCATCAAACATGAACAAAAATGATGTTAAAGTTCTTGTTATATGTCAGGGCAACTAGGTGGTGCTGTGAGCACTGGACCTGGAGTCTAGAAGACCTGAATTCAAATTTGACCTCAGACCCGTACTGAGCAAAGAGGCAAAGAGGTCCTGAAAACAGGAATTCTTTGAGAGATAAGGGATGCAGAGTGAGAAAGGGAAAAGCTAGTTAGCTATTGTGTCCTCTGAGACCAGAGGATTTGCTCTGGGCACATCAGAAAGCAAACCAAGAACATTGACCAAGGGCAAAAGGTACAGGAAACTTCAAGGGCAAGATGGTGCATACTGCACTGGGGCAATGGGACTAACACCAAAAGTGTGGTCTTGGGAAGCCAGATGATAAAGGATCTCTCTTGCTCAGGACTCCAGGATCAAGTTCAAGACTTCTGGATGTTCATGACTGGCAAGTCTAAGCTGAGGTGAATACAAGCTCTTATTGATCTGTAGCCCTGGGGGGTATAAAGGGGTGAGAGAAAAGGAAGTGAATCTTGGACTACCACATCTAGAGCACCAGCTACACAGGAAGGAAACTCTAGGACTGGGACACTAGCAGCTCTGCTAACTTAATTGACATTAGCTAGAAACTTGCACCTTGACCTAACATCCATAGACCAGAAAAAGTCTACATAAATTGACTCAAAAATAAGGGAGAAGGGACTCAGCCAAAACGAGGGGAAACAGGAGGAATAAGACTTCATTCCTAGGTATACTGCATGTAGGGCCAGGACTGAGTGTTAAAACCCCTGCAAACCCATAAACTTTCCCCGTTGGTTTGTTATTGTAACCCCTCTATATATTTCCCCATAGTGCATAGTTGGGTTTTTTTTAAGCCCTTAAAAATACTTGTCATTGTGTGCTGGTTTTAGGGGATAGGGTAGGAGAGAAGGGGGAAGAAAGTACCACACACTTAACTAGAGTGGTGGCCAGCCAGCTCCCAACAGGGGAGACAGTGGCAGCGAGAAACCAGACAGGAATAACCAGAAGTCAAATCCTAATGGTTTCTGGAAGAAGGAAACCGTGGGGTGGTGGGTTTGTTAGAGCTGCTGCCTTATTTGGTGAGCTTTATCCTCATTTGGTGTCATTCTCCAAAATGTAGGACGTGGGAGCTTTGACTGGTCCCTTTTCATGTCTTCTTATGGAACACAGTACATGCTGGCCTACTGAACCAAAACATAGCAGAAATGTTATATTTTAGCCACATTTGGTGATAAGGAGAGGGAGTGAGATCATAGATTTAAAGCTTAGTACCATCACGTCTAACCCTTTAATTTGAAAAGTGAGGAAACTAAGGCACAAAGAAGTGATCTTCCCAAGGTTTCCACATAGCAGAGCTGAGATTCAAACTTTGGTCCTCTGACTCCAAATTCATCACTATTTCCCCTGTGGCATAGCATTTACAGGGCTAGACTTAGAATAAGAAAGACCTGGGTTCAAATACAGCAGCTGAACGGTCCAATGGACAGAACTCCAGGCCTGAATTCGGGAAGAGCAGAGTTCAAATTCAGGCTCAGATACTTACCAACTGTGTGACCCTGGGCAAGTCATTTAACCTCTGTTTGCCTCAGTTTCTTCATCTGCAAATTTTTTTTAAAAAGACAATAATAGTACTTGCTTCCCAGAGTTTTTGTGAGAATCAAATGAAATAAGAATTATAAATGCTTGATATAGTGCCTGGAATATAGTAAGTGCTATGTGAACATTAATTATTATTATTAAATATTGCCTCTGACCCTCATTAGCTGAATAATGATGAACAAGTCACTGAACCTCTCTGAACCTAAAGCAAATCTCTGTAGACTGTTCTTTAGAAGGGGCTATGATGTATCTTGGTAAAGGGAGTTCCCACAGTGATCACATCACAGTCATCACAGCTGATATATTGACCCACCAGGGACTTGGATGGTAGTATCCCCGTGACTGATCTTTAAGTGAATATCCCACTGCCATTTCGACAAGTTCCTAAGTGTCTGACAAGATCCCTTGGGCACTAGTGGTAATTGGAAGCTTTGGAAATTCTGGTGGGAGTAGTTACCTGCTGATTCAGAGCCTGATTCAGGGAGAAGTTGTTCCCATCTCTCCCCTAGTATGCCATGCCCTAAAGTTCCAGGCCACATATTCTTTTCATTTTTCCTCAGGGATACAGGCTAGTGACTATTTGTAAAGCTATTGTATTCTCTTAAAGGCTGTCTGACCTTTATAAACAACTAATATTTTATAAAGCAATGTGTAGCCCTGGAGGAAATCTGTGGGGGTGAGGCCAAGGGAAGTTGTTAGGACAGACACCAAAAGATAAATCTGAGGACTTTCCAGGGCCTGGGAGTCTGAAACAGAGAGTTCTCTGACTGCTAACGACCCAGCTCTCACCCTTGACTTTCCAATGTTCAACAGTAAGCAAGCATGAATATTTAAAGCTAGTCATAAATCTCCCCAGAGCTTGACTGCTGATTAAGCGCTGGGAAAGTGTGTAATGATAGAAACAGGATCTCTTGTTCTGAAAATAGTTTCCATGGCCAGGTTTTACCTCCATTTTAGCTGCTCTCACACATGGCCCAGATACCTTAGTGAGAGGCATAGTCCAGAAAAATGCACATAAGGTAGAATGGGGAACTTTTCTAGGGTCTCTTTCTTAATCATTTCAGAATCTCTCTTTGAGCATGAATGCCTCCATCAAAAATAACCATGGCCAGAAATTTAATACTGCTGACCCATTAGTATAAGGTTTCTTAATTGGAAGGGTGGGAGGCAGGGAACAGAAATGACTTTTTAAATTTTTTCTTCTGGAAGCAAAAAGCTTGGAGAAAAATTATGTTTTCTCTTAACTGAATTTTCAGTTATTAACTGTTCTCCTCAGTCTACCCTGAGAGACACACAACTCAGCGTGGCACAGGGCCATAGGGCATAGGAGACACATGGGATTGTGAAAAGAAATGCTCATTCCTTCAAATATGTATAACGTTCCTCCAAGTCCTGGCCCTAGAGAGAGAAGAGGGGTGGACTTTGCCGTGGGCTGAAGAGGATGACAGGGTGGCAAGTAACATTTTGAAGTGTCAATGGCTGGTAATCAAGGGAAGGCTACTGAGAAGTTTCTCAATAATCAGGGCTATAAATACTGTGCAATCAGAATTGGCCATCAGAGTCAATCAAATAGTCAATCGATTATCAATTAAAATATATTAAATTTATTAAATGCCTACTATGTTGTTATTGATCAATAGGCTGCTATGTATGAGAAACTATGATGAGCCCCAAGGATGCCAGTATTAAGGGACCAAAGGAAATACTCAGGGAAAAGTTAGGGTCAATCCCAGGATTAACAACAAAGGTTAAGAGATAGAGGTCAAGGTGAGGCTTCAGGGATTTACAGGCCCATAAGATCTAGAATTAGAAACTCAGGATCTCAGGAGTCGTCTAGCCCAACACCATCATTTTATCAAAAGGTTCTTCTATTGGTCACCAGCCAGCAAGATATCCAAGCATTCCCTGAAGCCCCCGAAGCTTTAGTCCATGACAAGACCATCATCAGCTTTATTCAGAAAAGTTGTTACTTATCCAAGGTCACACAGATAATAAGTGACAGAGATGAAATTGAAACTTGAAAACTTAATGCTGATATAAACAAGAGTGGTAAGAATTCAACTAAATTCTCTTAATTTGAGGTTCTCCACTTTCCTTTGGCACATGCATGGTTTGGTGCCCAGCTCTGTCAAGTCACCAAGTCATATTAGGTACCTCCTATGTTTTAGGCACTGTGTTAAGTGCTGGGGGTACAAATAAAGGTTAAAGAGAGTCTCTGCTCCCAGGGAGTTCACATTCTAAAGGGAAGATAACATGGAAACAACCATGTGCAAACAAGATATACACAAGAGAAATTGGAGATAATTGACAGAGGGGAGGCACTGGTATTGAGAGCACTTGGGAAAGGTTTCTTGCAGAAGGTGAGCTCTTGCCTGGGACTTGGAGGAAGTCAGGGGAGTCAGGAACCACATCCCAGGCACATCCCAGGAGGATAGCTGGAGAAAATTCCCCCAGTCAGTGATGGAGTGTCTTCTGTGAGAAAGGGTAAAGAAGCTGGTGTCACTGCATCATAGAGGTCCTGGAGGAAAAGAAGGTGCAAGAGGACACTGGAAACGAGGCAGGAGTGGAGAAGCTAGGAAGGACATTGAATGACAGAGGATTTCTATTTGAGTCTTTGTAATGTACTGAATAAGGGGTTGACAAAATCAAACATGCCTTTAAGGAGATCAATCTGCCTGCTGAGAAGAAGATGGACTGGAGAGGAGATTGCTGGGTATAGCTGGCTTCACTGTTGGGCTCCATTTACCTGAACGTCTTCTGCCAAGATTGCTTCCCACTGTAGCCATGCCTAAGCTACAGCAGAAAGAGAGAGGGGACAATAGCCTCTTCTAGATCACTGCCCTGTCTTCTGTTAGGACTGAGCTCCAGCTTGCTGGTAAGCAGCATGATAACACAAGGGCTCAGCTCATGGCCTGAAGTCATATTTGACCTGAAGATGAGGAAGGGGGCTGCTTAGAAGGAAGTCACACATTAAAAAGTGGAAGTTTACCTCTAAATTATATTTCAATGAGGATGGTATGCCTCTGAGTCCTGATATAAAAGCTTAATATCAATTTCAAATCGTAGCCAGTCAAGAAGCATTTATTAAGGGCTTACTCTGTGCCAGGCACTGTGCAAAGTGACTCAGAGAAGACTTTTAGTCAGGTACCAAACAAGTGCTCACAAGGCTCCATGAGATACGGGGCAAGCACACTGGATGTGGAGTCAAGTGTTCTGAGAACAAAATCTGCCCTCTGTTTACTAAATGTATGATCTCTCAGGGCTGCAATTTACTCTTCTGAAAACTGAGGAATAATAATTACAGAATAATAAATGAAATAATGAAAAATTACAAAATAAATAAAAATAATTACAGAATAATAAATAAAATAAGGAATAATAATTACAGAATAATAAAATAAAATAAGGAATAATAATTACAGAATAATAAATTCTGTAATTGTGTGAAAATTATGCTAAAGCTGGGAAGACTTTAGTTCATGTCAGACATGTGACCCTGGGCAAATCATTTTATCTTTTCCACTTCAGTTTCCTCATCTGTAAAATGGGGATAATAATAGCATCTACATCCCAAGGATTCTTATGACACTAAGATAATGTTTGTAAAGGTCTTTGAAAATCTTAAAATTCTCTATAAAGATAAGATATTATTAATTCAATAAAATACTGCTATAATTCTATATTTCAAATAACATAAATTTCAGGGGGAAAATAAAGAGCAAATGAATATGGTTGGTCTACATAGGCAAACAGGAGTTTCCAATGCATAGAGAATCTTTCTGCATTTGCCTGAGTGCCATTGAGGTTAAGTGACTTCTCCAGGATCATAAAACTAACAAATTACAGAGCTGGGATTTGAATTCATGTCATTTTAAGGTCAAGCACAACATACTATCCTTGAAAATCTCTCATACTAGTCTAAAAAAAGAAGAGTTGGGGTGGCTAGGTGGCACAGTGAATAGAGCACCAGCCCTGGAGTCAGGAATTCAAATCCAGCCTCAGACACTTAACACAAAAAAACTAGCCGTGTGACCTTGGGCAAGTCACTTAACCCCAATTGCCCTATCTTTCCCCCCTTCAAAAATAAGCATAAAAAAGAAGAGTATTACTACCTCACTTTTAACAACGAATTAAAGCTAATATTCTCAAAAATGTAGGACATACAAGTGACACAATGGATAGAGTGCTGGTCCTGGAGTCAAGAAGACTGGAGGAGGAAATGACAATTCACCCTAGCACCTTTGCCAAGAAAACCCAAAAAAGAGATCATGAAGAGTCAGACATGACTGAAAACAACTAAATAACAACTAAAGACAACAAAAGGATATCCATAATATGTTAGGGTAGAAGATGGGGTAGCAATTCTGGTGTCTACTTAGTGACTGTAATTAATAACCAGAAAGAAGCTAATTGAAATCAATGGCAAGACTCAAATTCTATTCAAAGGAAGGTAGGTGACTATCTGTATTTCATGACTTCCTTCCCAAGAACAGTTTGTTGTCCAGTCATTTCAGTGGTTTCAGTCATCTCTGACTCTTTGTGACCCCATTTGAGGTTTTTCTGCAATGGTTTACCATTTCCTTCTCCAGCTCATTTTATAGGTAAGGAACTGAGGCAAACAGGGTTAAGTGACTTGCTCAGGGTCATTTAGCCAGTATCTGAAGCTGAATTTGAACTCGGGAGGATGAGTCTTCCTGATTCCAAGCCCAGTGCTCTACCCACTGCAGTGCCACCTACTTCCTGGAACTAGTAGGTGCTTAATAAATACTTGTTTCCTTCCTCCCTATCTGGTCAGGGCTATTTTTCAGCAAAAGTATAAAGTAGTTGAAGTCTATCATCAGCATCCTCAGCCTTCAAAGTTTTAGCTTTTTTTTTCTCATATTTTAGCCTTTTCTTAAGTGTTATTGATCCTTTCAAAGAAAACTTCTTCCATTGGATTTAGAACTAGAAGGAGCCTTGGAGATTATAGCCTGGGAGAGATCTCAAATGTCTTCCATTCTCTTCCACCCCCATCTATCTTCTCCCATGTAAAATCTGTTCTTGGGAAAAGGGTCTGATAAACCTAAAGCACTTTAGTATAACAGCAACCTTTAGATACTGATTTAAAGTTTACAAAAATCTTAAAAATATTTTCTCATTCAGTCCTTACATAAACACTATGAGGTAAATACTATAGCTTCCATTACCCCCATTTTACAGAGGAGAAAACTGAGATTTATGGAAGTTAAGTGTTATCCCCAGAGCACCACAGAGGTGGGATATGAAGCCAGTCTTTTCTGACTCCAAGTTTGACATTCTTTTCATTACATAAAACCTGCAATATGATCCCCCTCTCTTTCTGCCCCCCTCTCCTCAAGAGCTTATGAGGGCAGTTGTTGGGTTGGTAGTAAAATCTAGCCGGTCATTCATTCTCCTTGGAATAGAAGGCTATTTATACTTTAAGAGAGATCAAAAATGTAAACTAAAGGGATGAAATTCTAAAGGTGAAATTCCAGGCATTAGCTTAGTGGGGGTATGTGGGTTGGGGGTATTAGATATAGGGGCTGGTATAAACTAAAACTAAATATACAGGCTCCTTCTTTGCCTCTGAGCAAGACTGGGCCTAAAACTGGTCAATATTAAAGATATTGTGCACTTCAATCTTGTCATACCTACTTGACTTTCCCTCACTATGATTAATTTGACCCAATGTAATATGTATTAAGTTCTTATCGGGGCAGCAAGGTATTAGCTAGCATAGCAGATAGAGCACTAGGGTTCAAATTAGGAAGACTCATCTTCTGAAGTTCAAATCTGGCCTCAGAATTTACTAGCTGTGTGACCATTGGCAAGTAACTTCACCCTGTTTGCCTCAGTTTCTTTATCTGTAAAATGAACTGAAGAAGGAAATATCAAGCCACTCCAGTATCCCTGCCAAGAAAATACAAAATGAATTCACCAAGAGTTAGACATGACTGAGTGACAACACCAAAAAGTTATTACCATGTACCAAGTATTATATCAGCTACTCAGAGAGAGATTGGAAATTAAAGGCAGAACACCTGCCCTTAAAGGGCCTACATTGTAATGGAAAGGGGAAGAGGAAGGAAGGATGCAACATAAACACAAATAGCATCAACATTAAATATAGGTGCATTAGACATACAAAGGAAGCTTCTTCCATGGGATTTAGAGCTAGAAGGAGACTTAGAGATTATCTAGGTAGAAGTATCTAATGTCTTCCATACTCTCCTAATAGGTACATTTATCTATCTCACTAGGTACATTTCATAATTCTCTTATTTGACTTCATGACAGCCCAATACTATAGGTATTATCAGAATTTTACAAATTAGGAAACTGAGGCTTAGAGAGGTAGAATCTAAATTTACGTATTCCTCACTCCAAATCTAGCTTTCTTTTTAAAGTGAATATCTAGTATAGAACTCTGCATACAGTAGGTACCCAATAAATGTTTGTTTAATTAATTGAGTGAATGACTGCATTCATGAATTAATTAAAAATGCCAGGGAGGAAAGAACATTTTAACAGGCAGAGTTAGGGAAGGTTTTTAAGGAGAAAGAATCATTTGAGTTGGACCTTGAGGAATGAGAGGGCTTTCACCAGGCAGAAATTGGTAAGGAAGATTGTTTTCTGTTACAGGAGCAAAAGCATAAATACCAGAAAGCATGGGGCATGTAGAAATGCAGCCTAAAGTTTGTGACAACATATCCACAAAGAACCACAGGTATCCAATCTGTGTCCAGAGGATCACTATCCATCCAGATATCCAGATTCAAAATTAATAAGTCAGCATTGACTCTTTACTTTCCCTTTCTCACACTCTCACACCCTATTTTACCCTCATCCTAGCTCATGCATATATCTCCTTAACTTAATCCACCACCCTGAATCAGGTGGTCATCAGAGTCTTAATCTGTACCACAAGACCCTTATATTTGCTCTCTTCCTTTGGGTCAATTTTCTCTTTAATTAACCCTTTGCATAGTTTTCATGTAGTAATGTTTCTAAATTAGAGGTTTAACCAAGTGCCTCCCCTAGCCAAGAAGGTTCCTTTTCTCTCCTGCCTCCGCTCCTGACTCTCACATTGGAGATGCCATCACTGTTCTGGCCCCCTCCTCTGATTGGTGAGTATAGGAGCTCCCTTTGAGGAAGCGCCCAGGCAAGCTATGCTTCCTCTCTCCCCTCTTTGCTCCTGACTCTCTGGACTTTTACATCTTGTCTCCTGTCCTTGTGGGCACATCTCCTCTCCCTTCTCCTTTTCAGTACCCTTTGATATGTTTTCTTCACCCATTAGAGAGTATTCTATTCACCCATTCCTTGAGGTCATTAGAAGATAAGATTCCTTAAGGGAATCTTTTACTTTTCTTTTGTTTGAATTTGTATTCCCAAAACACTTAGAACATGGTCTGATCCACAATAAGCATTTAATAAATAAATGCTCTCTCTCTCTCTTTCTCTCTCTCTCTCTCTCTCTCTCTCTCTCTCTCTCTCTCTCTCTCTCTCTCTTTCTCTCTCTCTCTCTCTGTGTCTTCCTTCCTACCTCCCTCACTCCCTCTTTCCCTTTCCCTCCTTCTCTGTCTCTTCTCTCTCCATCTGTCTCTGTCTCTCCCTCTCCCTCCCTCCCTCCCTCTCTCTCTCTCTCTCTCTCTCTCTCTCTCTCTCTCTCTCTCTCTCTCTTATTTCTCTGTCTTGGTCTCTCTACCTGACTCTCTCTCTTTCTCCTCTCCCCTCCATTATCTATCTATTTAATTATTTATCCATATAATTATATAGCTCTCTACCCAGCTAGCTTTAGTGGCTCCATACTGACACAAGAACACCACACAGACTTGTCCTCCTGGCATTTAAAATCCTTTAAAATCTGGCTCCAGGTGACCTTTCCAGGATTATCACACATCACTCCCTTTCATGTGTTCTATAGTGCAGCCACCTTGCCCCACTTTATTTTCCTGTGCACAAAGTAAGCCCCCTTTCCCCTCTCCATCACAGGGACCACATGAGGAGCTAAGATCTAGCTATCTCAAAAAGGGAGATAGAGATTGTCATAAAGAGTGGCACCCTTATGTAAACCTGGAACACTTCCGGGGTTATTCCACTTCACTCTAATCTCTTCATTCCATTTCTGCAATTGTATAGAATATGTCAAGCTTGTTTTCCAGTTCTCTTACCAGAGGATTATGCCTATCCCACACTGCTTCTCTGCCTTTTTCTGAAGATCATAAGCTTTACAGGTAGAAGAGAATTTGGGGGGTTACTTTCATCACATCCTCTTAATTTACAGAGAAGGAAACTGATACACCCAAAATTTAATCAACTTGCCCAAAGTTACATTAGTACTAAATAACCTACCTAGGATTTGAGCCCAGGTCCTCAATCTCTACATTAATGACTTTTTTCAGTTATACTGCACTGCCTCTTCCCACTTACTTCATTCCCATCTCCTTCCTCCACACTGCCTGCCTGACCAACCCACTATCTCCATATTGACAGACTGGATAATGATTCAGAGGAAGCAATGAGTGGTAATGCCTGAGGTTGACAGCTTTAATGACATGTAGAATGGAATACCAAAGCCTTTTCTGAAACACCAGCCAGAGGGAAAGTTGAGCTGGTTTGTAGCTCAATTCCTATTTTTGCATTTTCTTTCAATCTTCTCAAATTAATCCAAGAAGCCAGTTTTCCCCTTTCCATTTAAAAATGTCCCTCAGTACCACATCTGGATACTCCTCATTCCTCCCCATGCTCTACCTCTTACAATTCTTCCTAATGGAGCCTGACCCTTCACCTTTGCAGAGCTCCATTACATCCAAATGCCTGTCAGGGTACAAATGCAGTAATCTTGGCTCTTTTAAGGGGAAGAAAAACACTACCTGGATTTCCGAGGCAGACTGAAAGTGAACTCAGACGCCCTTAAAGTCCAGCCCAATCATTGCCCACTCTTTGAAGATGGGGGTAGGTCCTTTTTCTCAGATCTTGTCATTTGATTTTCCATAATTATTTTGAGAGGATTCTGGAATCCATATTTACCCTTGTTCTCAACCTCTAGTCAGTGTTCACATACAAAGGTTTTATGTGCCATGTACTCTTTTGGCAATCTAATGAAATCTATGGACCCTTTCTCAGAGTGATGTTTTGAAATGCATAAAATAAAATGCATAGGAAAATACAAAGGACACTATTTATGTGGAAATAGAGTTATGGAAATGCTGGTTTAAAAATAAATTTATGAACTCACTGTAGTTTCTTCATGGATCATGGACCTTATGGTGGAATACTACTATTGTGCTATAAGGAATGATGAGTTAAATGATCTTAGAAAAACATGGATAGACTCACACAAAATAATGAAGAATTAAATGAGTAGAACCAAGAAAACATTATATACAGTAACAGCAATATTATTTTAAGAACAACTTTGAGTTTCTAAGTAATTTTGACTATTATAAGTATCCAACATAATTACAAAGGACATATGAAGGAAGACACTATCTGCAATCAGAGAAAGAACTGATAAATATGTATGTATAAGTATGTATAAAGTGATTTTATATATATACATATATATGCATGTATATATATACATATACATATATGTATACACACATACATATTTCTGTTTAATGGTAGCCATATCTAGGGGAGGGGAGGGGAGGAAAAGGAAGAAAAAAAGCAAAAACAAAAGAGAAAGTTACATAATAACTATTCAATACTTAAAAGGAATGGTAAATTCTATACAATAGATTTGCAGTTTCATGTATAACCATCTTTATTTTTCTATTCTACTATATTGCAAAAATGCTTGTTTTTTTTCCCTTAAGCTCAGAATAAAATAAATAAAATTTTAAAAATAAATAACCTCTGCTCTAAGACCAAAAATTGCAGAGCAGATGTCCCTCTGATTTGATAGAGGGAATTTCTTTACTAAGAAGGTACTATAGCAATGAAACCATAGGTTTAGTATGAAACACAAAACAGATAGATCATTGGTCAGAAAATAAACCTAGGAGAAGAGCTAAGGCTAAATTATAGTTAAGGTGTAAAGATGGAAACATTTGCCATTGGAAAGACTACTGGATTTGGAGCCAAAAGAAATTATCTTTAAAGACTTGATCTCAGTTTCTTAATCTGCAAAATAAAGGCATGAACTAGATTATTTCTAAGATATAAATGGGTAGCTCTACATATGGAAATAAAAACCCAATAATATCAAAATAAACAAAATTGGGCTGATCAGCAAGGTTTATTGAGTCTGATATAAACAGTAGTGCTGTCATTTCGGCTGCTGGCCAAATCACTGGCTTCATGAGCTTCCCGTCTGAGTTGCCAATCAGAGACACCCCCTGCCTCACCTCCCACTCAGTTTTATGGATCCCTGCTCTTCTGAAAGTCAAGGCTGGTCAGAATTCAGGCTATCCATTTAAAGCTTGAGTTAGCATTATCTAGCCAACTCACTTAATTTACTATAGAATAAACAGAGTTTTAGAGGCATTAAGTGACTTATACCCATATCATACTGGTAATAAGTGGCTCCTCCAAGTTCCTAAGAGTCTGACTTGAAAAAGAAATGGTGAGTTAAAGGTGCGACATCACTTATATCCAGAAAGTTTATGTTCTTCAAGATGCTGCTTATGGACAAGTTCCCTGCAGGCAACTTTAATGAAGAACAAGGCAATGACAACAAGAAAAGCACAGACTCAGGGTCTCTTCAAGTTATTTTTTTAAATGGTCTCAGTTTCCTTATCTGTAAAATGGAGTAACTGCATAAGGTGACTCTACATGTCTTTTCCATTTCTAAATCTAGCACCCTATCTTACAAGAAACCTTACAAGAAACATTTCTTAGGTATCTCTAGAGATCTCCCAGATTCAGATTCACTCAGATTTCCTGCCCCTTCCATGACTACTCATAATTTTTACAGTGAGAATTAACTTGGCAAACAATTTCAGTATCTTTGCCAAGAAAACCCCAAATGGGGTCATGAAGAGTAGGACACGACTGAAATGACTCAAAAACAACAATGATCACCCTCAGCCCCAGAAGATCATTAATCACTCTGTAAATATCCATTTGTGCTCACTATGTCATATTCTACTTACTAAGGCAGGAAAGTGAACTAATAAAATATTTTCTTTTTCTAAAAAGGGTCTTATATTTAACTTTAATGTAATAAGAAAGTTCAGCTAGACAAAAAAATCATTCCCCAAGCATTTCCAGTTACTCAAGTTCATTTTTGTTTTTGTTTGTTTGAGTTCATAGACTGGTGGACTTGGAGTTGGGAAGACTCCTCTTCATGAATTCGAATCCAACCCTAGATGCTTAACCCTAGCTATGTAACCCTGGGCAAGTAACTTAACCCTGTTTGCCCTAGTTTCCTCATCTGTAGTACAAAATACAATAAGACCTTCAGTCCCTTAAGTCTGAACAGAGTTGTTTATTATGGAGAATGAAAATGAATGAGAACAGTACAGAGAACTTCAAAATTACCTTCATAGCAGGACCCCAGGTTTTGTATCCTTTTGCCAAATCCAGTCAGCTTGAGACAGTCTTCTGCTTTAGCAGAGTTACCAGTGGGGGGAATTGCTTGTTCATTAATGGTGAATTAAACCCCTGCCACCTTTCCTCCCAGCCCCCCATTGGGGGTCACCTTTATTTGCAGGAGTAGTTAAAGCGGTCCTGTCAAGTTGTTTAGTCCTTTAATGTGACTGATCTTTACAGTTGTGCATTTCAGCAGGAAATAGCCAGACCCCACCCTGAGGGCTCTGTCTTTCTGAACAAAAAGCAAAATCCATCATTCCAGCTATGAATCGCTTGCCTCTTTTTAAAAGGAACATTTAGAAGCTTAGACCTTCCAATCACATAAAACCCATATAAGAACCTTTTTTTTTTTTTTAAACAGGATACAAGTGAAATTCTGGCTTCACCAAAAAGTCCACTCAAGGAAAATTAATGAGCCTGATTTTACCTTCAGTTACAGAAATCAATCTGTGCGGTGTGTGTGTGTGTGTGTGTGTGTGTGTGTGTGTGTGTGTGTAACTGAGAATATAATCTGGCCCTTGAAAATGGATTTAGTATTAGAAGGGGGAAACTATTTCAAAGGTACGTCTGTCTGACTTTCTTGGTAATATAAATGTTCGTTATTATTATTATTATTATAAGGAAATAGAATAGACTTGGTGTGCTTGGTCTGCCTGTCTCCATAAATGATTTGGAGGTTTTTGTGGAAAGAGACATGGGAGACAGAGGAAAGGTAATAACGTCTCCATAACCAAGATTCAAATGCATCCCTCATAATGAATACTTGCCTATTAAAAACATGGCAAAAGGGTAATTGTTGTGAATGACATATTTGAGTATTGTACTCCTATTCTTTTTATTCTTCCTCTCTCTTTCAGGCCTAAGATTTATTGTTGTTTTTGTTTTTCTCAGTCAATTAAACACACCCTTCTTTATAGTCTACTTCATGTAAGGCAAAGAGCTACCTCAGATGAGATAAAAAAGAGGTGAATAATCCATGGTCCCTGGTTTCAAGGAGCTCATAATACTTTCATTCAGTTCAAAACTCTGTCGATCCAGCTCCATACTCACTTTTTCTCTCTTTTCACTGTTGCTAAGAGCTGGAGAAACATAAACACCAAGTGGATATGTTAAGGGGGGTGTCCTTGCTATGGGAAGGAGACATTCAAAGTTTAGGGCAGGTCTGAATACATCTCATCCACTTCTGGCAGTGTTCCCAGCTGCCAGGCCTGATTCACCCATCCTCCTTCATTCAATCCATAAATATTTATTGAGTATTTCCCTTTCTGACAAGTTACCTAGACATAGATCATCTGGAGGGTTGTGTTAACTTCTGGGTATTTCCATTTTTGACAAGCTTACTAGACCGGCAGATCTGGGAACTCCATAGACATAGCATATGCTTGGATTTCAACAAGGCATTTGACAGAATCTTTCATTATGTCTTTGTTCACAAGAGGAAAAGTGGTAGGCTAGAGGCAAGGGGAGTTGGTACTAGCACAGCATTTGGAGCTAGTCAAATAACCAAACACAAAGAACGGTGGTTCCTGTATTGATAGTAGCCTGGAAAGAGGTTTCAAGTTGGGCAACACAGGGCTACCCTTGTTCTGTTCACCATTTTAAAATAATTGATGCTAAGGGAGCCAGTATGTTTACCACTAGAGTGACAGTGGGGTAAGTCATTTAATCATCCTGGGCTTCATATCCTCAATGCCAATATAAAAGCATTGAGATAAATACCCTGGGGTCTTTTTCAGTTCTATATCTATGATCCTATGACTCGGATAAAGGTATAAATGTAACATTTACCACATTTGTGATTGAAACAAAACCAAGGGAAATGGATAATACGATTGGGTTCCAAATAGCCACCTCACAACCACAATATAGTCAAAAGACAGATAAGCATGTGAAAAATAAACTAGGTTTTAGTGGAGTGCAAACACATGAGTCAGCAGTATGAAGTGACAAGGAATTTTTAAAAAATAAATGTAATCATGAGGGGAGCCAAGATGGTGGAATGGAAGCAGTAACTTCTCTAAGCTCCTCTGTGAATCCTGTCACTAAACTTTAAAACGTGAATCTGAATGGATTTCGGAGTGACAGAATCCACTGGGAAATGGATCGTGGCAGAATCCAGCCTAGGAAAGTGCCCACATAGGTCTGGACAGGGAGAGCACAGGGAGAGCAGCAGGTTGGACTAGAGGGTGGACTACAGCAGAGAGAGAAGGAGTCCCAGTCAGCAGACTCACCCATCCCAAGGGTGATTCAAAGCTGGTGAGCCAGCATGTCGACACTGAATGGGAGGATCCATTGAAGCCCAGTAAGAGAGGGCTCAGAGGCCCCAGCAGAGACAGCAGATTCTCCTGGGGCTATCAGCCCCCAACCTGGAAGTTTAGAAATCACCTGCCTGTCCTTCCAGGGCCCAGGATGACAAAGTAAACTCTGGCTGCTCAGATTCTCCCTCCTGGACCTAGAAAACCCAAAGATAAGTGTCCCAGGAAGAGTGAAATCCTAAGATAGTGGAAATAGCCTACGGCTTGGGAGTCATCAAGAAGGGGTGTAACTGAGGTAACAAGGAGTCTAAAGAGAAGAGGGGGAGGGGTCCCAACAAGTCCCACCTCACCTGACCAGCAAAAGCCTGCCTGAGCAGTAGCCCAGGGGTATAGAGGCAAAAATCTGAAGTGGCCAGACCACCCCTCCTCCACAGATTACTCTGTGTGCCTCAGCATATCTCAGGGGGAATACTGAGACTCCTGCCTTGGCCGCAAACTAGACACCCAGAGGTTACAGCATACAAAGTCAACAACCAGGCCCTTAGCTCCCAGCCTGAGAAATTAGGAAATAAGAAATTACAATGGGAAAGAAGGAAGTAGAGAAGGAGAAGGGGAAGGCAAGAAAATCTATCAGAGCTTATTATGTAGGTCAAGAACAAACAAATACAGAGGAAAACTTGGACTCTTTACTCACACCTGAGACCACAGAAGGAAATATGAACTGGTCTCAATCCCAAAAAGCATTCTTGGAGGAGCTTAATAAAGATTTCAAAGACTAAATTACAGAGGCAGAAGACAAATTTAAATCTACAGTGACCAAATTGGAAAAAAGTTTCACTGAAGAATACAAATCCTTAAAAAGTAAACTTAGTGAAGTAATTGGAGAAAATACCTCCCTAAAAAAAGGACCTTCAGAAACTAAACTGAAGACTATAGTTTGCTAAAAATTAGAATCAGTCAAATTGAAACTCAGAACTCTATGATGCACCAAGAGTCAATCAAACAAAACATGAAGATTGAAAAATTGGAAGAAAGTGTAAAATATCTCACTGGAAAAACAACTGACCTAGAGAACAGATCCACGAGAGATAATTTAAGAATTATTGGTCTACCAGAAAGCCATGATGAAAAAACCAGCCTGGACAAAATCCTCCAAGATATTGTCAAAGAAAACTGTCCTGAAGTCCGGGAATCAGAAGATAAAATAGTTATTGAAAGAATTCACCAGATTCCTCCTGAAAGACATCCCAAGTTGAAAACTCCAAGAAATATAGTAGCCAAATTCCAGAATTACAAGATTAAGGAAAAAATACTTCAAACAGCCAAAAAGAAACAATTCAAATATCGCAGAACTACAGTCAGGATCACACAGGACCTAGCAGCTTCTACATTAAAGGATCTGAGTGATTGGAATTTGATATTTCGTAGGGCAAGAGAGCTAGGACTACAACCAAGGATTAACTACCCAGCAAAACTGAGCATAATCTTTCAGGCAAGGAGATGGTCATTTAATGAAATAAGGGACTTCCAGGGGCGGCTAGGTGGCACAGTGAATAGAGCGCCGGCCCTGGAATCAGAAGGACCTGAGTTCGGAGCCAGCCTCCAACACTTAATCCGCACAAACAAAAACCTAGCCGTGTAACCTTGGGCAAGTTACTTAACCCCAATTGCCCTAAAGGGGCGGTTAGGTGGCGCAGTGAGTAAGAGCGCCGGCCTCGGAGTTTGGATGATCCGAGATCAGATCCGGCCTCAGAAAATGAGCACCCACGCATAAATCAAATGACTAGCCGTGTAACCTTGAGCAAGTTACTTAACCCCAATTGCTTTAAAAAAAAAAATAAGGGACTTCCAGACTGATGAAAAAGCAGAGCTCAATGGAAAATTTGATCTCCAATTACAAGACCCAAGAAAGACATAAAAAGGTAAACAAGGAAAACACACATACATGCATGCACACAGGCACACTCATGCACACATACACATAACATGGGATTCAATAAGAGCAAAACATTCACATACCTATCTGAGAAGCTGATAACTGTCAATATCGAAATTTATATGATTATAATGATGTTTAAAAGGGTTAAACATAGATAGAGGGTGTGGGTATGAATGAACTAATCTGAAGATAAAAAAAACCCTTATTAAGGGGGTCAAAGGGACTGTAAAGGGATAAAAGGAAAGGATGATCCCAATTGTATGCACATAAATATGACAATCTTAGTGAAATGGATGAATATTTACAAAAATAAAAGTTGCCCAGATTAAGTGAAGAGGAAGTGAATTACCTAAATAACCCCATCTCAGAAGAAGAAATCAAACAAGCCATCAATGAACTCCATAGAAAAAAGTCTCCAGGGCCAGATGGGTTTACTAGTGAATTCTATCAAACATTTAAAGAACAATTGATTCCAATACTCTACAAACTATTTGGGAAAATTAGTGAAGAAGGAGTCCTACCAAATTCTTTTTATAACACAAATATGGTACTGATACTTAAAGCAAGAAGAGATAAAACAGAGAAAGAAAATTATAGACCAATTTCCCTCATGAATTTAGATGCAAAACTTTTAAATAAAATATTAGCCAAAAGATTGCAACAACTTATCAAAAGAATAATACACTTTGATAGGTAGGATGAATTCCAGGAATGCAAGGATGGTTTAATATTAGGGAAACCATCAGGATAATTGATCATATCAACAATAAAACTAGCAGAAACCACATGATTATCTCAATAGATGCAGAAAAGGCTTTTGACAAAGTACAACATCCATTCCTATTAAAAACACTAGAAAGTATAGGAATAAATTGACTCTTCCTTAAAATAGTTGATAGCATCTATTTAAAACCATCAGCAAGTATTATATGCAATGGGGATAAACTAGAAGCATTCCAAATAAGATCAGGAGTGAAACAAATGTGTCCACTATCACCCCTCTTATTCAATCTGGTACTAGAAACGTTAGCAGTAGCAATTAGAGAAGAAAAAGAAATTAAAAGAATCAAATTAGGCAAAGAAGAGACCAAGGTATCACTCTTTGCAGATGATATAATGATATACTTAGAGAACCCTAGAGAACCAAGTAAAAAACTACTTGAGACAATACATAAATTTGGCAAAGTTGCAGGATATAAAATAAACGCACATAAATCCTCAGCATTCCTGTATATCTCTAATGAAACTCAACAGCAAGAGATAGAAAGAGAAATCCCATTTAAAGTCACTGTAGACATTATAAAATATTTGAGAATGTACCTGCCAAAACAAACCCATGACCTATATGATCACAACTACAAAACACTTCTCACACAAATAAAATCAGATCTAACTAATTGGAAAAATATCAATTGCTCATGGCTGGGTAGAGCTAATATAATAAAAATGACAATTTTACCCAAACTAAATTATATATTTAGTGCCATACCAATCAGTTTACCAAAAAACTACTTTTTAGAGCTGGACAAAATAGTAACAAAATTTATTTGGAAAAACAAACGGTCTAGAATATAAAGGGAATTAATGAAAAGAAATGCTAGGGAAGGTGGACTAGCTATACCGGATTTTAATCTGTATTAATACAGCAGCAGTCATCAAAACTGCTTGGTACTGGCAGAGGAGTAAGAGTAGTGGATCAATGGAATAGATTGGGCGCACGAGACCCAGCAGTTAATGAATATAGTAATGTATTGTTTGATAAACCCAAAGACCCCAGTTTGGGGGATGAGAACGCACCATTTGACAAAAACTGCTGGGAAAACTGGAATATAGTATGGCAGAAACTGGACATAGACCATTATCTAACACCATATACCAAAATCAAGTCTAAATGGGTGCATGATCTAGGAATAAAGGTTGATACTGTAAACAATCTGGGAAAGCAAGGAATAGTTTACCTGTCAGATTTGTGGAGAGGGAAAGACTGTATGACCAAACAAGATTTAGAGAGCATTATAAAATGCAAAATGGATAATTTTGATTACATTAAATTGAAAAGCTTCTGTACAAACAAAGCCAATGTAACAAAGATTAAGAGGGAGGTAGGAAATTGGGAAAGAATTTTTACAACCTATGTCTCTGATAAAGGACTTATTTCTAAGATATAACAGATAATTGAGTCAAATCTATAAGAATACAAGTCATTCCCCAATTGATAAATGGTCAAAAGATATGAACAGGCAGTTTTTAGAGAAAGAAATTAAAGATATCTATAAACATATGAAGAAATGCTCTAAATCACTATTGATCAGAGAAATGCAAATCAAAATAACTCTGAGGTACCACATTTCTCCAGTCAGATTGGCTAAGATGACAAAACAGGAAAATGACAAATGCTGGAGAGGATGTGGGCAAATTAGAATACTAAGGCATTGCTGGAGAAGTTGTGAACTGATCCAACCATTCTGGAGAGTAATCTGTAATTATGCCCAAATGGCTATAAATAATTTCATACCCTTTGACCCAGCAATATGACTTCTAGGGTTATATCCCAAAGAGATCATAGAAGTGGGAGGAAAACCCATATGTACAAAAATATTTATAGCAGCTCTTTTTGTGGTTGCAAATAATTGGAAATTAAGAGGGTGCCCATCAATTGGGGAATGACTGAAGAAGCTGTGGTACATGCATGTAATGGAATACTATTGTGCTATAAGAAACGAGGAGCAGATGGACTTCATATTTACCTGGAGAGGCTTATAAAAACTTCTGCTGACTGAGAAGAGTAGAACCAGGAGAAATTTGTACACAATCACAGACACAACATATGTGTAATGACCAACTATGATAGACTAGTCCCTTCTCAGCAATGCAGTGATATAAGTCAATCCCAAAGACTCATGATGGAGAGAGATGTAGTCTACATCCAGAGAATGAACTAGAAAGAACGGAGTTTGAATCCTGTTTGAAGCAAACTACTTGATCTTTTTATTTTTCTTGTTTGGTTTTATTTCTTCTTTACCATTTTTCATTCCATCTAGTACAATCCACCTTTGTAACCTGACTAATGTCTAATGTGAAAGTATTTGCAGATCCTATACTGGATTGTATCCCGGCATGGCCGGGGGGAATGGAGGGAGGGAAAGAAAATTTGAAACTCAAGGAATTGTGGAATTGAATCTTGTAAACTAAAAGTAAACAAACAAATTAATAAAGACTAAAACTTAAAAAATGAATGTAATCTTAAGCTATATTAACTTAAACACTGAGGTCCAAGTGAGAAAAGTTAGAGACCCCTACTAAGATACCATATAGAGTACAATGCTAAGCTCTAGGAACTGCAGTTTAGAAAGGACTCTGCATACACTGGATGTCTAAAGTAGGGCAACCAAAATGGTCAGATGACTGAAGACCATGGAATTTGATGATTGAGTGAAGGGAAGGGATGGGTTTAACTTATAGGAGAGAAGAGAAACCATAGGGGAGATACGATGGTTGTCTGTAAGTATTTCATGGAAAAGAATTTGAATTTTTTTAGAGAGTATCAAGAAGATTTTAGAGGGAGACAAATGGGAGCAAAGAATGTAACTTTCAGAGAGGCAGGTTTCAATTTTAGATGAGGGAAAAACTCAATAATTAGTACTATATAAAAGCAAAATATGTGACTTTGGGATGTAGCTCATCTGGCCCAAACTGTAGAACATCCCATGGATCCAATCATTTGCCAATTCTTGTTGTTTCTGTATCCACAATATTTCTTTTAAATGTCTTTTTTTTTTCATTCACACTATCACTGTCCCAGTTCATATCTTCATCTCCTTTTGCCAAGAAGCAATAGCTTCTTAATTGTTATCATTGCTTCAAGTGTCTACCTAGCCCATTCTATCTATCCTCTTCAATTTCCCAAAGTGATTTTCCTAAAGCATAGGTCTGACAAGGTGATCCTCTTAGGAATACCATTGGGATATACTGGTAAATGTTTAGCAACAGTTTCTCCCAGGGGAAAAAAAAACGTATTAAAGGAAAGACTTTTAAGTTTAATGTGCATTATTTTTTAAAAGTTACTTTAATTTTCGGTCCATTTTAAGTCCTAAACTGATTCCTTCCTTCCCTCCCCACCCTACACTAAGGAAGGCCACAATTTAACAGACACATATGCATATATTTAAGTATCTATGTATATATGGATATATGGATATATGTATCTATATGTATATACATGTACAGGTATACACATTTTCTATATACACATATATGTCACACATATATATCACACACACACACACACACACACACACACACACACACACACACATATATATATATATATATATATATATATATATATATATATATATATATATATATATACTTTCCCTAGAGATGGGTAGCATCTTCCTTTTATGGGTCCTTTGTAATTGATTTGGGTATTATAAAACTTGGAACAGCTTTGTAATTTACAATTGATCTTTGAAAAATATTGCTATTACTGTATACAATTTTCTCTTGGTTCTGCTCATTTCACTCTTCTTTATTTCATGTAAATCCTTCCATGTTTTTCTTAAAGCAATCTGCTCATCATTTCTGATAGCCCAATAGTATTCCATCACAATCGAATACTGAAACTTGTTTAGTCATTTCCCAATTGATGAGCACTCCCTTTAATTTTCAGTTCTTTGCCACCACAAAGAGCGATGCTATAAATATCTTACAACAGATAGATTGTTGGCTTTTTCCCTCATCACCTTGGGGAAAAGACCAAACGGTGGTATTGCTAAGTCAAAGGTATGTAATGCAGTTTCACAGCTCTTTGGGCATAATTCCAGATTGTTTTCCAAAATGGTTAGAACAGTTCAAGGTTCCATCAACAATGTATTAGTGTGCCAATTTTTCCATATCCCTTCCAACATTTGTCATTTCTACCTTCTATCATTTTAGTCAATCTGATGGATGTGAGATGATATCTCAAATTTGTTTTAATTTGCATTTCTCTAACCAATAATGATTTAGAGCATTTTTTATATTACTGGATATCGCTTTTATTCATTAATTGAAAAACTATCTGTTCATATCCTTTGACAATTTATCAATTTGGAAATAGTTCACATTCTTACATACTTGACAAAGTTCTCTATATGGTTGAGATATGAGACCTTTATCAGAGAAACTGTCCATAATTCCCCCTCCCCCCAGGTTTTCTGCCTTTCTTCTAATCTTGCCTGCATTGATTTTGTTTGTACAAAACCTTTTTAATTGAATATAATCAAAATTATCCATTTTATATATTACAATGTTCTCCATCTCTTATTTATTCATAAATTATTCTATCCATAAATCTGATAGGTAACATATTCCATGTTCTTCTAATTAACTTATAATATCTCCCTTTATATATAAATCATGTATGTATTTTGACCTTATTGTGGTAAATTGGGTAAGATACTGTTCTTAAAATATGTGCATTATTAATATTTTCTTTATCATGTTCTTAAGTCTAGACCATCAAACTACTGTCTGTGGACTGAATCCTAACTGCCATTTTTTGTATGACCAGCAGCTTAGAATGGTTGTTACATTTTGAAATATAATAAAACATAACAACCATTCTTAGTTCCCTTATCCATCATCTAGACTATCAACAAAACAACAATCAAGCTGTGATTTATTTTATTCCTAGGGTATTAGTGCTCATACTGAAAATGTAACAATTGGCTTTCCTGAGCTTGTTTAAGGCAAGCTTAGCACACCCCTGCCTTGCCAAATAAATTCTAATGATTTCCTTTTACCTCTAAGATTAAATGTTAACTTCTCTGTTTAGCATTTACAATCCTTCCTATTTTTCCAGTCTTCACTGCACACTACTTCTTTCTGTGTACTTTATGGTCTTGCCATGTTGGTCTATTTGCCTTTTCTCCCATATAACCTTCTATCTTCCACCTCCATGCCTTTGTGTTGGCTATATTCAAGTTTGGGTTGCTCTCCTTCTTCATCTTAAATATTATGGCTTTCTTCTAATTTTATCTCAAGCACCAACTTCTATAGAAGGCCTTTTCATATTCTCCTACATTCTGTGTGCCTTTTCTCTACAGTTTCCTTGCATATTCTATGTAACCCTTATTAAATCTAGAGGTCCTTATCCCAACTTCAGATCTAGAAACAAAGATATATCTTCCCCCCTCTGGGTTTTAGGGGTGCTCCTAAGGGGTTGACTTATGTTAGAACCCTTTCTAGTATATTAGAGTCAATATTAATCACCAGTGATTAGTGCTTCCAGAATCATTTGACCACTTAACATCAATTAGTTTTTCAAAGGGATATTTACAAAAGAATGTTTACTAAGAAGATACAGTAAGAAGTATGAAATGTACTATTTCCTGCCCTCCCCCCAAAATGGAAGCATGCTCTCCTATAACATCTCAGTCCCTAGAGACAATAGAGTCAAACATAAAATGTTTTATACAAAGCATTTAGCTACCAAGTTCACGTCTAAATTCAGCATAGCCAAAAGATGGAATCATTCCACAAAATAGCATCTTAACTACTTGCTCTGATTCACTATTTGTCTGGGTCCTGTAGGTTGCTATTTACAACTTCACTGGCAGTAAATGCTAACATGGATTCCATCCCTAAAACTTATAACATAGTATAAGGTCATAGCCTAGTCCACTCCATCTCTAAAATCTGTTTGTCTAAGAGAAGGAAAAAAATAAATGCAAAGAATCAAAGAAATTGGGTGACATGTCACCACATGTTGGCTTGGGTGGGGAGACTCCTGATGGATACTTCAATTACTACTGTTATCCCCTTCTGGAGGCCTAGAGCAATATGAATTTTGCTCATTAACAGGGAGAGAGAAAGACAGAAAGAAAAAGAGAGAGACAGAGACTGAGCCACAGAACCACAGAGAGACAGACAGACAGACAGTAAAACAGAAGACAGAAACAGATCAGCAGAGACAGAGAGCGACACAGAGGTGGACTTTGGTCAGTCAGTGCTTTTTGAATGTGTACCCACTTCTGGCTTGGCAGTCAATCAAAAGGGGTTTTTTTGGTCTTTATTACATGGTAAGTAAACAGGAAACATAGAATACCCAAACATGCTCTGAAATCCACATAAAAGATTGCATCAGGCAAGTGTTTCTGTGCATGCTCATAAAGACTGGGCTATCATTAACCATTCCCTCTGTCACATTTGTATATACCTACACACACAATACACATTCATATATATTTATACACACATGTCTATATGTATGTGTGTATATATGTATATGTGTATATGTATGTACATATACATATGACATTTCCTCCAATATAGTATAAATTCCTTAAGCACAAGACAGTATTTTCTACATATTATCTGTATCTCTATATCTTACTATAATGCTTGACACATAATAAGCGTTTAATAAATGCCAGTTGATTGACATCATAAAGAGAATTTTTTATCAAGTATGGGTTGAAGTATTTAGAGGTGTCAAACTCAAAAGAGCATCATTAACTCCAAGTATAGCATGAACCAGATTAAAATATAAATGAGAAAGGTTTAAGAAGATAAATAAAAATACAAGTCAATATAGGTTATGTTAATTTGTGGTTTTCTAAGTCAATGTGGGGCCTGCAGGAATCTCCTTCTATCTGACACCACTGATGACTTCTAAGGTTTTTTCAACATTGTTAATTGCTATAATTTTATTGCCTATAAGTGGTGCTATACTAAGTGTATTTATTTAATTTAACATTTCCTCAACCTGTTTTTTTTTTTCAATCAATCAACACATTTATTAGACACTGAACTAAGTTCAGATATATAATGAAAAAAATGGGTGCTACTCTCAAAAACATATACTCAAATAGCAATATATTGCTATTGTTTGCCCTTTGCTTTTAGAGAGATCCAGGGACATCACAGGTGATGTCTTGACTGGTGGATGACTTGGATTTAAGTGAGGCAGAGCTTCACTGGAGTGCAGTGGCAGGATGAAAGTTAAAATGACTGGCTGTAGTCCAGAATGCAGGGAATGACCTTGGTGTCTCCAATGCCTGACCAAGATCAAAGCATTCTCCAATACTTGCTTTAACTGCCTTCATGGCCACTGGAACAAATTGTTCTCATCCACCAGGGGAAGTTTTCAAATGCTTGGAGTAGACATCCCTCTAACCCATTGATGGGTATGAGGCCAATCAGTTCCCCTCAACCTGGTTTAGCCCATCTGCTGAGAGTTTACGAGGTGTGGCCACTGCACATGCTACAGCTTCTTGGAGCCACAGGTGAGAATGGGGTGAAGGTGGGAACCAAAAGTGGATGAACACCCCTGAAAAGGGCTCAGCAAGCCCTCACACCAGAGGTGTTGGTCCTCCTGGAACACCCATACACCCCTATGAGAATATAAATGATTCAGCAAAGTAACCTTAAGTTGCTTAATTGATTAAGATACTTTCCCAAAAAGGCATCATGGTATAATGCAAAGAGAAATGGATTTGGTAGCCAATGACAAGGGTTTGGTTGTGCTCTTTCCTTGCTATTTGCTACCTGGGGGCATTTAACTACTTTGAACCTTAGTTTCCCTATCTTTAAAATGAAAACTTTAGACTAGATTATCTCTAAAGGGGCCTTGAACTCTGATTGATGTAATAATATGTCTTTATCATAGAGTACAGATAAGGAAACCTTCCTCCCTTCTCTTAGTAGAGAGGTGGGAAAATATGGGGAGGAAGAGAAAATTGTATACATCATCAGCTATGGTCACTGAATTGACTGTTTTAAATTAAATAATTTTCTTTGTCAACAGGAAAGATTCAGTTCTGGGAATGGGGACAGAGTTATATGGCTTAATGAATACAGAAGCATTTATTGATCACTTACTGTGTGTCAGGCATTGGAATTAAAAAATCAGAAATAAAGGGATATCTGTCATCAAGAATTTACATTTTAATGGGGACAGGAGGGGTGAAAATACCAAGATCATGCCTAATTCTTTTAAAATAAAATGAAAAACAGTGTGGGATGGATCTGACCCAGTATGGCTATGCCTAGGCTTTTATATTCCCTGCATATTCATGAAACTTGACAGATGACCAATCTAGGAATTGAGTCTCAGGTGTCCCAGAAACAGACTTTGGCTTCTTCACCTATAAAAATATCTCCCAGGACCTCAGTGATAGCAACAGTGAAAACCCTCAGCACCTTGTCTTATCTGGGTCTTAGATTTGCACTAATACTAGATGAGCAATAATAAGGTTATCAGCCGATGTTTATGTGATGCCTGACTTTTCAGCTTTGAACTTCAGGCATCAGCCAGTGTCTGGTGGGAAGAGGAAGATTCTCTGAGGCTTGTGGGTAGGGAGAGCCCCTCTGAGATAGAAAAATAAGAAAGGCTCTCCCAGAAAATAAGCACCTGGAATAGGAGAAATATTTGCCCACACACTAAGAATCTGGCTTCCAGATGGTTCTTGGGGGGCACGTTTGTTTTTTTAGTTCTTTTTTCCCCCTCCTTCTTCGTGATCTCTTCATTCACCACTCTCCTATCAGTGGAATTTGAGGATAGGCTTTTAGCTACATCTTTTGCTTTTCCTTCCCTGGCCCCACCCTCTGTTTCCTATCCACACAGTGACCAGCAGTGATAGAACTTTCCTGTGTTCAGAATGAAAGAGTAAATTAAATTCAGCTGGTTCACTCAGCATCCTCTTGCCTCCACACCTGCCTGCTGTTACTAGGAATAGCCCAATATATTTGTCTGGGACAGTGGAAGATCAGTTGATCTGTTAGTGACCCACCAGGAGCTGAGGGTGGTCAGGCATTTGTCTTCTATATTCCTGACATCAGGCAGGTTCTACCAGAGCCCCAAAGGATTGGGTCTAATTTGATTATAAACAGAATAGACCCAGAGGTATCTCTGCTGCTCATAGGCACCCCTACCTGATGAAGGGATTATGTCTCAAGGCAATCTATGAATTTTCTATTTTAGGCCTTCTCTGGAAGCATGTGGTATGTTGGATAGGGTGCTGAACTATGAGCAGGGGAGCTCTGAGTCTGAGTTAGACTGTAACCCTCTGTTTCTCCATCTGTAAAATGGAGCCTTGGAAGAAATGGTCTCTGGAGATATTTTCTAGCTTGAAGTTAGAAAAAAATATCAGAATATTTGAGCAATTGTTAACTTTTCTTGGAAATTTGAAATTTTAAAAATATTGATAGTTCTAACCAGATTCTTCCTCAAAAACAGGAGCAGTGAAAAGTAGTTCCTTTAAAAACTCCTGACCTCAGTTATTGGTGGGCATATTCTTGTATCATCCAGACTTCCTGGGTGCCCGGTCAATTGACCCAGCTTCTCTCCAACCTAGTCCTCTCACTGGTCTCCAAAGACAGACCCTTGTGTTGTACCGGTAAGAGTATGTCTTCTATTATCATTCTCAGATTTCAAATAAAGCATAACTGAGCTTGATGATGATGGATCCATAAAGCAGAGCCAGGCACTCCTTTCAGCCAGCTCCAGGATCCTCTCATCAGACCCCTCAGGAGCCTCTTCAAGGAAGACCCTCCCTTCCCCAAATCATCCCCCTTCCCCCACACACACACTTTGACCTTTGGTGCTGGAGGCAGGCCTCCCAAAGGCTCAAGGCCAACTGGGCAATGACTTTTATAGCTCTGCATCTTTAGTTTCATTCACCACCCTGGGAGTTAGTTATCATGAAAAGACAATTATATTGGAATGACGAGGTGTGAAGCCTCTGCCACTAGCTAGCTGGACGGATCTTGAGTAAGTCACTTAATCTAAGAAGGTTGGTCCTTAACTTCCTCGGGTGTTTTGCAAATGTTCTAAAGCAGCCACACTTGCACTGATGAGTTCCCAGATAATGTTGTTAGTTACTTTAAGTGGGTGATTGGGCATTGAAGCTGGTTGATTGATTCAATTAGTCCCCACCTTTGCATGTGTAAAATGAAGGTATTGGCCTCTGAGGTCTTGCAAGTTCTAAAATATATGAGCCACTAAGACATTCTGTATTCCCCAAAGATATTTGGCCAGAGGATAAAAATAACCAATCAATGATAATATTTAACACTTGTATAGTATTTTAAGGTTTTTAGAGTGCTTTACCCATAGTATCTCATTTGATCAATTAATCGATGAGCATTTATTGAGCAACTATTATGTGCCAGGCACTGGATGAAATGGTAGGTATACAAAGATAAAAGTCCCTGACCACAAGGAGTTTACATTCCAGATGAGGATAGCATATGTAAATATATGAGGATGTGCAGAATACATACAAAATAAGCAATCATACTGACTCAACTAATTGGGAGGCTTTTCCACATCATTTTAAAGTCCTTATTACCTTCAGTAAGGGGAAGTTACAGTGCTTTGGAAAGGGCATTGACTTTAGAGTCAGAGGACTTGGTTTTTGAATCATTGCTTCTTCTGCTTTGATTCTCCAGAAACAGATCTGTGTCCTTAGACACAGATCTGGAATTCCTAGCCTGAGGCCCATGCTGTCCCCATCAGAGAAAGTGTCTCTTGTACCACCATTCTGAGCCAGCCCCAGTCATGCTTTCCATGCCACCCTGGTCTTCGTCTTGCCATCCACCCCCCACTTACAAGCTCTGAATAGGAGATAGGAACTGGAACTCTGATTCCATTAGCCAAAGATAAAGCTGCTCCCTCTATCAATGCAGACTTCTCTTCATTGTACGGCCCTTGAGAATTGTACTGAGAAGCTAAATAACTTTCCCAGGGTCAAACAGGCAGCATGTGTTGATGGTGAGATTTGTAGGTAAGACTTTCAGGTTTCCAGGCTTCCAGGCCAGCTTTCTTTCCACCATGCCTTGCTGCATCTGGAACTATAATCAAATCAATATTATTATTGCTACTAGAAAAGGCATGTCAATCAATTATCCCCTAAATCCATTCGGCATCGTTGTATCTTCTCAAACTCAAACACCCTTCCTTGGCCAGTACTCCCCTATATGAGTTGTCTTTTTCTGTTAGTATATAAACTTCTTGAAGGCAGAAGACTATCTAACTTTTTATTTTGAATCCCTCTTGCATAGCACAGTTCTTGATATGTAGCCTAGTAAATACTTTTACATTCATTTTTGCATTTATTGAATAACATTGACAAGATTTGGAAAACAGGTTGGCTGTGTGAGGAAAAGGGGAGTGAGTAGTCAAGGATAGTACCAACCAAGGGGAATGGAAATATGGCATTACTTTAACAGAGAAAGGGAAGTTTAAAAGAGGAATGGGACATTGTGGGCAGAGGTGTAAATAATAGCTTCTGTGATGGACATGTTGAGATATCTATGGAACCTCCCGTTTGAAACATTCAAAAGGTGATAAAAATATCAAAATGAGGAAACAGCAAAAGGTGACATGGGATTGGAACTCAGGAGAACTCACAACCAATTAGTCAACAGAATATAAACAAAATGGTGCTTATTCTGGTTTGTTTTTGTTTTGTTTTGTTTCTGCCTCTCTTTGTATCCCCAGCAAAGTACCTGGCACTTGGTAGCTACAGTTATGCTTGTTTACTTGACTTAAATACAAGGTAATTTGGGGAAGGAGGGCACTAAATGTTTGAGGGATGTAGAATGGCTTCATGTAATGAAGGTTGAAAATGAGCTGAATTTGGAAAGAAAATAGGAACTCTAAAAGGTGGATTCAAGTATAAAGTCAAATCTAAAATCCTCTTTGGCATTTTTAAAGCCTTTCACAACCCAATTCCTCCAGTCTTTTTATATCATTCCTTTTTTCAAGTACTCTAAAATATGGTGAATCCAGCTTCTTTGCCATTCCTTGTAAAGGACCCTCCATTTCCAATTCGGTAAATATTTGCTGTCTCCCATGCCTGGAATTCCTTCTCCCCTCACTTCTGCCTCTAGGCTTTTCTGTCACTTTCTTCAAATCTCAGCTAAAATCCTTTTTTCATGAAGTATTTCCTATTCCTACTTAATGTCAGTGTCTTCACTCTATGATCATCTCCAATTTATCTCCATGTAATTTGTTTGTAGACAGTCATCTGTATACTAGATTGTGAACTCCTTGAGAGCAGGGACTGCTTTGGCATTTTTTGTATGTCCAGGTCTTGTTGCAATGTTGGCACATAGTAGGTGACCTGACAGTGTTGGCACATAGGAGGAGATTTGACTTAATCTGACTTGTTGGTGAGGAGAAATGACATGATACATATTTACTACAAAGGTATGAACATCAGAGAATATTATTTGTTTGGAACAACAGCAAATAAGTTACTATGGATGGACCATATAGAGTGTGGAAGAAAGTAATGTATAAGTAGATGGGAAGATAGAAAAGGACAAGGTTGTGAAGAATGCCAAACAGAGGAATTTATATAGAGAGTAAATACAAAGTGGTTAAAATAAGTTAGAGAGGAAGGGAAGTAGCAGTTAGGAAGATCAATAAAGGCAGCTCTGATGAATTACACTCCAAGGAAAATGGGGGATTCTCTGAGGCAGAGGTGAGGAGGGAATGCACTCCTGGAACTGGGGTACCACCTGCACAAAGGTACAGTGATACAGGATGCAGGACCATATGTGAATTATAAAGAGAAGGCCAGTTTGGCTGAATCACTGATTGTGGGAAGGGGAGTAATATATAATGATCCTGGAAAGATAAGTCGGACCAAGCTACAAAGGACTTTAAAAGCCAAACAAAAACATTTCTATTTTATGCTAAAGCCAATAGGAAGACATTCAGTTTTATGGAGCAATTAAGTGACATGAACAAATATATACTTAAGGAAAATCATTTTGACACTCATTTGTAGAGCAAAATGTCATGCTATAAGTTCTCCTACAGTGGAGAATTTTATGTACATCTTAAAATCATACAAGATTCCTCAATCAATGCAACCACAGAGACAACTGTATTCAGTGATCTGATAATTACCAACAAAGGAGACACGTAACAGGGCTTAGCAAAAGTTATCCTTTTTTCACTCATTTTCATTAATTTAATAACCTTAAGATATTAATGAACATCCCAGCCTTTCAAATAGAGCTATTATTCTAGCAATTCTATGTCCTTTAATACCAAAATCTCAGAAGAAACAAAAATGAACAGTGATCCAAGGAGCAGTGGAGAGCCTCATGCTGGATGCACATCAGCTGTAGTATATTTCCAAAGATGACCCACAATTTGGAAATGGGATATGGGTTAACATGGAGGAAATCTGTGATTGTAAAAACAGGTGGGTCAATGAAATGTTGATGACAGAGATGAATGGTTAGATGACCCAAGCACTCTACTATTATTCAAGAAATGTACAGTGATAAGACAGAGAGGGTGATTTTTAGCCAATTGGATAAACTTTCTTTGTAGGATTGTTGAAGAACATGAGCAAGAATAACACAACATAAGAATGTGTAGATGGGTTTAATCCATCCATAAATGATGGAAAGAAGGAAAACTCTCATCAGTGATATCACAGAACATTGAAAGTGCAAGCATCTGAGGGTTATAAAGTGCTTTTTAGCACTTATCTTCTTGATTCCAGGAGCACAGTGCCCAGCATATATTAGACACCTAATGAGTGCTTATTGCTTGACTGATCCATTGACATATGGCTGAACTGACCTACTTTTTTGTCTTTCTTTGCAATGACTTTTTCCCACTCTAAGGGATATGTGGAGAATAGCTCTAGAACTGGAAGGGACCTCAGAGGCCATTTAGTCCATTGGATGAGGAAATTGTGCTCCAGGATCACATAGGTAATAAATGTCAGAGGGAGGTTTTGAATTTAACTCCTGGTATAAAAACACAAAGACTGAAAAAAAAAACCCTGCTTTAAGGAACAGACATTCTAATGGGGAGACAATTATCTAATAAGTATATACAAAATAGGGCAGTTAGGTGACCCAGTAGATAGAGTGCTAGGCCTGGAGTCAGAAGACTCATCTTACTGAGTTCAAAACTGACCTCAAATACTTACTAGCTATGTGACCCTGGGCAAACCCTGTTTGCCTCAGTTTCCTTATCTATAAAAATGAGCTGGAGAAGGAAATGGAAAACCACTCCAGTATCTATGCCAAGAAAACCCTAAATGGGGTCTTGAAGAGTTGGACATGACTAACAACAAAAGAATAGCAATAAATATACAGAATGAAATTGAGAGGATAACTATATACAAGTATAAAATGGTTAATAATAAGGTAGTTTGGGAAAGAAAGTATTAGCAATTGAGGGATTAATCAGTAGTACATAGGGTAGACTATTGTGGGGAGACCGTTGAGGTAGGGAGTCTGAGCAGGAAGTGGTTGCAGTTATATAGATAAGGGCCAATACTCTGCTGGTAACTGTAGGAGTCAAGACAAGGGGCCAGGTTCGTGAAGGTAGAACCAACAAAGTTATGAGAAGAGGTGAGGGAAAGTGAGGAGGGAAGCAAAGTGGAACAAACACATTGAGGTGGTCTCAGGTGGGTTACCTCTGAGGGGCAGACAATGGACTGCAATGAAACACCAATGCCTCTTGATTCAGAAAAATGAGAGCTCTGCAGTAGGAGGATTTTGTACGTCTGGTCAAGGTTGGGGGAAGGGAATGGCAATACTCTAACAAGGTGTAGATTCTTTGCCACATGCTGATCTCAATGACCCTTGTGCTAAGTTCCAGAAGTTTTGCTGGTCTTAAAGGGCCATTTAAATGAAATAAAAATAACTTTCCATAAATGAGCCGTTCACTGCCCAAACCTGCCAAAATCTCATCTCCCCACATGCCAGGGAGAAGGACTAACCAGGCTGAGTCAGCAGCACTGAAGAAAAAAAGCTCTTCTCTCAGGCCTCTTCAACACCTACACATCTTCCAGAAGCAGGCTGCTGCTTCCAGTCTCTGCCTCCATTTGCGTCAACTGGCCTCCAACCAACCTCCCAAACCAACTGGCCCACAAGACTGCACTTAGCTGGACCAGAACTGGGAAGCCTTAAAAAAGGGTCCTTATTGTGGGCCTAGGGTTCCAGAACGGCCTGAACCTGAAGGTGAGGGGGTAAAAATACTTTCCCACAATCAGAAGGAAACAAGATCTTTCTGCTCTTCCCTAACCCCATTTTTTTAAAATCCCTTTCTAATTTTTTTTGGCGTGAGACACCTTGTTAATTTTCAGCGATTAACAGCCGTTTAGCACATGAAGAGTGTGGCAGGGCAGGTCATAGATGAATAAATTAAGGCTGAAAATTCATGCTAAGATGAAAATCAAAGCTGTCTGTTTTATTGGAAAGGTATCTGTGAGCATAGGGAGGGAGGAAATTGGTATCTCATTAAAAAGGGGAGAGAGCCAAAGAGAGAGGAAGCTGAAACCTCGTTAAACCCACTGGAGAGGCAGTCTTAATTATACTTTTCCATTTGCTAACAAGAAGACATTTGTTATGAGTTCAGAGCACTTTATCCCAAGTAAAACAAACTGAGTTAATGACATTATTTTTGTCTCTCAGGTTCAGTAGTGACTCTAGAATCCTGTTTCAAAATAAATGGCTCACTGCTGGAAGTCAATTAGGCAAAGTGAATGCCAGTGAAGGAGGTCAATTGCTTTCCCTTTCAAAGACTGATTTGAGAGCTGTGAGCCAACCTTTCACCTTGTCCCCCTATAATGGGGCAGGTGGGGCTGGTGGGCAAGGCCATAGTGCTCTCTGCTCTCCTCATTAGCACACCAAGCTTATGCCCATAGAGGCTTTCATAGACTAGGTGGAGCAATGAATCAATGATTCAGGTAATATGGGCCAAAATTCTAGGCAGAAAGATCCACTGTGTGCATCCAAGAGAGTAAATCCAAGTTGTAACAACTAGAGACCCCATAGAATTAGTTATAGTAAACCGCAATGTGGCATTGATAATATTGCCTTCTCAACCCATTGAGAGATGTAACTAGGATTCGTGGTAACTGGAGCAAATTCAAATTCACCACTTTTCAGAATCACCTTGATCCAGGCTGTCTCAGCAAAAACTCCCTTCCCTTGATACTCCTTCTCACTCTCTCTTCCCAACCACCTCCACCCCTCCAGAGTCTGTATCTTTCCTTATGCCTCCTCCCCATAGCGCCCTCTGGAACCCCCATTATTTTGCTAACAGATTTCCCTTTGTCTTAGACCTGTTTCTCTTACATTCCTATCATCTTTGTGCACTCTCAGAAATGTGACTTCTCCCATAAGACATCATATCCCTGGTCACCTTCTTCTGTAATGGATTCACTTTTCCTCATATCCCACAATACACTGGGTCAGAAGGAGAAGGGAGAGTAGGCATATTTATTTGATTGCAACTCCCACTTTCAGGCTCTCCCTCAGCTTCCTCATTTATATGGTCATATTATCCAGGTCCTGGGTGCTAATATCTACTGAATCCCAGGTTATTTGCCCTGCTTTTCCTAGGAGTTAAGAGCTTAGATCAGTTTTTTTTTCCTCACTGTATCAACTCCTCTTGCCATACTTCAAGATTTTCATATATGTGTTCTTATCTCCTCAAATGTTGTAGCCTTTCTGTGATGTATTCCTTACCTATTGGGTATTTATATACCCATATTTTCAGTCTAATCCTTCTTCCACACTCTGGGATTGGATTCCCAGGAAGTTTTGAGAAGCCAATAGAATAAAAATTGGAGAAAAAGTAAAGGTCCCCAGAAAAGAGGTGGGGGAAGCAAGGTAATTCTTAGGAAAATATGGTCCAAAGGCCCTCTCTCTATTCTCCTGCTATTTTTGTTATTAAGTCATTTTTCAGTCATTTGACTCTTCACGACCTCATTGGGGTTTTCTTGGCAAAGATACCAGAGGAGTTTGTTATTTTCTTTTCCATCTCATTTTTACAGATGAAGAAACTGAGACAAACAAGGTCAAGTGACTTGCCCAGGGTCACACAGCAAGTAAGTGTCTGAGGCCAGATTTGAACTCAGGAAGATGACTCTTCTTGACTCTAGGCCCAGCACTCTATCCACTATGGTGCCACCTAGCTACCCCTAATGTGCTATAACACAATTGAAATTCCCCTGCCCAATCCCTAGGACGACAACTATTATGATACAGTTTCTAAAGGACCCCCCTGTTTGTGAGCTTATGGGAGAGAGGGGATCCCTCCATAGCCATACACTGGTGCCTGAGCTGCCCACAAGTTATTGTCTTTGGAGTAACCTGGTCATACGAAATTCTCCTGCCATTCCTAAAACCCTAGTAATACTGAAAGGTCTCCTTTTCCTATTTACTCCTGCCACAATCTAGCCAACTAGCCACTAGCTAACCCCATCTCTTATCTCTATTTCCCTTTGCTGGAGTTGTCTTTCCTCCCAACTTCTTGGGAGCCTGGTGAATAAAATAGCAGGTAGGAAGCAGAACCATTTGAGACATCAGCATCTGGAACAAAGTCCTTCTGGTTTTACCCTAGTAATAGCTCTGAACTTATGCTTCATTTAGTAATCCTACCCATCCTTCCAGAACCAGCTCAAACACTAACTCTTCTGGGAAAGTTTCCCTGTTGTCCCCTTTCTCCCCTTCTTGGAAATGATCTCTTCTTTCTCTGAATTTATATAACATTTCGTTTGTGACCCTCTTATACACTGAGCATATTCTGCCTTGTCATAATTATTTGCATGTGTGTTTTATCATCATTAGATTTCAAGATCCACAAGGGAAGGCACTGTATCTTACTCATCATTGTATCTCCTCCACTGCCTAACACAGTGTCCTATCCAAAGTAGGTACTTAATACTTGTTTGTTGTTGCTTTGAAATACTTACCTCAGGGCACTCAACATTGTCTTGGACTGTCCCTTCCAACTAGGAAATTTTGTAATTTATTTATTTACTTGGTTTTCTTTTTTAATCATCACCTTAGATTTCTTTTTAAAAATAATAACCCAAGGCAACCCAATACAATCCAGAAAAATGATTAATTTATTTAAATCAAATCAGCTTGCATAAAAAGCAGTCAACCTTATATTTTCACTCCATCTGGCATGAGCAATTTACAGAGGAAGATTTTGCATTGCCCTAAAAATGAATTAGGCTGGGGTTCTGCCAAAACGGAGCAGGCACAGAGATCCAGATGTAAGTCCTCCACTGAAAACACCCTGTAAATTGGGGAACAGACAGCTAGCCAAGATGTAGTGAGAGCTCACACAAAGGGAGAGAGTCTATCTCTAAGGTAACTAGAATGCAAACAATGACCTCTTCTCTTCTGCAGCTTTCTCATACCTTCCACTGTAACTAAGACAACTACATAACATGGCTCAATCCTCAAAACACCTCTCTGAGGTACATTGCAGTATGTCTACTTCTGTATGAGGAAAGGGAAATAATGAGACATAAGGTCACATAGTAGGTCAGTGGTCATTTAAGACTCATAGTATTGTCTAATTCACAATAAAATGCTCCATCCACGAGAAAGTTACTCATAGGATCAAAGGACTAGAAGGAATCTGATTGAAAACCCACCTGAAGAATGAATCCCCTCTACAGTATACCTGATAAGTCTTTGCTCAAATGCCTTTAATGATGGAACACTTACTACATATCATGGTAGTCCATTCTATCTTTACATAAATCAAATTATTAATCAAGCATTTATTAAGATCCTACTGCATGCCAAGTACTGTGCTAAGTTCTAGGAATGTATATATGATATATATATATTTATATTTATATATATATATAAGTTCCTTCTCCCAGGTTGCTTACAATGTAGTGGGGGAAGATAACATGAATACACCTATGTGCAAATAAGATATATACAGGATAAACTGGAGATTATTGGTGGAGGGGAAGGCACTAGCACTAGGAGGACCAGGAAAACTCCTTGTACAAAATGGATTTTAGATATTTGAAGGAAGCCAGGGTGAAAGGGTAGATGAGAACTAAGAGAATTGCAGGCCTGGAGGGCAGCCCATGAGAATTCACAGAATTGGAGTGTCTTGGTCTAGGAACACCAAGGAAGGCAGTGACACTAGATCACAGAATAATATGGGATGGGGACTGAGTAAGGTTTGAAAAGACTGTTAAGGTAGGCACTTCTTTATATTGAGCTTAGAATTTAGACTGCCTCAATATGTCCTATGTTCAGTGCTTCATAGTGGTGTGGGAATGAAAACTATGCCATTAGAGAACAAAGTGTTGCAGGTCTTCACAAGTCAGAATGGATTTGCTGTCAGATTAGGTAGGTAATATACAAGGTAGCTGTCCTCTGAGGATCAATATAGCTAAGGTCAGAAAGACTGACAAGCAGAATATTGACCATGAGGTAAAGAAATATCAGTGGAGGGGCAGAGCCAAGATGGCAGAGTAAAAGTAGGAACTACCAATCACCTCCAATACCTATAAAAATGCCTCTGAGCAATTTTTAGAGCTATAGAGCGCACAAACTGACAGAGAGAAACAAAACTCTTCCTGAAGGCAACATGGCAGTCCCACAGGAAGGGTCTATTGCACTAGACTGGGAGCCAAGCACAGTCCCACATGAACCACCTGCAACCAGACCCAGGGTGGCCCGCCCATCAGCACAGAACAGCTAGAGCAGACTTCAGGAGAGTGAATCACCAGCAGCTGTGGCAGTTTCCAGACTTTTCAACCCATAAAGGCCAAAGAGAAAGTAAGAGGTCAATAGGGAACTCTGTTGGAACTGCATGACAGAAAAGCATGGTCAGATCCCTGCCATGTGGGGTGAGAAGTGATGGCAGATCAGTGGCTGCAGCTGCTGCCATGTGGCTGCCTCCAGAGCTCCTGGCCTACAGATCATAGGGCGACCAAGCAACCATTCAGAGAGTAATCACTCTTGCTTTGACCTGCTTGGATCTGGGTTTCAGTCTTGTGCCAGGGCTTGTGGTGGCTGTAGAGAAGGCACTGTCCTCATAGCTCTGGTGACTGAGAAAACCCCACCAATTTGGGACACAGCTCTCTCCACTCTGGAAGCAGAGTTCTACCATGATAAAGAGCTCAAAAGTTAAGCAATTGGCTGGCAAGATGAGCAAACAGAGGAAGCACAATCAGACCACTAGAATCTTTTCAGGAGGTCAAAGGGGATCAAAACATGGAAGCAGAAGAAGACAACAAAGTCAAAACTCCTGCATCAAAACCTTCCAAGAAAAATATGAACTGGTCACAGGCCATGGAGTAGCTCAAGAAGGATTGTGAAAATCAAGTAAGAGAAGTGGATGAAAAACTGGGAAGAAAAATGAGAATAATGCAGGAAAATAATGAAAAGTGACTCAACAACCTGACTGAAGAAAATAACACCTTAAAAAATAGACTAAATCAAATGGTAAAAGAGGCCCAAAAAGCCAATGAGGAGAGGAATGCCTTAAAAAAACAATTGCCTAGATGGAAAAGGAATTTCAAAACTCACTGAAAAGAATAATTCCTTCAAAATTATATTAGAGCAAATGGAAGATAATGACTTTATGAGAAATCAAGATATTATAAAACAGATACAAACAAGTGAAAAAATTGAAGGCACTGTGAAATATCTCATTGGAAAACCACTGACCTGGACAATAGATCCAGGAGAGAGGATTTAAAAATTATTGCTCTACCTGAAAACCATGACCAAAAAAAGAGCCTAGAAATCATTCTCCAAAAAATTCTCAAGTAAAATTGCCCTGATATTCTAGAAACAGAGGGAAAAATAGAATTTGAAAGAATCACCAATCACTTTTTGAAAAAGGTGATTTTGAAAAAGGTGATCCCAAAAAGAAAACTCCTAGGAATATTATAACCAGATTCCAAAGTTCCCAGGTCAAAGAGAAAATATTACAAGCAACCACGAAGAAACGATTTGAGTATTGTGGAAACACAATCAGGATAATACAAGATCTAGCAGCTTCTACAATAAGGGATCAAAAGGGCTTGGAATATGATATTCTGGAGACCAAGAATCACCTGTCCAGCAAAACTGAGTATAATGTTTCAGGGAAAATATGGTCATTCAATGAAATGACTTACAAGAACTATTGATGAAAAAACCAGAACTGAACAGAACATTTGACTTCAAATAAAAGAAGCAAGAGAAGCATGAGAAGGTAAACAGGAAAAAGAAATCATAAGAAACTTGTTAAAGTTGAACTATTTGCATTTTCTCATTGAATTTGGCTTAAGGAGGGAGTAACATATATACTCAATGGGTATCTTACCCTACAGGAAAATATGGGGTAAGGGGATAAGAGATCGATAATAGAAGCAAGGACAGATTGGGGGAGAGGTAGTTAGAAGCAAACACTTTTGAAAAGGGACAGGGTCAAAGTAGAAAATAGAATAAGTGGGGAGCAAGATAGGATGGAGGGAAATATAGTCTTTCACAATTTAATTACTATGGAAACATTTTGTGTAACTATACACATACAACCTATATCTAATTGCTTGTTTTTCAAGTGGGGGTGGGTGAGGAGGGAAGAATGGAAAGACTCTGGAAATCAAAGTTTTAAGAATAAATGTTAAAAAAAAAGTTGTTTCTTTTATGTGCAACTAAGGAATAAGATATACAGTCACTGGGGTATAGAAATCCATCTTGCCCTACTATAAAGTTATGGGGAATGGGGGAGGGTACAAGAGAGAACAGATTGGGGAAAGGGGTATTCGGTAGGCTTGATATTTTGGGGTGGCAGTAGGGGAAAGATGGGGAGAAATTTTATAACTCAAAATCTTGTGGAAATGAATGTTGAAAACTAAAAATAAGGGTGAAGCGAAGATGGAGGAGTAGAAACAGCACTTACAAGGTGCTCCCCTCCACACCACTTCGAAACTATGTAAAAAGTGGACTCTGCACAGTGAATAGAGCACCGGCCCTGGAGTCAGAAGGACCTGATTTCGGAGCCGGCCTCCGACACTTAATCCATACAAACAAAAAAACCTAGCCGTGTGACCTTGGGCAAGTTACTTAACCCCAATTGCCCTAAAGGGGCGGCTAGGTGGCTCAGTGAGTAAGAGCGCCGGCCTCGGAGTTGGGATGACCCGAGATCAGATCTGGCCTCAGAAAATGAGCACCCACGCATAAATAATGACTAGCCGTGTAACCTTGAGCAAGTTACTTAACCCCAATTGCTTTAAAAAAAAAAAAAGTGGACTCTGAACAACTTCTGGAGCTCCAGTACCCATAGAGCAACACACAGAAGTTAACCTTCCACTGAGGACAGCCCAGCAGCCCTGCAGAGAGCAGCAAGCGAAGCACAGTGAAACACTCTGGGAGCTGAGCGCAAAGCTCTGGGAGCCAAGCCCAGGCCCACTTGAGCTGCGGTTTTAGCCCCAGGGCAGCCAGGCCAGCAGCCAGCTGGAGGGACCCCAGAACACCAGCAGCTGTGGCGATTCCAGAATTATCAACACAGATATGCCTAGGACAAAATGAGAGCTTAGTGCCCTATGGACTTTGGGACCAGTATTTGGGGAATGCATCAGCTTCCTCCCCTGGGGGAAAGAAGCAGCTGAGGAGCCTCAGCACAGAAGCCATTTTGCAGCTTCAGTGGCAGCTTCAGCTCGTGGTCTGCAAAATGTAGGGAGATCCAGCAATCAGTCTGGGGGTTAATCGCTCCTGCTTTAACCTGCTTGGATCTGGATTGTGGTCTGGGGGGGAGGCCTGGGGTGGGTATCCAACTTGCCAGAGCCTGTGGAGGCTTTACAGAGGCCACCCAACTAATACCTCCAGAAGTTGTGAAGACCCCAAAGTTTGGGACGGAAGCCCCCCCAACTGGTGGCAAAGTCCTACTGTGGCAACAAGCCCAAAAGTCAAGTAATTAAGTGGCAACATGCCTAGGCAAAGAAAAGAAAATAAACAGAAAAATGCAACATTAGACTCCTATTTTGGGGACAAAGAGGATCGAAGCATAGAACAAGAGGAGGTCTGTGAGGTCAGAAATCCTGCTCCAAAAGCACCAAATGAAAATATGAGCGGGTTACAGGCCATAGAGGAACTTAAGAAGGATTTTAAAATCCAAATAAGAAAAGTGGAGGAAAAATTGGGAAGAGAAATGAGAAGGATGCAGGAAATGTACAAAATGAGAGTCAACAGCCTGACTGAGGAAAATAACATCTTAAAAAATAGACTAACTCAAATGGCAAAGGAGGCTCAAAAGGGCAATGAGAAGAATGCCTTAAAAACCCAAATTTGCTAGATGGAAAAAGAATCTCAAAAGCTCACTGCGGAGATTGATTCCTTCAGAGTTAGACTGGAGCAAATGGAAACTAGTGACTTTATGAGAAATCAAGATGCTATTAAACAGATCCAAGCAAATGAAAGAATAGAAGGCAATGTGAAATATCTCATGGGAAAAACCCCTGACCTGGAAAATAGATCCAGGAGAGATAATTTAAAAATTACTGGACTTCCTGAAAGCCATGATCAAAGAAAGAACCTAGAAATCATCCTTCAAGAAATTCTCAAGGAAAATTACCCTGATGTTTTAGACCCAGAGGGGGAAATAGAGGTTGAAAGAATCCACAGATCACCTCCTGAAAAAGATCCCAAAAATAAATCTCCTAGGAATATTGTAGCCAGGTTCCAGAATTCCCAGATCAAGGAGAAAATACTACAAGCAGCCAGGAAGAAATAATTTCAATAATGTGGAAACACAATCAGAATAGCACAGGTCCTGGCAGCTTCTACACTGAGGGACTGATGGGCATGGAATATGATATTCCACATGGCAAATGACCTGTGGTTAAAACCAAGAATCACCTACCCAGAAAAACTGAGTATTTTGCTTCAGGGGAAAACATGGTCATTCAGTGGAATAGAGGACTTTCAAGCATTCTTGAGAAAAAACCAGAGTTGAATAGAAAATTTGATATCCAGACACAAGAAGCAAGAGATGCTTGAGAAGGTAATCAGGGAAAAGAAATAAAAAGTAACTTATCAAAGTTGAACTATTTACATTCCTACATGGACAAACAATAACTGTGACTGATGAAGCCTTTCTCAGTATGAAAATAATTGAAGAAGGATATATGGGCATATGAATACATATGTGAATGTGTGTATGTATCTTTACAGGTATACATGGATAGAGTGCACAGGTTGAATTTGGTGGGAATGGATGATACTTAAGGGGTGAAATTTTGAGGTGAGAGAGGAATGTGGCAAGAGGAGATGGGGAGAGACAGGGTGGGATAAACTATCTCATGTAGAAGAGGTAAGGGGAAGTGGTTGCAGAGGAGGGGAAGAACAGGAAGGCAAAAACGCCAAACCATATTCTCATTGAATTTGGCTCAGGGAGAGAATGACATACATACTAAATGGGATATCTCACCCTGCAGGAGAATAGGGGGAAGGGAAGAACAGGAAGGCAAAAAGGCCAAACCATATTCTCATTGACTTTGGCTCAGGGAGAGAATGACATACATACTAAATGGGATATCTCACCTTGCAGGAGAGTAGGGGGAAGGGGGATGAGAGGGAGGATGATGGAGGGGAGGGCATTTTGGGGGGAGGGGAGGTTGGAAGTACCCACTTTCAAAGAGGGAGAGGATCAAAGTAGGGAATGCACCAGGTGGAGGGTGGGATAGGTGGGAGGGAAATATGAGCAGTCTTTTACAATATGTCTACTATGGTAATGTTTTGCATAGCTATACATGTACAACACATACTGTTTGCTTATCTTCCCAGAGGGAGTGGGTGACAAGGAAGGAAGGGAATGGATCTGAAATTCGAAGTTTTAAAATTAAATGTTTCAAATATATATAAATACTATTATTAAAACTATTTTGCATGTAATTTGGATATAATATGTGCAGGCATTGGCAGAGCTTCACGTTGCCCTAATGGTAAAGTAGAAGGGGGTATAGAAGAAGATATGGGAGAGAGCAGATTGGATGAGGGGATATTTTGTGGCACTGCTATTCTGGGGTTGCAGGTAGGGGAATATGGGAAAAAATTGTAACTCAAAATCTGGCGGAAATGAATGATGTAAACTGGAACTTAATAAAGCATTTGTTTAATCAGAAAAAAAAAGAAATTTGGAAATTAGTTTACAGAAATATATTTTCTTTCTCTCCTGCCCATCACCCCATGAAAAAGGAAAAGGAATCAGGGAGGAGAGGCAGGTGGAGAAAATTTGGAACTCAAGGGATTGTGGAACTGAATGTTGTAAACTAAAAGTAAATAATTTTTTTAATTAAAAAACAGAAAAAAGGAAAACAAATTGTTTGTAATAAAGACAAAGAATCATATTGCAAATATTTAAACATGAAAGAGTGCCTATTATTGTGGAACTGGGAATCACATATTTCATCTGCACTGTATGAGTACCTCACACAACATTGTTAAGCAAAACAAATTTCCTCATTGACCATGTTTTTAAAAAGTCTCCTTGAACGCTCTGAAACCATCACCTCTGTATCAAAAGGTGACTAGCATATTTCAACATCAGTCTCTGGAATCCTGGATGATCATTGCAATGATAAGTTATTTTGTTTATAAAGTGTTGTTTTTAACGTATATACTATTCTCCTGATTTTCCTCACTTGATTCTTCATCATCGGCAAAGATAGCAAAAAATCAAAAAGACAAATTTTGCAGGAGCTGTGGGAAATTAGGCACAATTTGTTACTTTTGAATGGGTACAACCAATCTTGAAAGTAGTTTCAAACTATACACAGAAAGTTACTAAATAGTGTTTATATCTTGCTTAGTATATGGTGATTCTTGGATCATTTATCTTTGTTACAACTCCAAAAGCGGGAACTAAGGGACCAATCAGCAATTGCTGAATTACACATATCCTTTAGAATGAGGCAAAAGCACATGCTCCAAATAAAGGGACCAGAGCACATGCCCACTTCCACCTTTGTCTCAAATAATTCCAGAGTTGGAGGAAGCCTTAGAGAGAAAGGAATCATGGTATGGTGGATAGAGGACTGGCTTTGGAGTTAGAAAAACCTGGTTTTGAATTCTACCTAAAACACATATCAACTGCATGATCATAAACAAATCATCAAAGATCTCTAGACCTAAGTTTGCTCAGTTATATGGGTCATTAAAGAAATAGATGACTGAGAAGTGAGGTGGAATAATAATATAGGGTTAGTGACTAATAGCAGATAGATACCTCTCAGATGAAATTGATAGCAATACTATGTCAAGACACCTAGAAGACTCTCAGAGCTTTGGTTGGCCCAAAATTTGGCCCCTCTATACAGGATTTATAGGAAGACATATAAAATACAAAGGATAAAAAAGGCATAGATGGGTTGTAATCTACAAAGGGAATCCTTGCATCTATAACATCATGAATCTGTTGAAATATTGTATTATTTTTAAGAAGAAAAGAAATAAAAGATAATTGAAGCCTTCTTTAAATGCACAGATGAGAACAGAAGGAAATTCTAAGTAGAGCAATGGTGCACTGAGCCTGGAGTCAGGAAGACCTGAGTTCAAATCCAGTCCCAGACATTTACTATCTGTGTGACTCTGGGCAAGTCACTTAACCTCTGTCTATTTCAATTTTCTCACCTATAAAATGAGAATGATATCCTGAGAAATAGTTCCTAGAGATGTTGTAAGGAGAAAATTGGGTAATATTTATAAAAGCACTTTGCAAACTTAAAAATATTACATAAATTCTAGCTATTATTACTAGAAAGGAATCCTCTACCAAATCTACAAAATGCAATAGACTAAAGCCTACATTAGAAGAAAGGTACAAAACTTTACCCAAAAAAATAATTCCCTAAAAAATAGAATAAACCAAATAGGAACAAATTGAGACACTGAAAAATATTAAAACAAAGCCAAAAGACTGGAATGTGTGTGTGTGTGTTCCTAGATTATATGTAAAGAGTAATGAGTGTAAAGAGAAATAATCTAGGAATCATCAGCCTAATTAAAAGCCAGATCAAAAAGAAAAAGACCCTAAATATAATATTTTAAGAAATCAGAAAATAAAGCTGCCAAAATCTCATAGAGAACCAGAGGGCAAAACAGAAATCAAAAGAACCTAACAATCATCCCATGAAGAAAATTCCTCCCCACAAAGAAACTCCCAGGAATTTTATAACCAAGATCGAGAGCTTCCAGATCAAAGATAAAATACTGCAAGCAGCCAGAAAGAATTCAAGTACCAAGGAGTACACGAGATTTAGCAGCCACTAAATAAAAGAAACAGAGAGCTTAGTACATTTCATCCTATCAAAGATAAAACAAATAGCTTTATAATCAAGAATAACTTGGAAGTATTTGTCAAATATAATTTTACCAGGTTGGGGGCAGAGGGAAGCATTCCTGATGAAGAGACCACAGCTGAGTAGAAAAATTTACATACAAGCACAAGAAGCATAAAAAAGTAAAAATGAGCAAGCAATCATAAGGAACTAAAAAAAGGTTAAACTGGTTACATTCTTAAACAGGGAGATGATGCATATATATCCTCAGAATTCTACCATCATCAAGTATCATAGAGGGAATCTAATTAGACAGAATTGGAAATGTGATAGATAATGTTTGCTATTGCTTTGTCTGAAGCATGATTGCTATCTCTGCCTTTTTTTCTAATTCATCTCTGCTCTAGCTCCTTACTTTAACTCTATTTGTATCTTTCTGTTTCAAGTGTGTTTTTGTTTTTGTTTGTTTGTTTGTTTGTTTTGGTAAACACATATTGCTGGATTTGGGTTTCAAATTCATTCAAATGAGGATGTAGAAGTAATTCTGTTATGTTCTAATAATAATAAAAGAAGAATGGGAAAGAAGGGGAAAAAAAGGAATACACTGTGAGGTGAAGGGAAGGGAAAGGAATAAATGGGGGAAATTATCTCACATAAATTGGATGCAAAAGTAGCAGTCTATACAACAAAGGTCAGGTAAATGTGAGGGAATAGACCATGCCTGAGCTTCACTCTTATCTAATTTGTAAAATGAGGGAATAACATACATACACATACAGAGATTGGCACAGAAATATATTTCACTTGACAAGGAAACAGGAGGGGAAAGGATTAAGGGATGGTTGGAGGGGGATTTAGAGGAAAGATAGACTAGGGAAAGTATTAGAAGCAAAAAAAAATGAGCTTTTAAAGGGGGCTAGGGAGCAAAGAGAAAAAAAAAGCATAAGGATGGAGGGAAATACACAATTAAAAATCTTAACTGTGAGTGTGAGTGGGATGGACTCACCTATAAAATAGAAGAAGATAACAGAATGGATTAGGAACCCAAATCAATAATATGTTGTTTCCAGAAAAACTTAAAATAGAAAATTTCAAATAGAGTTGAAATAAGGAGCTAGAGCAAAATCTCTTTTGCTTCAGATGAAGTAAAAAAGACAAGGGAAACAACCATGATTACAGATGCAAAAGCAAAAATAGACCTCGTTAAAAGCAATAAAATAAGGAAACTGTGTTTTGCTGAAAAGTGCCATGGATAATGAATTAATATCAATATTAAACAATGCTCCAAATGATATAGGGTTAAGGTTAGTTAAAAATATAAATTTTATAATTTATTATAAATAATATATATTATAATATTATTAAATTATATAATTTATTTAAGTATAAATTTTATATTAAAATATAAGTTGCATAGATTAACAGAATAGGAAATGAAGTACTTAACCCAATACCAGAAAAATAATTTGAACAAGCTATAAATGAACTTCCAAAGAAAGAACACCAGGACCAGATGGATTTACAAGCAAACCAAACGTTTAAATAATAATTATTTCCAATACTACATAAATGATTTATTAAAGAAGGAAAAGGATATTACTAAATTTATTCCATGACACAAACATAGTCTTGATACTTAAAACATGGAGACTCAGAAAAAGAAAGTTATAGACCAGTAGTTCTAATGGATATTGATGCAAAAAATCATATGAAATATTAGCAACATATCACAATGTAACATACCACAAAGATCATGTAACGTGACCAGACTGGGTTTATTTCATGTATCCTGGATTGGTTAAATATTAGGAAAACTCTAAACATAATTGACCATACTAACAATAAAATCAATAAAAATTGTATGATTATATCAACAGATGTGGAAAAAAATTTAATGAAATAGATCATCCATTCCTGTTTTTTTTTTTTTTAAAGCAATTGGGGTTAAGTAACTTGCTCAAGGTTACACGGCTAGTCATTATTTATGTGTGGGTGCTCATTTTCTGAGGCCAGATTTGATCTCGGGTCATCCCAACTCCGAGGCCGGAGCTCTTACTCACTGCGCCACCTAGCCGCCCCTTTAGGGCAATTGGGGTTAAGTAACTTGCCCAAGGTCACACGGCTAGGTTTTTGTTTGTGTGGGTTAAGTGTCTGAGGCCGGATCCGAACTCAGGTCCTTCTGACTCCAGGGCTGGCGCTCTATTCACTGCGCCACCTAGCCGCCCCATTCCTGTTTTTTTTTTTTAAAGCAACACTAGAAAGTATAGGAATAAATGGAGCAGATTAATTTGTTTATTGACAAAAATTTAGACCTAGGTAAAAATACAGTACTCATGATGGGTATGGCTGCATTATTTGTATGCCTTGGGAGAGTTCCCTAACAAAAGCCTATCTCTGCATGTTCTTCTCCATATATAATGATCCATGACAAAGTAATCAGGATAAAAATTTGCAATCTCTGTTTCCTCTCCAGCCTCCTACCTCCAGGTGGATCTTGAATGCCATGACTGTTCTTATTAATTTCTCAATGAATGGGTGAGTGAGTATTCTGGTGTAAATTAGTCTTCCTGAAACATACAAGGTTCCACCTTTGTTACAACACCCATCTGAGACTTTCCCATAAATTTCAGCATCTCTTTGACAGCACCAGATTAAGTGTAAAAGTCCAGCAACATACAGTGGGTCCCAGGTCCAGTTGAATTAAGGATAGAAAAGCTCTTCACCAGAAAGTGGGTCATGAAGTGAAATACTCTTTGGTTATTGTGACTCATGAAACAGACTAAAAAATAAAATGATCCCCCATTGCTATGTAGTCCATTTCCAGTTTCACAGTAATGGTGGCTGAATAGCAAAAAAAGGCCAGTCTATTAAGAATCATACATTTATTATATTAAATGCAAATATGAATTTAACTGTCTCTTAGATATAAATTTTGTCTAATAGTTGACAAAGTACCAGAGAAACCAAACCACTTGACAATCCCATTACAAATTAAACCAAAAGACTTTTCAAAAATGCAGCTAAATGGAAATTAGGCTCACAGTTTATCCCAAAAGAAGTCAAATAAAGAAGCTGGTTTCATTGTTTACTCAAAGACAAGATATACAATTCCATGCATCACTTGCTCATCTTGTCATTCAGTTCTCAATAATGAGATCCAACAAAACTCTATGATAAAGATATGCAACAATATTCATTAGTAAAGATGAGAAAATGTTGATTAAAACACAAATCATTCAATATATCAAAATAAGATGAGGGAATCTAAGGAAATGCCAGACAAACTGCAGGAATTTGGACTATTGATATAGAGAATTTAGTGGATAAAACTGCAAAAGTAGAAATTGTAATCAAGTAAATAAGGAGTACCATTGTAGCTAATATTCTGGGCCTATGTTAAGGAGAATATCCACATGTTACCAGTTAATGGGAATCATTAAGAGTAACCCTTCCCTCAGGTGTTGTTTTCTTCTTACAATGCCCATGTGACTAGTCAATGGTATCTCAAAGCATCCCTTCCACTAACCAGGCAGTATTAGCTCTTCCCTCCTATTTGAAAGGTCATGTCACATTGTATGGGTTTTTACTCCCAATACCATTTGCCCCCCAAAACACTTAGGGTCATGGAACATAAGTGTAAGAAAGGACCTTGCAAATCACCTAGTTCATAACCATCTTGTTTGTTTGTTTGTTTCTTTTGCCTTTTTTGGAGGGCAATCCGGGTTAAGTAACTTGCCCAAGGTCACACAGCTAGGTTTTTGTTTGTGTGTGCGTTAAGTGTCTGAGGCCATATCCGAACTCAGGTCCTTCTGACTCCAGGGCCACCGCTCTACTCACTGCGCCACCGAGCCGCCCCATCATAACCATTTTTTAAAGGGACAAATCCCAGCAGATTCCTAAGAGTCTTTTCATTTCAACTAAACTAGAACTTAAAAACAGATTTCCCAACTCAGCCCTTTCATGTCTTTGGTCTCAGAAGTGCTTTGAATAGCCCCAGAGCGTTAATTAGGAAGAGCACAGCCTGTAAGTACATATATTTTGACCTCTAAAATAAACCTCTTCATAAAATCGAATGCTCTGTAATTATTATGATGAAACTTGGCCCCAAAGAAGAGATGAGAAAAAGCGCCTCCAACCTTTCTTTGCAGATGTGGGCAACTCTCAGTGAGGAAGCTTACTGTCTGACCCAGTTTGTGCTTTGGTTACTTTTGCAAAACTGTTTTCTTTCTTAACAGAGGATGGCTTTCTGGATAAGAAGTGGGGGAGACATATTTGAATGAAGGTGATGAAGACAAAAGATGGCAATACAAGTTTTAATTAGAAAAATAAAGGAAAGAAAATCAATATTTTACTGTAATACTTTAAATTTTTATGACTTAAATGATTTAATACTAAATTATGATTATTTACATTTATGTGATGTTCCTGAATTTGCAAAGTATAAATTATAAAACACAAACTGCTCCAATATATTATATTGGGTGATCTGTAATTTATTTATTTTTTTTGACCTTTTGTGATCCCCATTTGGGGCTTTTTTTTTTAAAACAAATACTTTATTAACTTCTGTTTTACATCATTCATTTCCGCCAGATTTTGAGTTACAATCATTTCCCCCCCATTATTCCCCTACCCAGCCTCCCAGAATAGCAGTCCCACAAGATATTGCTTCCTCCAATCTGCTCTCTCCCATACCTTCTCCCATACCCCCTTCTACTTTTCCATTAGAGGAAGGTGAATCTTTGTGTCCCAATGCCTGCACATATTATCTCCCAATTATAGGCAAAAGAGTATTAATAATAGTATTTATATATATATATATATTTGAAACATTTAATGTTACGACCTCAAATTTCAGATCCATTTCCTTCCTCCCTTGTCACCCATTCCCTCTTGGGAGAGAAGTAATTCAGTATATGTTGTACATGTCTAGCTATGCAAAACATTATCATAGTAGATATATTGTACAAGGCTGCTTATAATTCCCTCCCACTCATTCCACCCCCCACCTGGTCCATTCCCTACATGATCCTGTCCCTCTTCTATAGTGGGTACTTCC
>WOXC01005396.1:192500-197507 GCA_011680675.1 Gymnobelideus leadbeateri | reverse complement strand
ATGGAAGAGTGTAATGAAAATGCAGGTTTAAAGATCTTCCCTGCCCCTAGGCCCTTTGATTGGCTTAAGTGACTCTGAGAACCTTCCTTGATTTGTGTTCCTAACATCATTCTATGCATACCTATATTTATGAGTTATACTAGTGTTTTCTTTTTAAAGATGTGGTTATGCAGTGAAGAATACATATTTATCTAGGAGGAAAATGCTACTAAAATAGGAACTAAAGTGAAGAGGTTATACACTAAGCTTACTCATATTTATCTCGGAATTATCTTCCTTTCTTTCTTTTGGTAGTTAACATGGAGAGATATGGGTTTTGAGGAAAGTCATGGCTAAATAAACTGATGTGCTAAAAATGCAACTCTTTTTAAATAGATTGTTCCCCTAATACACCATATTTTAACATAAACAAGTTTACATATTTAAAAGTCTTTAATCAAAAGACAGCCAAAAATAATATTGAGAAATTTCCCTTGCTCTAAATCGAATAAAATAGTGTTTAATTTTTTTCAGAATATAAAATACAGAGTGAAGTCATTAAGATCAATATTGATTTTTAAGGGGAAAATGTTTATTTTTTCCCTTCTGTAATAATAAAATCTTGTCTTATCACAGAATATAAAAAGCATTAAAATGCAGATAGATTACATGATTGATATTCATGATCACAGTGACTAATATTTGCCTTGGAATTGATCCCCACAATGGAATACTTAAAAAAAAATGATTTTGTCATTTTCTACTTAAATAATTAAAACAAAATCATAGTTTAGGAAGCTTTTTCATGGAATTCTTAGGATTATTTCATCTTTTTTTCTCTTTATTTTAGGAGCTTAGTTGGTAGTATTTTTTTAAAATGGCTTCAGGCTTTCCGTACTATGCATAGTTATCATAATCCATAGCATTAATTAAGCTTCTATTGTGTTAGCATTAATATGAATTGAAGATAGACATTAGATGTCCAATGGAAAAAGCCTCAGATTAAGATGCAAAGGAACTGAAGTCTAATCCCACCAGTGCCTTGATCAAGTCACTCTACCTCTGTAAATGTCAGTTTCCTAATGTAATAAATAGAGTGTTTAGATGAAATATGTTTACAGGTCCTTCTACATCTACGGTTGTAGAAGTTATTTCTTTATTTTTTTATTCTGAAAAGAAGAGTATCAAGGTCTAATATGTGCCTGCCTGAAGGATGGATTGTAGGTGGAAAATAAAGGAATAGGAAAGATGTTTAGCAGACTATAATCTAAATGATAATATATAAAGAAAGTAAGTCAATCCATGGCTGTGTAGGAATAAGAGAAATGGAAGAGTGTAATGAAAATGCAGATTTAAAGATATTCCCTGCCCCTAGGCCCTTTGATTAGCTTAAGAGACTCTGAGAAACTTCCTTGATTTGAAAATATACTCTGCCCCTTTATAGCCTGAATGTGGTCACATGGAGACTGTGGCTGGAGGCTTGGATTTCAGGAATGCCTACACCTTGATACTGTGTGATTGGGCAGTGGATGAAGAGGCTGTTTACATTCTCTAACCCAGGAGAAGGCTATATAATTCTTTATCTGAGGCTTTGCTTTGGGGATCACTTTAAGAAGTATTGTAGGGGGTGGAGCCAAGATGGCGGAGAAGAAACAGCTCTTCCAAGCCACTCTGTACCCAGATTACCTCGAAACTATGTAAAAGGGGACTCTGAACAACTTCTACAGCCCCAGGACCCACAAAACAACACAGAAAAGCTAACCTCCAACTGAGGACAGCACAGAAGCCCTGCAGGAAGGTTCAGTGCGGTGGTCTGGGAGCCTGCAGGGTGCAGTGCACAGAGAGTGGGGAGCCGAGCACAGTTCCAGTCCACCTGAGTTGCGGTTTTAGCCCCAGGGCGGCAGGGCCAGCAGACGGCTGGAGGGACTCCAGAACACCAGCAGCTGTGGCGATTCCAGAATTATCAGCATAGACATGGCTAGGACAAAATGAGAGGGTAGTGCCCTATGGACTTTGGGACCAGTATTTGGGGAACCCATTGTCTTCCTCCCCTGGGGGCTAGAAGCCACTGAGGAGACGAGCCATTTTGTAGTTGTCAGGGGCAGCTCAAGCTCCTGGCCTTCGAACTGTAGGGAGATCCAGGGATCAGTATTGGGAGGTAATAGCTCTTGCTTTAACCTCCCTGGATCTGGATTGTGATCTGGGGTGGAGGTGGTGGGTGGGTTTCCAGCATGCCAGAAACAGAAGTAGTCCCCACACGTTCGGAATGAAAATTCCCCTGTCAGGCTGCAGGGCCATAGTGGGGTAACAAGCCCAAAAGTCAAGTAATTGTGTGGCAACATGCCAAGGCAAAGGAAACAAATTAAACAGGAAAATGCAACCCTAGACTACTAATTTATGGTCAAAGAGCATACAAGATTAGAGGCAGAAGGGGACTGTGAGGTCAGAAGCCCCCTCCAAAAGCCCCAGGGAAAAACATGAGCAGGTTGCAGGCCATAGAGCAACTTAAGAAGGACTTTAAAAATCAAATAGGAGAAGTGGAGGAAAAATTGGGAAGAGAAATGAGAATGATGCAGGAAAAGTATGGAATGAGGGTCAACAGCCTGACTGAGGAAAACAACAGCTTAAAAAATAGACTAACTCAAATGGAAAAGGAGGCCCAAAAGGGCAACAAGGAGAAGAATGCTTTAAAAAGTCGAATTTGCCAGATGGAAAAAGAATCTCAAAAGTTCACTGAGGAGATTCATTCCTTCAGAGTTAGACTGCAGCAAATGGAAGCTAATGACTTGATGAGAAATCAAGATGCTGTTAAGCAGATACAAACAAATGAAAGATTAGAAGGCATTGTGAAAAATCTCATGGGAAAAACCACTGACCTGGAAAATAGATCCAGGAGAGACAATTTAAAGATTATTGGACTACCTGAAAGCCATGACCAAAGAAAAAACCTAGAAATCACCCTTCAAGAAATTCTCAAGGAAAATTGCCCTGATGTTTTAGATCCAGAGGGCAAAATAGAGGTTGAAAGAATCCACCAATCTCCTCCTAAAAAGGATCCCAAAATGAAAACTCCCAGGGATATTATAGCCAGGTTCCAGAATCCCCAGATCAAGGAGAAAATACTTCAAGCAGCCAGGAAGAAACAATTTCAATATTGTGGAAACAGAATCAGAATAGCCCAGGACCTGACAGCTTCTACACTGAGGGATTGAAGGGCATGGAATATGATATTCCAGAGGGCAAAAGAACTGGGAATGAACCCAAGGATCACCTACCCAGCAAAACTGAGCATTTTGTTTCAGGGGAAAATATGGTCATTCAGTGGAATAGAGGACTTTCAAGCATTCTTGAGGAAAAAACCAGAGTTGAATAGAAAATTTGACATCCAGAAGCAAGAAGCAAGATATGCCTGAGAAGGTAATCAGGGAAAAGAAATCAAAAGGAACTTATCAAAATTGAACTATGCACATTCCTATATGGAAAAACAATAACTGTGACTGACGAAATCTTTCTCAGTATGAATATAATGGAAGAAGGGTAGATGGTCATATGAATACATATGCAAATGTGTGTATATATATTTACAGTTAAATATGGATAAAGGGCATAGGGTGAATTTGTTGGGAAGGGAGGATGCGCAAGGGGTGATATTATAAGGTGAGAGAGGAAAGTGGCAAGAGGAGATGGGGAGAAAAAGGGTAGGGTAAACTATCTCATGTAGAAGAAGCAAGGGGAAGTGGTTGCAAGGGAGGGGAAGAATAGGAAGGCAAAAACGCAAAACCACATTCTCATTGAACTTCGTTCAGGGAGAGAATGACATACATACTAAATGGGTTATGTCAACCTACAGCAGAATAGGGGGAACGGGGGTGAGGGGAGGGATGATGGATGGGAGGGCATCCTTAGGGGGAGGGAAGATTGGAAGTACCCACTATAGAAGAGGGACATGATCAAGTAGGGAATGGACCAAGTGGCAGGTGGGATGAGTGAGAGGGAATTATAAGCAGCCTTGTACAATATATATATACTATGATAATGTTTTGCATAACTAGGCATGTACAACATATACTGAATTACTTATCTCCCAAGAGGGAATGGGTGACAAGGGAGGAAGGAAATGGATCTGAAATTCAAGGTCTCAAGACTAAATGTTTCAAATGTATATAAATACTATTATTAATACTCTTTTGCTTCTAATTGGGGATAAAATGTGGAGGCATTGGGACACAAAGATTCACCTTCCTCTAATGGAAAGGTTGAAGGGGGTGTGGGAGAAGATATAGGAGAGAGGAGATTGGAGGAAGCGATATCTTGTGGGACTGCTATTCTGGGAGGGTGGGTAGGGGAAAAATAGGGGGGGATGATTGTAACTCAAAATCTGATGGAAATGAATGATATAAAACAGAAATTAATAAAGCATTTGTTTAAAAAAAAAGAAACATTGTATGATTTGACTAGATGAGCCTCTGGGCAGCCATTGAGAGCCCCCCCCGGCTTTGAAAACCTGTATGTTGATGCCTCCCACTCTGGTAACTGTGATTTGGTATTGATGTAAAGGTTGGACAGTTTGGAAGCCTGTCTGCTTTATCTGTTTTTTTCTCTGTCTTGTAAGTTCTGTCTGTATACTATGAAGTTCAGGGTGCTGACATTTTTCCCCTGAACTAGGCAAATGATATATATTTGATTGATTAAAGCAAGATTGTTAAACCGTTTTGAGTTGCTTTAGAAAAGCAGATCTAAGAACCTGTTTTGCAAGCCACTCGAGGGATATTGTGATGCTTGCTGCTACAAAGAGGGAATTATCAGAGATGTAGTAGAGAATAAAACAATCGCCAATATTTTCCTACTGAATGACATGGAGAATGAAAGAGAGAAGAGTCATAACCACATTTAAGATGATGTTTTGTTTAAGCCAGAAGGGACAGATTTCTGATCCTCTTTCAAATACTATTTAGTTGTGTGGCCCTGCATAAGTCACTTGGCCTCTAAGTGTCAGTTTTTTTCATCTATTAAATGAAGAGGTAGGAT
>WOXC01005396.1:0-187500 GCA_011680675.1 Gymnobelideus leadbeateri | reverse complement strand
TTTGCTTTGACCTGCTTGGATCCAGATGACAGTCTTGTGTGGTGTTCCTGGGGTATATGACCAGTGAATCAGAGCTGGTGGTGGCTGTAGAGAGGGGGCCCTCCAAATAGCTCTGGCAGCTGCAAAAACACCAGCAATTTGGGACATAGCTCTCTCTATTTTGGAAGCAGTTCTACTGTGGCAAAGAGCTGAAAAGTCAAGTAGTTGGCTGCCAATATGAGCAAGCAATTGAAGCACAAACAGACAATAGAATCCTATCAAGGCATGGAGTGGAAGACAGCAAAGTCAGAACCCCTGCATCAAAAGCTTCCAGGAAAAATATTAACTGATTACAGGCCATGGAGGATCTCAAGAAGGATTTTGAAAATCAAGTTAGAGAAATGGAGGAAAACTTAGGAAGAGATAAGAGAATGATGCAAGAAAATAATGAAAAGCTAATCAACAGCCTGCTAAAGGAGACCCAAAATACATTGGAGAAAATAACACCTTAACGAAATAGACTAACTCAAATGGCAAAAGAAGACCAAAAATACAATGAGAAGAAGAATGTTTTAAAAAAGTTGATTTTGCCAGATGGAAAAAGGGTATTTCAAAAAGACACTAAAGAGAATAACTCCTTCAAAATTACATTGGAGCAACTGGAACCTAATGACTTTAGGAAAAATTATGATATTATAAAACAGATCCAAACACATGAAAAAACAGAAGGCAATGTGAAATATCTTTTTTTTTTATAAGCAATTGGGGTTAAGTAACTTGCTCAAGGTTACATGGCTAGTCATTATTTATGTGTGGGTGCTCATTTTCTGAGGCCAGATTTGATCTCGGGTCATCCCAACTCCAAGGCTGGCGCTCTTACTCACTGTGCCACCTAGCTGCCCCAATGTGAAATATCTTATTGGAAAAACCATTGACATGGAAAATAAATCCAGGAGAGATAATTTAAAAATCATTGGACTGCTTGATAGTAAAAAAAAAAAAAAAAAAAGAGCATAGACAACATCTTTCAAGCAATTCTCAAGAAAAATTGCCCTGATATTCTAGAAACAAATGGGAAAATAGAAATGGAAAGAATTCACTGATCACCTCTTGATAAAGATCCAAAAATGGAAAAGTGTTTCACTTCTATGTGTCTCAAATAATCTCATCTGGAACATGAGACAGCCGTTTAATTTTTTTGTTTGTTTGTTTCTCAATCTTTCACTCTTTAATTCAAAAATGAGTTGATAAATGAATGATTTAAGGAAAAAGCATGTATTAAAATATTACTATAGGTCCAACACTGTGCCATGTATTAGTAAATTAAAGACGGTTCCTTACCAATGAGCTTTTATCCTTTTTTTTCACAGTTGATCATCGAACAATGTTGCTATTACTGTATATAATGTTCCCTGATTCTGCCTACTTCACTTTGCATCAGTTCACATAAGACTTCCAAGGTTTTTCTGAAATCTGCCTGCTCATCATTTCTTATATCACCACAGTATTCTATTATATTGATATAACACAACTTGTTCAGCCATTCCCCAATTGATGAACATCCCCTCAATTTCCAATATTTGCTACCAATAAAAGGAGATGCTATAAATATTTCTGTGCATGTTAGTCCTTTTCCCATTTTTATGATCTCTTTGGGATATAGACATAGAAGTGGGTATTGCTAGATGAAAGGGTATGTACAGTTTTATAAACCTTTGAGAGCTGCCCATTTCCTTATAACAGTCTTGTGGACACAGCCATCATTACGAAAAAGTTAATTTTAAAGTAGAAATTTTTTTTTTTAAATCAAATGACATAATGTTTGTAAAGGACTGAGTGCAATGCCTGACACCTAGTAAGCATTTTTTTTAACAAATGCTTTATTAACTTCTGTTTTACATCATTCATTTCCGCCAGATTTTGAGTTACAATGATTTTACCCCGTTATTCCCCTACCCAACCTCCCAAAATAGCAGTCCCACAAGATATCGATTCCTCCAATCTGCTCTCTCCCATACCCCCTTCGACTTTTCCATTAGAGGAACGTGAAACTTTGTGTCCCAATGCCTGCACATCTTATCTCCCAATTATAAGCAAAAGAGTATCAATAATAGTATTTCTATATATTTGAAACATTTAATCTTAAGACCTCGAATTTCAGATCCATTTCCTTCCTCCCTTGTCACCCATTCCCTCTGGGGAGATAAATAATTCAGTATATGTTGTACATGTCTAGCTATGCAAAACATTATCATAGTAGATATATTGTACAAGGCTGCTTATAATTCCCTCCCACTCATCCCACCCCCCACCTGGTCCATTCCCTACATGATCCTGTCCCTCCTCTATAGTGGGTACTTCCAACCTCCCCTCACCCCAAGGATGCCCCCCCCCATCAATCATCCCTCCTCTCATCCTTCTGCCCCCTATTCTGCTGCAGGTTGAGATATCCCATTTAGTATGTATGTCATTCTCTCCCGGAACCAAATTCAATGAGAATGTGGATTTGTCTTTTTTTTTTTTACCCTTCCTATTCTCCCCCTACCTTGCAACCACTTCCCCTTGCTTCTTCTACATGAGATAGTTTACCCTACCCTGTCTTTCCCCATCTCCTCTTGCCACTTTCCTCTCTCACCTCATAATTTCATCCCTTGAGTATTCTCCCTTCCCAACAAATTCAACCTATGCCCTCTATCCATATATATACACATTCACATATGTATTCATATGACCACACAAACTTCTTCCATTATTTTCATAGTGAGAAAGATATCATCACTCACAGTTATTGTTTTTCCATATAGGCATGTAAATAGTTCAACTTTGATAAGTTCCTTTTGATTTCTGTTCCCTGATTACCTTCTCAGGCATCTCTGTCTTCTTGTGTCTGGATGTCAAATTTTCTATTCAGTTCTGGTTTTTTCCTCAAGAATGCTTGAAAATCCTCGAATCCACTGAATGACCATATTTTCCCCTAAAACAAAATACTCAGTTTTGCTTGGTAGGTGACCCTTGGGTTCATTCTCAGTTCTTTTGCCCTCTGGAATATCATATTCCATGCCCTTCGATCCCTCAGTGTAGAAGCTGCCAGGTCCTGGGCTATTCTGATTGTGTTTCCACAATATTGAAATTGTTTCTTTCTGGCTGCTTGTAGTATTTTCTCCTTGATCTGGGGATTCTTGAACCTGGTTATAATATTCCTGGGAGTTTTCTTTTTGGCATCTTTTTCAGGAGGTGATCACTGGATTCTTTCAACCTCTATTTTGCCCTCTGGATCTAGAACATCAGGGCAGTTTTCCTTGAGGATTTCTTGAAGGGTAATTTCTAGGTTCTTTCTTTGATCATGGCTTTCAGGTAGTCCAATAATTTTTAAATTGTCTCTCCTGGATCTATTTTACAGGTCAGTGGTTTTTCCCATGAGATATTTCACATTGCCTTCTAATCTTTCATTTGTTTGGATCTGATTAACAGCATCTTGATTTCTCATAAAGTCATTAGCTTCCATTTGCTCCAGTCTAACTCTGAAGGAATGAATCTCCTCAGTGAACTTTTGAGATTCTTTTTCGATCTGGAAAATTAGACTTTTTAAGGCATTCTTCTTCTCATTGCCCTTTTAGGCCTCCTTTGCCATTGGAGCCAGTCTATTTTTTAAGGTGTTGTTTTCCTCAGTCAGGCTTTTGACCCTTATTTCATACTTTTCCTGCATCCTTCTCATTTCTCTTTCCATTTTTTCTTCCACTTCTCTTATTTGATTTTTAACGTCCTTCTTAAGGTCCTCTATGGCCTGCAACCTGCTCATGTTTTCCCCTGGGGCTTTTGGAGCAGGACTTCTGACATCACAGTCCTTTTCCTGCTCTATGCCCCCAAAATAGGAGTCTAGGGTTGCATTTTTCTGTTTCCTTTGTCTTGGCATGTTGCCACTTGATTACCTCACTTTTGGGCTTGTTGCCACACTATGGCTTTAAGGCCAGATAGAGGAATTTTCGTCCCTAACGTGTGGGGGGCAACTTCTGTTTCTGGCAAGCTGTAAAGCCACCCACAACTTCCACCCTAGATCACAATCCAGATCCAGGGAGGTTAACGAGAGTGCGATTACCCCCCCCCCAAGACTGATCGCTGTATCTCCCTACAATTAATTGCAGGCCAGGAGCTGGAGCTGCCTCTGAAAACTACAAAATGGCATGTCTCCTCAGTGGTTTCTAGCCCCCAGGGGAGGGAGCCGACCCATTCCCCCAAATACAGGTCCCAAAGTCCATAGAACACTAACCTCTTACTTTGTCCTAGGCATGTCTATGTTCATAATTCTGGAGTCACCACAGCTCCTGGTGTTCTGGGGTCGCCACAGCTCCTGGTGTTCTTGGGTTCCTCCAGCTGGCTGCTTGCCCTTCCCCACGGGGCTAAAACCTCAGCTCACGCGGACCTGGGCTCGGCTCGGCTCCCTGCTCTCTGCGCGCTGCATGCTGCCAGGTCCCAGACCTCTGTGCTGGTTCTTCCTGCAGGGCTGCTGGGCTGTCCTCAGCGGGAGGTTAGCTTCTCTTTGTCGTTCTGTGGGTGCTGGGCCTCCAGAAGTTGTTCAGAGTCCCCTTTTACATAGTTTCTGTGGAATTTGGGGGCAGAGTGGCTTGGATGGGCTGTTTCTACTCTGCCATCTTGGCTCCGTCCCCCCATGATCTTTCATTCTAATAAAGAAGACAATACATATAAGGGAATGATTGTCAGAAAAGGTACTTTTGCCTGAGAAAGGTACAAAACTCACAAGCAAAGTAAGAAGAAAATGCTGAAATCTAGAACAAATGACAAGGCATTTAGTAAGGAAACTGTGGAAGAGATGGACAGAGAAAGGAGAGTAAAACAGACTAGCTTTCTTGAAATGGGAAAACATTTCTTTTCCAATATTATCCTCTGATTCTGTATATAGTGAAGTTGAACTGCAGTTAGACAGTAGGGGTTAATGTGTGATTGCTAAGTAGGGGTACTGTCTGTCCTCCTGTGAATACATAGATATCAAAGTCAACACCGAAAACTGACAACATTCCATTTGCTAAATATAGGACAAGAACAATGTTAATCATTTCCACCCTTTGCTCAGGGAAGAAACAAACATTTATGAAAAGAACTGTCATAATTTTCTAATGCTTTTGGATGCAAAATTATTCTATTTTGTCAGCAAACAGAGAAGTAAGCTCACTTCTTTCCTTTAGAATCTGATAGTTACATAGTATCTGTTGATGATATTTTGAGGAAGATCTATGGCTCTCTTTTCCTTTTAGATGAGGATATGTTATGCTGGTGTATTGGGGTTATGTGGGTGTGTTGGTGAGGGATTAATGGTAGGGAAAGATCAGGGACCATATAATCAAAAACAGAAGGATTCTCAGAGGCTATGTATTCCAACCTTGCTATTTTACATTTGAGAAAATGCTAAATCTAAAGGAGGTTCCACTTAGCATTTGAGGCCCTGACTCTTTTCAACTACCAGAAACATGTATTAACTCTATACACTCACTATGACTCATAACTTCTAAACACATCACCATGATAGTAACTCAAGTCTTGAATGACCACCTACTCTCAGGCTCCTCTTCCTTCTGTTTGGAGGGTTGGAGAGTAGACTGCTTACTCCTCATGTTGCCTTCTTTTGCAAAAGGCAAAAAGTGGACTCACTGATTATTCCACTTTGTCTCTCTTGTCTTGCTTATTTTAACTCCATAAGAGAAGATCCCCTAATGCTGGGTACCACTGAGTACCCTGTTTCTACCCTCCCTTGCTCTCATTCCTCTTTTTGTGTGTGTCTCCCTTTAGAATGCAAACTCACTGAAAGCAAAATCTATGGTCTTATTAATTGAATCTCAGTGTTGAGCACAGTGCCTGAAACATCATAGGTGCTTAATAAATGGTGTTTATTAGATTGGATTGGATATTTTTTGGAGGGCAATTGGAGTTAAGTGACAGCCCTAGGTCACAGAGCTAGTTTTTGTGTTAAGTGTCTGAGGCTGGATTTGAACTCAGGTCCTCCTGACTCCAGGGCCGGTGCTCTATTCACTGTGCCACCTAGCTAGCCTTTGGACTGGATTTGTTAAGTGGATTGTGCAAAGACTCATAGTAAGAACTTGAGTTGGGATTTTAGTACAGAACTTGTGAATACAAAACCAATATTCATCACCAACATTCATACCACACTAATTCCCTTTCCGTCTTGGCAGGGAATGTTGCTCCCTATAACTGTCAAAAGTTATTCAAAAATTTAAACCAATTTAATTAAGGTATTAGATCATAATATCTGTATTCCTCTAGGATTCATCCAAAAGCAAAGTATTATTTTGTCATTAAAAAAAGGCATAGAAAATTGGTATGGGAAAAATGCTTCTGGACCTATGAAGATATTGTATCAATATTGAATATCTGCTTAATTTAATTATATTGACATTCTTTAAAGCAATTGGGGTTAAGTAACTTGCGCAAGGTTACACGGCCAGTCATTATTTATGTGTGGGTGCTCATTTTCTGAGGCCGGTTTCGATCCCGGGTCATCCCAACTCTGAGGCTGGTGCTCTTACTTACTGCACCACCTAGCTGCCCCTGACATTTTTTTAAGTCTTGAAAAGAAGTTTGGGGAGAAACAAAAGAAAAAGAAAAAAAAACACTATTGCCACATCCCAAATATCTTACACTCAGGGAAAAAAAAATACTCTTCTCTAATAGTCTTCACAGTCAGGGATTTCTTCCAACATCTTCTGAAAACAGAAAAAGAAAACTATACTAATAATATTAATCATTGTGTAGTAAGGCTAGTATAAACAGTACACTGATGAAAAGAAAGCAGTTGCTTAGTAGGTGTGGGGGATGACTTCAACTTTGACTTGTCATTCACTTCTCCCAGGGCAACGGTGAGTCACCTGGTAATATATATCTTTCTCTGTCTGCCCTCTCTCCAAGAGCTAACAGCACAATGGCATAGATGCTTGGTGGTCTGGAATGGAATACATATTGTCCTTTTATATAACCAATCATAATCTGGCCCTGAATGAGTGAACTCAACTACAAGTGCACTCCCTTCTTTACCTTATCCCAGTCACCTAATCCAGGTTCTACTTGGCAGTAGGAGAGAAATGCAATGACAGACAGAAAGCATCAATCAGCTATTGATAGCTGCCAGCCTTTAAAGCTCTTCTCAACTCCATGTAAATCACACACAATGAAGGCACAGGACATTAAAGACAGAAATTCTGTAAAACCAGTTGAAATGATTAGTACTAAATTACAGAGGTTCCATCTGCTAGGGTGGTAATATTTTTTTTTAATCTGCCAGATATAAATGCTTCATTTCACAAATAGCCTGTGTTCAATGGTCCTATAGGGAGCACTTTGATTGACAAAGGAAGGAGATGGTGACAAATACATAATTACTTCACGAGGCTTTAGTGCTACCATTAAGGAAACAAGCAATTCATATGTGAATGCATTAAAAAATATGTTGCTGACATCATGAATATCATTAACTTGCAAACATGAAGCAGTTGAAGAAAATAAGGGCATTTGTATTCAGGTTACTACAAATGAGCAGGTAAGTATGAGCCCATGTATTTCATGACATGACCACCAAGTTCACTATTAATTATCAACTTGGAACTAGAAAAAGATTGAAAATATCCAATTTTCCATTTTCATTTAATATGATGTTGTTGCCAATGCATGAGGGACATATAAGTGGAAATATTGCATAATCAATTATAGATTTATGATCTGAAATTTGGAGAAAAATCTCCATTCACAATATATATTTAAGAGATATGTTAGCTAATATATTAGAGTAGATACATTCACTGAGGGAAAATCTATAGGTGAAAAAGCATAGCAGAATTGTGACTAAGCTTTCCTATCCTTCACATTATAAGTGCATGTTATGGGTCAAGGGGCCAGAGCCAAGATGGCAGAGTAGAAACAGCACGTCCAAGCCACTCTACCCCCAGATCTCCTCCAACCTATGAAAAAGGGGACACTGAACAACTTCTGGAGCCCCAGCACCCACAGAACTACACGGAGGAGCTAACCTCTCACTGAGGACAGCCCAGCAGCCCTGCAGGAAGGACCAGCACAGCGGTCTGGGAGCCGGCAGCACACAGTGCACAGAGCAAGCAGAGCAGGGCACAGGTCAGGTCCACCTGAGTCTCGGTTTAGCCCCAGGGAAGCATGACCAGCAACCGGCAGGAGAGACACCAGAACACCAGCAGCTGTGGCAATTCCAGAATTATCAACATGGACATGCCCAGGAAAAAGTGAGAGGTTAGTGCCCTATGGACTTTGGGACCAGTATTTGGGGAATGTGTCGGCTTCCTCCCCTGGGTGCTAGAAGCCGCTGAGGAGACACGCCATTTTGTAGTTTTCAGTGGCAGCTACAGCTACTGGCCTGCGAACTGTAGGGAGATCCAGTGAACAGTCTTGGGGGTAATCTCTCTTGCTTTGACCTCCCCGAATCTGGATTGTGATCTAGGGTGGAGGTCATGGGTGGGTTTCCAGCTTGCCAGAAACGGAAGTTGTCCACCATACATTCAGGACGAAAACTCCTGTCTGGCAGCAGTTCCATAGTGTGCCAACAAGCCCAAAAGTCAAGTAATTAAGTGGCAACATGCCAAGGCAAAGGAAACAAATTAAACAGAAAAATGCAACCTTAGACTCCTACTTTGGGGGCAAAGAGGATCGAAGCATAGAACAGGAGGAGGACTTTGAGGTCAGAAATCCTGCTCCAAAAGCCCCAAAGGAAAACATGAGCGGGTAACAGGCATTAGAGGACCTTAAGAAGGACGTTAAAAATCTAATAGGAGAAATAGAGGAAAAATTGGGAAGAGAAATGAGAAGGATGCAGGAAAAGTATGAAATGAGGGTCCACAGCCTGACTGAAGAAAACAACACCTTAAAAAATAGACTAACTCAAATGGCAAAGGAGGCCAAAAAGGGCAATGAGGAGAAGAATGCCTTAAAAAGCCAAATTTGCCAGATGGAAAAAGGATCTCAAAAGCTCACTGAGGAGATTCATTCCTTCAGAATTAGACTGGAGCAAATGGAAGCTAATGACTTTATGAGAAATCAAGATGCTGTTAAGCAGGTCCAAACAAATGAAAGATTAGAAGGCAATGTGAAAAATCTAATGGGAAAAACCACTGACCTGGAAAATAGATCCAGGAGAGACTATTTAAAAATTATTGGACTACTGAAAACCGTGATCAAAGAAAGAAGTTAGAAATCACCCTTGGGGTGGAGCCAAGATTGCAGAGTAGAAACAGCTCATCCAAGCCACTCTGCCCCCAGATTTCCCCCAAACTATGTAAAAGGGGACTCTGAACAACTTCTGGAGCCCCAGCACCCACAGAACGACACAGAGAAGCTAACCTCCCACTGATGACAGCCCAGCAGCCCTGCGGGAAGGACGAGCTCAGTGCTCTGGGAGCTGGCAGCATGCAGTGCATAGAGCGCGGGAGCCTAAGCCAGCCGAGCTGAGCCGAGCCCAGGTCCATGTGAGCCAAGGTTTTAACCCAGGGCAGCAGGGCCAGCAGCTGGCTGGAGGGACCCCAGAACACCAGAAACTGTGGAGACTCCAGAATTATCAACATAGACATGCCTAGGAAAAAGTAAGAGGTTAGTATCCTATGGACTTTGGGACCCATATTTGAGCAATGCTTTGGCTCCCTCAGGTGGGGGCTAGAAGTCGCTGAGGAGACACCCCATTTTGTAGTTTTCAGAGGAACCTCCAGCTCCCGGCCTGCCTAACTGTAGGGAGATCCAGCGATCAGTCTTGGGGGGTAATCACTCTTGCTTTAACCTCCCTGGATCTGGATTGTGATCTAGGGTGGAAGTCGTGGGTGGGTTTACAGCTTGCCAGAAATGGAAGTTGCCCCCCAAAACTTCGGGACGAAAATTCCTCTATCTGGCCTTAAAGCCATAGTGTGGCAACAAGCCCAAAAGTCAAGCAATTAAGTGGCAACATGCCAAGGCAAAGGAAACAGAAAAATGCAACCCTAGACTCCTATTTTGGGGGCATAGAGCGGGAAAAGGACTGTGAGGTCAGAAGTCCTGCTCCAAAAGCCCCAGGGAAAACATGAGCGGGTTGCAGGCCATAGAGGACCTTAAGAAGGACTTTAAAAATCAAATAAGAGAAGTGGAGGAAAAATTAGAAAGAGAAATGAGAAGGATGCAGGAAAAGTATGAAATGAGGGTCAACAGCCTGACTGAGGAAAACAACACCTTAAAAAATAGACTAGCCCAAATGGCAAAGGAGGCCCAAAAGGGCAATGAGGAGAAGAATGCCTTAAAAAGTCGAATTTGCCAGATGGAAAAAATCTCAAAAGTTCACTGAGGAGATTCATTCCTTCAGAGTTAGACTGGAGCAAATGGAAGCTAATGACTTTATGAGAAATCAAGATGCTGTTAAGCAGATCCAAACAAATGAAAGATTAGAAGGCAATGTGAAATATCTCATGGGAAAAACCACTGACCTGGAGAATAGATCCAGGAGAGACAATTTAAAAATTATTGGACTACCTGAAAGTCATGATCAAGGAAAGAACATAGAAATCACCCTTCAAGAAATTCTCAAGGAAAACTGCCTTGATGTTTTAGATCCAGAGAGCAAAATAGAGGTTGAAAGAATCCAGTGATCACCTCCTGAAAAATATCCCAAAAAGAAAACTCCCAGAAATATTATAGCCAGGTTCCAGAATCCCCTGATCAAGGAGAAAATACTACAAACATCCAGGAAGATACAATTTCAATATTGTGGAAACACAATCAGAATAGCCCAGGACCTGGCAGCTTCTACACTGAGGGATGGAAGGGCATGGAATATGATATTCCAGAGGGCAAAAGAACTGGGAATGAACCCAAGGGTCACCTACCCAGCAAAACTGAGTATTTTGTTTCAGGGGAAAGTATGGTCATTCAGTGGAATAGAGGACTTTCAAGCATTCTTGAGGAAAAAACCAGAATTGAATAGAAAATTTGACATCCAGACACAGGAAGGAAGAGATGCCTGAGAAAGTAATTGGGGAAGAGAGATCAAGGGGAACTTATCAAAGTTGAACTATTTTCATTCCTATATGGAAAAGCAACAACTGTGACTGATGATATCTTTCTCACTATGAAAATAATGGAAGAAGGGTGTGTGGTCATATGAATACATATGTGAATGTGTGTGTATATGGTTACAGTTATATATCGATAGAGGGCATAGGTTGAATTTGTTGGGAAGGGAGAATACTCAAGGGATGAAATTATGAGGTGAGAGAAGAAAGTGGCAAGAGGAGAAGGGGAGAGACAGGGTAGGGTAATCTATACCATGTAGAAGAAGAAAGGGGAAGTGGTTGCAAAGGAGGGGGAGAATAAGGAAGGCTAAAAAGGCAAAACCACATTCACATTGAATTTGGTTCAGGGAGAAAATGACATACATACTAAATGGGATATCTCAACCTGCAGCAGGATAGGGGGAAGGGGGATGAGAGGAGGGATGATGGATGGGAGGGCATCCTTGGGGTGAGGGGAGGTTGGAAGTACCCACTATAGAAGAGGGACAGGATCATGTAGGGAATGGACCGGGTGGGGGGTGGGATGAGTGGGAGGGAATTATAAGCAGCCCTGTACAATATATATATTATGATAATGTTTTGCATAGATAGACTTGTACAACATATACTGAATTACTTATCTCCCAAGAAGGAATGCGTGACAAGGGAGGAAGGAAATGGATCTGAAATTCGAGGTCGTAACATTAAATGTTTCAAATATATATAAATACTATTATTAATACTCTTTTATTTGTAATAGGGAGATAAGATGTGCAGGCATTGGGACACAAAGATTCACCTTCCTCTAATGGAAAAGTCGATGGGGGTATGGGAGAAGGTATGGGAGAGAGCAGATTGGAGGAAGCGATATCTTGTGGGACTACTATTCTGGGAGGTTGGGTAGGGGAATAATGGGGTGAAAATTATTGTAACTCAAAATCTGGTGGAAATGAATGATGTAAAGCAGAAGTTAATAAAGCATTTGTTTAAAAAAAGAATAAGTGGATCAAATAAGAAATTATAGAAACAATAAGTAACTTCATTCGAGAGAATGACAATAATGAGACAATATACTAAAATTTGAGGGATGCTGCAAAGGCAGTTCTTAGGGGAAGTTTTATATCCCTGAGTGTGTACATGAATAAATTAGAGGAAAGGGAGGACAATGAATTGGGAATGCAAATGAAAAAGCTAGAAAAAGAACAAATTGAAAATCCCCAATTAATTACTAAATTAGAAATTATGAAAACCAAAGGACAGATTAACAAAACTGAAATTAAGAGAAGTATTGACTTAATAAGTAAAGCTAATAGCTGGTTTTATGGAAAAAAGTAAAATTGATAAACCCTTAGTCAATATGATAAAAGAGAAGAAAATGAAATTATGAGCGTCAAAAATGAAAAGGGTAAATCTACATGCCATGAAGAGGAAATTAAAACTATAACTAGGAATTATTTTGCCAAACAGTATGCACATAAATTTTGACAATCCTAGTGAAATGAATGAATACTTACAAAAACATAAAATTCCCAGATTAACTGAAGAGGAAGTAAATAGCTTAAATAGCACCATCTTAGAACAAAAAATTTGAACAAACCATCAGTTAAGCCCCTAGCTAAAAATCTTTGGTGCCAGATGAATTTACTAGTGAATTCTATCAAACATTTAAAGAAAAAATGATTCCAATACTCTACACACTATTTGTGAAAACTAGTGAATTAGGAGTCCTACAAAATACTTTGTATGACACAAATAGGGTACTGATGCTTAAATCAGAAAGAGATGAAATAGAGAAAGAAAATTATAGAGCAGTTTCCCTCATGAATATAGATGCCAAAAATTAAATAAAATATTAGCAAAAACAATACAGCAGTTTACCACAAGAATAATACACTTTGATCAGGGAGCATTTATTCCAGGAATTCAAGAATGGTTCAATATTAGGAAAACTGTCAGTATAATTGATCACATCAACAATAAAACTAGCAGAAATCACATGATTATCTCAATAGATGAATAACAGGCTTTTGACAAAATACAATAGCCATTCCTATTAAAAACAATAGAAATTATGGGAATAAATGGATTCTTCCTTAAAACAATAAGTAGCACATTTCTAAAACTATCAGCAAGTATTCTATGTAATAGGTATAAGCTCGAAGCATTTCCAGGAAGATAATGGGTGAAACAAGGGTGTTCACTATCACCCCTCTTATTCAATCTGGTACTAGAAATGTTAGCAGTAGCAATTAATGAAGAAAAAGAAATCAAAGGAGTCAAATAAGACAAAGAAGAGATCAAGCCATCACTCTCTGCAGATGACATGATGATATACCAAGAGAATGCTAGATAATCAACTACTGGAGGCCATAAATAAATTTTGCAAAGTTGCAGAATATAAAATAAAGCCACATAAATCCTCTGCATTCCTGTGTGTTTCTAATGAAATCCAACAATAAGCAATAGAGAGAGAAATTCCATTTAAAGTTACTGTAGACATTATAATATATCTGGGAATCTACCTGCCAAAACAAGCCCCGGACCTATATGATCACAACTACAATGCACTTTTCACACAAATAAAGTCAGATCTAACTAACTGGGAAAACATAACCTGTTCATGTCTGGGTTGAGCTAATATAATAAAAATGACAATTTTATGTAAATTAAATTACTTATTTACTGCCAATACCAATCAATTTACCAAAAAATATTTTATAGAGCTAGAAAAATAGTAATTGAATTCATTTGGAAGAAAAAAGGTCTAAAATATCAAGGGAATTAATGAAAAGAAGTGCTAGGGAAGGTGGCCTAGCTATACCAGATTTTAATCTGCATTATAAAACAGCAGTCATCAAAACTCCTTGGTACTGGCTGAGGAATAGAGTAGTAGATCAATGGAATAGATTGGGTACACAAGACTCAGCAGTCAATAAGTATATTAATCTACTGTTTGTAAACCAGAAGCCTCCCCGCCCCCACTTTTGGGTAAGAACTCACCATTTGACAAAAACTGCTGGGAAAACTGGAATATAGTATGGCAGAAACTGGGCATAGACCGTTATCTAATACTATATATCAAAATCAAGTCTAAATGGGTGCATGAGCTAGTTATAAAGGCTGATATTGTACGCAATCTGGGAAAGCAAGGAATAGTTTACCTGTGAGATTTATGGAGAGGAGAAGAATTTATGAACAAACAATAATTATAGAGAATTATAAAATGCAAAATGAATAATTTTGATTACGTGTAATTGAAAAGCTTCTGTGCAAATAAAGCCAATGTAACCAAGATTAAGAGGATGTGGAGAATTGGAAAAATAAATTTACAACCAATGTCTCTGATAAATGCCTCATTTTTAAAATATAGAGAATTAAGTCAAATATATAAGAATGCAAGTCTTTCCCTAATTTATAAATAGTCAAAGGATATGAACAGGCAGTTTCCAGAAGAAGAAATTAAAGATATCTATAGGCATAGGCGGAAAATGCTCTAAATCACTATTGATTAGAGAAATGCAAGTCAAAACAACTCTGAGGTACCACAATTTACCTGTCATATTGCATAAGATGACAAAACAGGAAAATGACAAATGCTGAATATATGTGGAATAATTGGAACACTAATGTATTGCTGGTATAGTTTTGAACTGATTGAACCATTCTGGAGAGCAATCTGGAACTATTCTCATAGTGCTATAAATATTTTCTTACTCTTTGAACCATCAATAGTGCTTCTTGGGTTGTATCTGAAAGAGATAATAAAAGTGGGAGGAAGACCTATATGTAAAAAAAATATATAGCAGCTCTTTTTGTGATGGCAAAGAATTGGAAATTAAGGGGATTCCCATCATTTGAGGAATGGCTGAACAAGTTAAGCTATGTGAATGTAATGGAATGCTATTGTGCTATAAAAAATGAGGAACAGATGGACTTCATATTTACTTGGAGAGGCTTATATGAACTGATGCTGAGTGATAAGAGTAGATCCAGGAGAAATCTGTATACAATTATAGACACAATGTATGTGTGATGACCAACTTTGATAGAGTGGACTCTTCCCCACAATGCAGTTATAAATCAACTCCAAAATATTCATGATGGTGAGAGATGTCTACATTCAGAGAAACAACTAGAAAGAACAGAGTTTGAATGCAGTTTGAAGCAAACTACCTGTTCTCTTTCTTTTTCTTGTTTGGTTTTGTTTCTTCTTTACCACTGTTAGTTCCATCCAGCACAATCCTTCTTTATAACCTGACTAATGTTTAATGTAAAGGCATTTGCAGATCCTATACTTGATTGCATACTGCCATGGGGGGGAGGGGAGAGGAGAGAGAAAATTTAAAACTCAAGATATTATGGAACTGAATCTTGTAAACTAAAATAAAAAAATAATGGAGACCAAAAAAAAAAAAAAAACAGAAACAAACAAATAAACAAAGAAAAACAATAGCAATAACAACACAACAACAACAAAATGAATCACTCTAAAAGGGATTCTGACCAGAACAAAAACAATTGCTACTGACACTTACTCTGTGCCATCAAAACTCAAAGCAATGAGCAACTGAGGCTTGTTATGGGACCCATCATTGGCCAATCAGTGAGAGCCAGAGTGATAGAGAGATGGTAGATAAGACTCATAACTAAATTTATTCAAGAACTACATTCTAAGACTTCGGTGTCGGAGAATTATGAGTCAGAGAATATAAATAAATCCTGGTATGCTTCTATTGACTAGGAATGAATCTTAGTCCATTTGAGCCTAGAATCAGTACCTCTTTTATGAGGGGGGGGGGTGTTTCCTAGGTTCTGGGTAATATAGCCATAAAGAAAATAAGAGAGAAAATCAGCAGTTACAGTTTCATTTAAAGTAGCATATTTGTCCATTGCTATGTTCTTTGTCAAACACAATGATGTGATTTTCATTTAATTTTTTTTGTTTGTGACAGTAAATAATCTTCTCTGAATATGTATTGTAAGAGTGCCTCTTAGGAAATCTTATCTGAATAGTTATTAGGTGATAAAATGTTTCTGATAAATTAGGATTTTCTGTTGCTGAATTTTTTTCTCTTTTTTTCTGTCATGTTGCATCAACAACAGTGATGTATTCAGTTAATGCTGTATTCGATTTACACATTATATTGAATCCTCTCGCAAACACTTTAAGAAATAGCCACAAAGATGGAAATTTTATGCAAAATTTGGTAAGATGAAGGGGATAAAAGGGTTTAAACTATGTTGTTGCTGTTGTTGTTGTTTTGTTGTTTTTTTTTTTCCCAAGTAACTCTCCTTACTTCTTAATCATTAATACAGGTATTTTCTCCCTCTCTAAAATGAAGAAACTCTAATTCAGCCTTAGTAATGTCTAACCCTAATACTTCATAATTCTCAAAACTTATGCCAGAAAGTTATTCTACCATTACCAATTATTACTGTGTGACCTCTGGCCACTCATTTAATCTTTAAGGTCTCAGTTTCATAATCTACAAAATGCGGCATTTGTTTTATATGTTCCCTGAAATTCTATATCTATGACCTGTGATCAGGTACTAAGTTCAACACTTAGCTACATATATAGGCTTATATCAGATTGATCTAATAAGTCACTCTATCTAAGTCAGGAGAGACAACAACAGAGATTTGGCCACCAGGTGATGATTGATTTTAGCCAAAGCAGTTCCTGAAAAATTATGTGCAAATTGGTTGCAATTAAAGAAAGATGTTTATATATTTTATTAAAAGTACCAGTTCTTGATGTCTTCAATTATGTAAAAGGAGGGAAAGGTCTTAATGCCTATTGAGATGGGAAGGCACAGGTAAATGAAAGTAAAGAAGTTGGAGTCTGCATTTTGCTCCAGGAAAATTGAAATGAGCAACCCAAACAAACAAAATGGTAAGGGTATTAGCTTACCACTTACTGTGAGTAAAATAAGGAAATGTTGATTTAAAATAGAACAAGCTAATTCTTTAGAAGTATATGTCAACCATATACAAGAACTTGGCACAATTCTGCAAGCATACTTCCCAAGGAATAGTATGTGAAAATCAAATATTTTTTAAAAATATTTGTTTTAGGTTTTCTCTTTATTAGAGATATCAATGAGTAAATTACTTTTTCTTTTAATAGAATACAGTGTTGGGGGGATGGAGCCAAGATTGCAGAGTAGAAGCACAAACTTGGCATATGCTCCCACTCCAGTCACTTCTGATACATGTAAAAAATGACTCTAAACAAACTTTAGAGCTACAGAACCCACAAAGTGACAGAGAGAAACAAATCTCCCACTGAAAGGAAGCCTGGCAGGAAGACAACAAGGATCTACCACAGAATGCTGAGAGTGGAGCACAGTCTGGCGTGAGCCACCAGGTTCTTGTCACAGGGGAGCCCCAATCAGGAGCAGTTAGAGCAGACTTCAGGAGAGTGAGAACCAGCAGCTGTGGCAGTTTCCAGAATTCTTAACCCCTCCCTTTCCTTTACAGATGAGTAAACTGAGGCTCAGAGAAGAAAAAAAATGACTTCATCAGTGTCACTTAGCTAGTAAATAATAGATGAAGAATTTGATATCTACTATTCCACTGTTTATTAAGATACAATCTCATGATATCAGTTTCTTTCTGACTAGGCAGCTGACATGGAGATTCGTCTCATCCCTAAGAGGATGATCTGGTATATACAGGTCAGATTGGAAGACTACAGGGGTAAAAAAAAATATTCAATTCAATAATCATCAATTAGACAACTGTTATATGCTAAGCATTGTGATATCCCTTTGACTGAACTCTAATAATATGTGCTTTATTGACATTTTCCACACATTTTCTTGTATCTTTAGTTATAATTATCATAAGTTGTATTCTGTGCTACCTCCACCAGTAGAGTTAAGTTTTACAAGGAGTGAAAATTACTGAGAAAAGATGTTGAATTTTTGCAGAAACGTCCCTCTAAGTAACATACCAGGATTTTGCTTTGTGATATTTCTGGTTCTTGATTCCTGTGGTAAATGCTTCAATACAATATTTACAAGCTGAAAAATGCACCAAATAGGACAGTGCACCATCGCCCTTCTGCTGCAAGGCTGGTCGCCATGAACAGTGTGGGAGAGGCCTACACTGACATGAAGCAGGAGTTCAATCAAGTTTCTAACTGCTGGTTCGCTGAGAAGTTAGTCAAGGGTGATGGCTCTGGGGACCCCTGCACCAACCTCTTCAAGTGCTAACAGCAGTATGTGCAGAAATCAATCAAGGAGAAGGAGATTCCTATAGAAATCAAGAAGACTGATCTCTGAAGATAAACACTGCTTTTAGGAGGGTTCCACTAGATTTATTTACAGAAGGGCCATACAGACCTTTGTTATTTGCTTTCAGGTGACGGGTGACACCTGGCTGGTGTGGCATCTTGCAGTAACATGGAAAAAGAGAACAATTCTTCAGATGATCAGAATGTTATTTGGTCTGCTGCACTTATCATGTTGTTTGCACACAAATATCAATACCTGTGCTCCTAAGTCAGAATGGATAGGTTGTCCTGAATGCTGAATCCAAGCTGCTAAATATTAGATAAAGTGGTTTGTTTGTTTTTTCTTAGAAGCACAGCTCAGATGTTCTGGGAGTGACTTCAGTATTTTAAATGGCAACCATTTTGTATGGATAAAGACTGAATGATGGTTAAAGGTGGGGAGCTAGCCAGAAAGGGATCTGCCTTTAAGAGACAACTGCCTGCTTAAGAAGAGAATTTAGATGGAATACAAACCAAAACAAAACAGGAATTTCTTGAAGGCTTTTGAAGAAACCATTTTGAGTTCCCAAAGTTTGATGCTAAGCACACAAATTAAGGGGACTCCAAGTTTCCTCTAAATCTTGTACATTTAGCTATGAAGGCACTAAAATACGCAGAAATCTGATTTTCCTGATTCTCAGGCAGTATCACAAATGGTAATAGTGCCTATAAAAATGCTCTGATAGAAATGTCACCTCTCACAGCTTGAGCTATAGACTATCCAGAGTGGACTTGTGGAAGAGGGTTTTTTACAAGGCCTCTTGAATACATTGAAACTTGCACATGGTTAATTGGTATGAAGGGAATGGATTGCTTTATTTGCCTTATTTGTCCATCATGTTCTTTTTTTTTTTTTTTAAAGAAATTAGGGTTAGATAACTTGCTCAAGGTTACACAACTAGTCATTATTTTTGTGTGGGTGCTCATTTTCTGAGCCCGGTTTTGATCCCGGGTCATCCCAACTCTGAGGCCAGTGCTCTTACTCACTGTGCCACCTAGCTGCCCCTGTGCATCATATTCTGTAACATTTGAAATCACAGAGATGGAATAAATATCTGCTCTTTGCTTTATAAAAAAATGCACCAAATTGGTAGTTGTGGGATAGTGGAAGAAATACTTGATGTGGAATTATGTAAATAGGATTCAAATTCAGGTTTGGCCCTTTAATGGCTCTATGACATTGGGTATTCACAACTTCTCTGAAATTCATTCACAGCTATAAAATGCATATAAACATACTGGAATTATTTATCTTACTATGCTGTTGTGAAGATCAAATGAAATTACAGATAAAACATTTTTTTTCAAATGCTTTATTAACATCTGGTTTACGTCATTCATTTCCACCAGATTTTGAGTTACAATTTTTCCCCATTTTTCCCTGATCTACCACCCCAGAAAAAGGGTCCAACAGGATATCCCCCCATTAAATCTGCTCTCTCCATCTCTTCTCCCATACCCCCTTCGAATTTTCCAGTAAGATGAGGTAAATCCCCATGCTGCAATGCCTGAATATCTTATCTCCCAATTATATGCAAAATAATATTAATCATAGTATTTATATATGTTTTAAAAATTTGATTTAAAAAGGAAGATAAGCAACTAAGTATATGCTGTGCATGTGTAGCTATGTAAAACATTACTGTAATAGATATATTGTAAAAGACTTACTATATTTCCCTTTCTCCCATCCAATCTCCCACCTGGTCCACTCCCCAACCTTCATCCTGTCCCTTTACAAAAGTGGGTGCTTCTAGATTCACTCCTCCCCAGCCTGCCCTCCCCTCCAGCACCTCCACTCATCACCTTCCCCCTACACTCATGTAGGGTGGGACACCCTATTCAGTGAGCCTGTCATTCTCTCCCTGGTCCAAATTCAATGGGAATATGGTTTTGCTTTTTTGACTTCCTGTTCCAGCCCTCCCCTGGAACCACCTTCTCCCACCTCCTCTACATGAGACAGTTCACCCCATTGTCTCTCCCCATTCCCACTCACCACATTCCTCTCTCACTTCTTAACCTCACCTTTTAAGTATCATCCCTTCCTATTTAATTCGAACTGTGCCCTCTATGTATACCTGAAAACATATATACACACATTCACATATGTGTTCATATGCCCATATACCATTCTTCAACGATTTTCATAGTGAGAAAAGTTTCATCAGTTACAGTTATTGTTCTTCCCTGTAGGAATGTAAATAGTTCAACTTTGAAAAGTTCCTTTTGATTTCTTTTCCCTGATTACCTTCTAAGGCATCTCTTGCTTCTTGTATCTGGATGTCAAATTTTCTATTCAACTTTGGTTTTCTCCTCAAGAATGCTTGAAAGTCCTCTATTCAACTGAATGACTACATCCTCCGCCGAAACATGACACAGTTCTGCTGGGTAGGTGATTCTTGGTTTTAATCCCAGCTCCTTTGCCCTCAGGAATATCTTATTCCATGCCCTTCGATCCCTCAGTGTAGAAGCTGCCAGATCCTGTGCTATCCTGATTGTGCTGCCACAATATTGAAATTGTTTCTTTCTGGATGCTTGTAGTATTTTCTTCTTGACCTGTGAATCCTGGAACCAGGCTACAATATTCCTAGTTTTCTTTTTGGGATCTTTTTCAGGAGGTGATATGTCCATTCTTTCAACCTCTATTTTATCCTCTGGTTCTAAAACATCAGGGCAATTTTCCTTGAGAAGTCTTGAAGGATGGTTTCTACATTCTTTCTTTGATCATGGTTTTCAGGTAGTCCAATAATTTTTAGATTGTCTTTCCTGGAACTATTCTCTAGGTCAGTGGCTTTTCCCATGATATATTTCACACTGCCTTCTATTCTTTCATTTGTTTGGATCTGCTTAATAGCATCTTGAATTCACAAAAAGTCACCAGCATCCATCTGCTCCTTTCCAATTCTGAAGGAATGATTCTCCACAGTAAGCTCGTGAGACTCCCTTTCCATTTGGCCAGCTTAGATTTTTAAGGCATTCTTCTCCTCATTGCCCTCCTGATCCTCCCTTGCCATTTGAACCATTCCATTTTTAAGGTGTTATCTTCCTCAGTCAGGCAGTTGACTTCATACTTCTCCTGCATCCTTTCATCACTCCTCCCAATCCCCCCACCAGGTTACTCCCATCTGCTTGTCAATGTCCTGCATCGCCCAGTAACAGCCCATATATTGATTTGGGGCCTTTGGTGCAAAATTTCTGACCTCCCAGTACTCTTCCTGTTCCCTGCTTTGATCCTCTTTGCTCCCCAAATAGGAGTCTAATGTTGAATTTTTCTGTTTATTTTGTTTACTTTGCTTAGGCATATTGCCCCTCAATTATTTGACTTTTGAGCTTGTTGCAACAGTAGGACTTTGCCACCAGTCAGGCGAGCTTCTGTCTCAAACATTGGGGTTTTCTCAAATGCCTGAGATATTAGTTGGCTGTCCTTTCTGAAGCCTCCACACACTCTGGCAAGCTCTAGACAGCAATCCATATCCAAGAAGGGTAAAGCAAGAGCCATTACCCCCTAGACTGATTGCCAGATTCCCCTACAATTCACAAGACAAAACCTGAATCTGCAATGTGGCAACATGGTGAAAGCTGTGCTGGCTACTCAGTGGCTTCTTGCCCCCAGGGGAAGAAGCTAATTGTGCTCTCCCAACCAGTCCCATATGCATAGCGCACTGACTTCTCACTTTTTCCTAGTCATCTACATTTTGATTATTCTGGAAATGGCCAGTTGCTGGTGTTCTGGAGTCCCTCCAGCAGGATGCTGCTCTGGCCACCCTTGGGCTAAAACCACACCTCACACTGCACTGGGCTGAGCTCCCAGAGCACAGGGCTGGGCTTTCCCTGGAGGGCTGCCAGCCTGTACTCTGGAAGCCAAGCCCAGGACCACATGACTTGGAGATTTTAATGCAAAGGCAGCCTGACTAGTAGCTGGCTTGAGGGACCCCAGAATACCAGCAGGTGTGGCATTTCCAGAATTAGCAACACATAGATGCCTAGGACAAAGTAAGAGGTTAGTGCCCTATGGACTTTGCAACCAGTATTTGGTAGATATTCAGCTTCTTCACATGGGGGCTAGAAGCTGCTGAGGAGTTGTGGCAAAGCTGTCATTATGCAGCTTAAGTTGCAGCTTCTGCTCCTGGCCTGCAAGCATTATGGGGATCCGGCGATCATTCTTGGGGGTAATCACTCTTGCTTTACCCTTCTAGTACCTGTCTTGTGGTCTGGGGTGGAGGGCTTGGGGTCTGTGACCAGCTTGCCAGAGTGTATGGGGGCTTCAGGGAGGGCACCCAACTAATAGTTCTAGCAGTTGAGAAGAACCCAAAGTTTGGGACAGAAGCTTAACTGTCTGATGGGAGAATCCTACAGTGGCAACAAGCCCAATAGTCAAGTAATTAAGTGATAACATGCCTAGGCAAAGGAAACAAAATGAATAGAAAAATTAAACATTAGACTCCTATTTTGGGGGCAAAGAGCATCAAGGCATGTAACAGGAGGAGGACTGGGAGATAAGAATTCATGCACCAAAAGCCCCAAATGAAAATACAAGCAGGTTACAGGTCACAGAGGACCTTAAGAAGGATTTTGAAAAACAAATAAGAGAAGTGGAGGAAAATTCGGGAAGAGAAATAAGGAGGCAGGATACTTATGAAATGAGAGTCAACAGGTTGACTGTGGAAAATACCACCTTAAAATAAAATTAACTAAAATCGCAAAAGAGGCTCAAAAAGGCAAGGAGGAGAAGAATGCCTTAAAAAGCCGAATTTTCCAGATGGACTAAGAATCTCAAAAGCTCACTGAGGAGATTCATTCCTTCAGAGTTAGATTGGAGCAAATGGAAGCTAGTGATTTTATGAGAAATCAAGATGCTGTTAAACAGACACAAGCATCTGAAAGAAGAGAAGGTAATGTGAAATAACTCATATGAAAACCACTGACCTGGAAAATAGATCCAGGAGTGATAATTTAAAAATTATTGTAGTACATGAAAGCTATGATCAAAGAAAGAACATAGAAATCATCCTTCAAGAAATTCTCCAGGAGGTCGGAGTAGAAACAGAGTGTCCAAGGTGCTCTCCCCCCAGATCACCTCCGAACCTTGTAAAAAGGGACTCTGGACAAATTCTGGAGCCCCAGCACCCACAGAATGACACAAAGAAGCTAAACTCTTGCTAAGGACAGCCCAGCAGTCTTGCAGGGAGCAGCCAGCATAACACTCTGGGAGCCAACAGTACAGTGTGCTGGGAACTGATAGGTCATCACTCTGGGCACTGAACCCAGGCCTGCTTGAGCCTTGGAATAATCAGCTGGCTTGAGGGACCCCAGAACACCAGCAGCTGTGGCGATTCCAGAATTTTCAACATAGACATGCCTAGGACAAAGTTAGAGGTTACTGCCCTATGGACTTTGGGACCAGTATTTGGGGAATGTGTTGACTTCCTTCCCCGGGGGCTAGAAGCCGCTAAGGAGACGTGACATTTGTAGTTTTCAGAGGCAGCTCCAGCCCCTGTCCTTAGAACTGTAGGGAGATCCAGCAATCAGTCTTGAAGGTTAAATGCTCTTGCTTTAACTTGCTTGGATCTGGATTGTGATCTGGGTGGGAGGGCTGAGGTGGGCATCCAACTTGCCAGAACTGGAAGTTGTGAAGACCCCAACATTCAGGACGGAAGCTCCCCTGTCCAGTGGCAGAGTCCTACTGTGGCAAAAAGGCCCAAAATCAAGAAATAAAGTGGCAACATGCCTAGGCAAAGGAAACAAAATAAAAAGAATAACACGGCATTAGACTCCTATTTTAGGGGCAAAGAGCATGGAAGCATGGAACAGGAGGATTGTGAGGCCAGAAATCCTGCTCCAAATGCTCCAAAGGAAAATATGAAGGGGTTACAGGCCACTGAGGACCTTAAGAAGGACTTTAAAAATCAAATAATATAAGTGGAGGAAAAATTGGGAAGAGAAATGAGAAGGATGCATGAAAAGTATAAAATGAGGGTCAACAGCCTTACTGAGGAAAATAATGCCTTAAAAACAGACTGGCAAAGGAGGCCCAAAAGGGCAATGAGGAGAAGAATGCCTTAAAAATCCAAATTTGACAGATGGAAAAAGAATCTCAAAAGCTCACTGAGGAGATTCATTTCTTCAGAGTTAGACTGGAGCAAATGAAAGCTAATGACTTTATGAGAAAAGAAGATGCTGTTAAACAGATCCAAAGAAATGAAAGAATAGAAGGCAATGTGAAATATTTCATGGGAAAAACCACTGACCTGAAAAACAGATCCAGGAGAGATAATTTAAAAATCATTGGCCTAACCAAAAGCCATGATCAAAGAAAGAACCTAGAAATCACCCTTCAAGAAACTCTAAAGGAAAATTGCCCCGATATCTTAGACGCAGAGGGCGAAATAGAGGTTGAAAGAATCCTCCTGATCACCTCCTGAAAAAGATCACAAAAAGAAAACTCCCAGGAATATTATAGCCAGGTTTCAGAATCCCTAGATCAAGGAGAAAATACTCCAAGCAGCCAGGAAGAAACAATTTCAATGTTGTGGAAATACAATCAGGATAGCACAGGACCTGGCAGCTTCTACACTGAGGGATTGAAGGGCATGGAATATGATAATCCAGAGGGCAAAATAGCTGGGACTGAACTCAAGGGTCACTTACCAAGCAAAACTGAGTATCTTGTTTCAGGGGAAAATGTGGCCATTCAGTGGAATAGAGGACTTTCAAGCATTCTTGCGGAAAAACTCAGAGGTGAATAGAAAATTTGACATCCATACACAAGAAGCAAGAGATGCCTGAGATGGTAATCAAGGAAAAGAAATCAAAAGGAACTTATCAAAGTTGACCTATTTACATTCCTACTTGGAAAAATGAAAACTGTGACTAATGAATCCTTTCTCAGTATGAAAATGATTTAAGAAGTGTATATGGGCATATGAATACATATGTGAATATGTGTAAATATGTTTACAGTTATACATGGATAGAGGGAATAGGTTGAATTTGTTGGGAAGGGATGATACTTAAGGTTTGAAATTTTGAGGTGATAGAGGAAAGTGGTAAGAGGAGATGGGGAGAGAAAGGGTAGGGTAAACTATCTCATGTAGAGGAAGTAGGGGGAAGTGGTTGCAGGAGAGGAGAAAAATAGGAAGGAAAAAGGCAAAACCATATTCTCATTAAATTTGGCTCAGGGATAGAATGATATACATACTAAATGGGATATCTCACCCTGAAGCAGAGTAGGGGGAAGGAGGATTAGAGGGGGTGTGCTGGAGTGGAGGGCATTCTGGGAGGTGGGGAAGTTGGAAGTACCCACTGTTGAAGAGGGACAGGATCAAAATGGGCAATGGACTAGCTGGGGGGTTGGATGGGTGGGAGGGAATTGTAAGCAGCCTTTTAAAATATATCTACTATTTCAATGTTTTGCCTAGATATACATGTACAACACATACTGAATTACCTATCTTCCCTGAGGGAGTGACTGACAAGGGAGGAAAGAAATGGATCTGAAATTCAAGGTTTTTAAATTATATATTTCAAGTATATATATATATATATATATATATATATATATATATATATATATATATATATATATATATATATACATATATATATGTATACTATTATTAATACTATTTTGCATGTAATTTGGAGAAAAGATGTGCAGGTATTGGGGCATTGAGACTCACCTTGCTCTAATGTAGAAGTAGAAGGGGGTATGAGAGAAGATATGGGTTAGAGCAGATTAGATGAGGGAATATCTTGTGGGACTGCTATTCTAGGGTGGTGGGTAAGGGAAATGTGGGGAAAAATTGTAACTCAAGATCTGGTGGAAATGAATGGTGTAAACCAGTAGTTAATAAAGCATTTCTTTAAAAAAATAACATAAAATAAAATAAAATAAGCCCATAACATAAAATTAAAAAAAAATAATTCTCCAGGAGAATTGCCCTGATAATTTAGATCCAGAGGGAAAAATAGAGGTTGAAAGAATCCGTCGGTCTCCTCCTGAAAAAGATCCCCAAAAGAAACCTCATAGGAATATTATAGTCATGTTCCAGAATTCCCAGATCAAGGAGAAAATACTACAAATAGCCAGGAAGAAACAATTTCAATATTGTAGAAAAAAAAATCAGTATAGCACAAGTCCGTGTGGCTTCTACACTGAGGGATAGACGTTCATGGAATTTGATATTCCTTAGTGCAAAGGAGCTTGGATTAAAACCAAGAATCACCTACCCCGCAAAACTGAGTATCTTGTTTCAGGGGAAAATATGGTCATTCAGTGGAATAGAGGACTTTCAAGCATTCTTGAGGAAAAAAACATAGTCAAATAGAAAATTTGACATTCAGATATAAGAAGCAAAAGATGCTTGTGAAGATAAACAGGGAAGATAAATCAAAAGGGACTTATCAAAGCTGAACTATTCACATTATTACATGGACAAAGAATAACTGTAACTGATGAAACCTTTCTCAGTATGAAAATAGGTGAAGAAGGGTATATAGGCATATGAATGCATATATGAATGTGTGTATATACCTTTACAGGTATACATGGATAGAGGGCATAGGTCTAATTTGGTGGGAAAGGATGGTACTTAATTGGTGAAGTTAAGAGGTGAGAGAGGAATGTGACAATAGAAGATAGGGAAAGACAGGGTGAGTAAACTATCTCATGTAGAAGAAGCAAGGGGAAGTGGTTGCAAGGGAGGGGAGGAACAGGAAGGCAAAAAGGCAAAACCACATTCTCATTGAATTTGGCTCAGGGAGGGAATGACATACATACTAAATCATATATCTCACCCTGCAGGAGATTAGGGGGGAGGGGGATCCGAGGGGGGTGATGGAGTGGAAGGTATTCTTGGTGAAGGGGAGGTTGGAAGCACCCATTTTTTAAGAGGGACAGGATCAAAGTAGGGAGTGGACCAGGTGTGGGGTGGGATGGGTCGGAGGGAAATATAGCCAGTCTTTTACAGTATGTCTACTATGGTAATGTTTTGCATAGCTATACATTTACAAAATATACTGAATTGCTTATCTTCACAGTGGGAGTGGGTATCAAGGGAGAATCTGGAATTCGAAGTTTCAAAATTAATTTTTTCAAATATATATATACATATATATACATATATATAATTATTATTATTATTAATACTATTTTGCATTTAATTGGGAGATAAGGTATACAGGCATTGGGGTTCAGAGATTCACATTGTCCTAATGGAAAACTCAAAGGTGATATGGGAGAAGATATGGGAGAGAGCAGATGGCATGAGGGGATATCCTGTGGGACTGCTATTCTGGGGTGGTAGGTAGGGGAACAATGGGGAAAAAATTGTAACTCAAAATCTGGTGATAATCAATGATGTAAACCAAAACTTAATAAAACATTTGAAAAATAAATAAAATAATAATGGACAAACAACAATAACAAGATCCTTAAAATGTAAGCTTCTTTGAAGGTAGGAACTCTTTCTCTTTGCTCATATTTTCAACTACAGCATGTAGTAGAGCCTGACACATAGTAAGTGTTTAAAGTATAATTATCTAAGATAAAATTTTTCTAACCCTTAGCAAATAAAGCTGAACTCAGTTCCTTAACTATTAGACTATTCATATTCCGGCACCAATCTATATCTCACTGTTCTTTTGTGATATGCCCTGAGAAGAATTTAGATGTAACATAAACTAGACTACTTGTTATGTATTTCCATGTCTTATTTCCCTGTCTCTAAGTGTTTGCTTACATCGTTTTTTCCTCCTTAAATGTCAGAAACTTACTTTTGTGTATTGAAACCTTAACCATCCTTCAAATTTCAGTTCAGATACTCTTTACCATGGGATTGTCAACAAAATTTAAAATCAATAGGAGTAACAATAGCCCAATTTGTGTTTCATGATTTGTGATGTGCTTCCTCCCAACAATTCCATGAAGTATGTAGTGTACATCTTAATATCCTCATCTCAGAGATAAGAAAACTGAGTTTTGTTTCTTGCAACCCAAATAATTACTATCTGATGTGGTATTCAATATAGGTGTCCTAAGTTAAGTACTCACAAAATCTCTTTAAAGACAGGTAGAAATTTACTTTGGAATGTCTTTCTTAGTACCCAATATAATGTCTTGGGTACGTTAGGTGGAATGGAATTGAATTGTGTTTCCCAAAACCAATATAAAATACTAAAATTGGTTTTATAAAATCAAATTCATGAATACAGAACATACATTATTATGATTTCAAACTCAATATAAGTCAAAATTGTGACGTGGAAGACAAAAAAGAGGGCTGTGACCCAGTCTTTAGTATCTAGTTAAGATAAAGAGATATAATAGTTTCATTTTATTCTGTGCCCTAATTAAATCACAGCTGTAATATTTTATAACTTTTGGGGGGCTATATTTTAGGGAGGAAATTAAAAATTGTTATATACTCAAAGAACAATGATCAAGATAAAGACAGAACTAGAATCTCTGGAATATGAAGATTTGTTAAAGGGAATAGGAATCTTTAGCCTTGAGAAGACAAGACATATAACATGGTAATGTCATGGCACAGAATATTGTAAGTTGTTCTTGAAGCTAGGAAGCCGAGTTCAGATACTGTCTCTGATATATTCTGGTTCTGATAACAGTCCTTGAACCTCTTAGTGCTGTCATCAGTGTTCTAAGACCCTACATTTTAGACAAGGTCCCAGGGAAATTTATTGCTAGAGAAATTTCCTCATCCCAGATTCCCCTACACCAATTAAACCACAAAGCCAGTCTCCATCCTTTGTAGATATCAACACTGTGCAGCAGCTAACAAATGCATTATTGTCACTTCTTAAACAATGGGAAAATTTGGACTTGGAAAAGTTAAGTAAATTACCCATACTCACACAGAAAGCTGAACCTAAGCTTCATGAATCCCCAGTGACTGCATAATCAAATATATAAACAGCTCCTCTTTTCTATTTCCTTTCTTTGCCTTTCTCTTATTATCACTGAGTCTTACCTCATATCTGTGTCACTGAACTCATAAGTCTCTTGGCAAATGCTCCTTTCCTTTTATCTTGTATTTCCTTCATAGAAATAAACATACCATTCTCAAATACCATTACAGTTTGTTCACTAATTGACTGGTTTGTCCTTGTCCCCTCAGGCTACTGATATTTCCTATCACCATTTCAATAACTACTTTTTTTATTGACACCTTTGAGAATCTGTCAGCTTCTTCCAGGGTTGCTTGGAGATGGAAATACTGAATCTGAATCCTAATCTCCTTCTTTCAGATATAGTCTGTGAGGAAAATATTGTTGGCAGTCATCAGACAAAGCTGGACAGCAGTCAGAAATGGTGCAGTTCATACTGAGCAAAGGCGTGTTCAAGTCCAGGAGGTGAAGAAACAATGACAGACTCTGCAAACTCAAGTCTCAGTTTTGGAATGAAATACAGACTAGATATGTATGCAGTGTGGAAAAAGCTGCTGGTGGTAATACTGGCTGGCACACATGCATTAGCACCACTTCAAAACCAAGAGAAATTTATGTGCATACATTCATAATCATATGCAAATCTACGGGGTGTTTCATTATCATACATTTGTTTTCTGATGCTAACCTTGTTATCATATAGTAGTACACTCAGGTGAAATGCCTGCAGTGAAATTTTATGAATTCTGTGACTTTGGTATAGAACTAATTAAAATGGTAGTCAGACATTGGGAAAAAAACAAATCTTGGGTAGTGTTACCACCAGAGGAAGTACTTATAAGAAAAGAGTTTATTGAATTAAAGATATAAAATAACCATAATTTGTTCTATTCATGACTTTTACCATTGTTTCTGTAATTTGGAAACTGTAGAAGTTAACATTATCAAAATATCATTCACCAATGGAGGATAAATTTTATCTTGATATTGTAGCAAGTATGTTCTGTGGGTTCATCATACCAGATTCTAATACATCTCCCCCTCAAGTTTCTAGGGGGTAACTTAAGGTTCAGTTTCTTCTGATCTAATGATAGATAAATCACCCAATATTTGTTTTTCCTCTACACTCAGATTCCAATGCATTCCATTGGAATTCCCCAGTTCCATTCAACCAAAAATAAATTCACTTTTAACAAGAAATATTTACTTTGAGCATATAGCAATAATGAATGCATAAACATTTCCTTCCAACAACTAACTCAGTGACATGCTCTCCCCACTACCATTTCAATCTCTGAGAAGAACAGACTCATTCTAATCAGTTTCTACATAGAACTGGCCCCACAAATTTAATGTCCAAATGTGTCATTTCTTGCTTAGAGAGACCTTGTCTTAGCTACCAGTGAGTTAGGTCAATAAGGCCCTTGAATGAAGCCTTAACCAGAGAAACTTGCTTCAGTCTTTTAGTTATTATTGCTATTTCCCTCCATCCTATCCTCCCATTTATTTTATTCTCTCTCATTTCACTGTGTCCCTCCTCAAAAGTGTTTTGCTACTGAATACCCCCTCCCCCAATCTGCCCTCCATTCTATCACCCCCTTTTTCTTATCCCCTTCCCCTCCTACTTTCCTGCAGAGTAAGATAGATTTAAATACCCAATGAATATTTATGTTAATCCCTCTTTGAGTCAATTCTGATGAGAGTAAGATTCATTCACTCTCCTTCACTTCTACCCCTCTTTCCCTCCATTATAAAAACTTTTTCTTCCCTCTATTATGTGAGATAATTTACCCCCATTCTAATTGTCCCTTTCTCTTTCTCTCAGTATATTTCTCTCTCATTCCTTGATTTTACTTTATTTTATTTAGATAATCATCCCTTCCTATTCAACAACCACTGCCCTCAGTTTATACGGCTCCCCCAATAATGAGGAACTTCTTATGATTTACAGGTATCATATTCCCATGTAGGGATGTGAACAATTTAACTTTATTTAGTCCCTTATGATTTCCCTTTCCTGTTTCCCTTTTTATTCTTCTCTCTATTCCTGTATTTGAAAGTCAGTTTGATTTCCTACTGACTTTTGATCTTTGCTTCACGGATGCTTGAAAATTCTTTTTTTTTTTTCTTTTGGAAGGCAATTGGGTTAAGTGACTGGCCCAAAATCACATGATTAGTAAGTGTTTCAAGTATCTGAGTCCAGATTTGAACTCAGGTCCTCCTGACTCTAGGACTGGTGCTCTATTCACTGTGGCACCTAGCCACCCCTAAAGTTCTTTATCTCATTGAATATCTATTTTCTCCTGAAGGATTATCCTCAGTTTTGCTTCGTAGGTGATGCTAGCTCCTTTTCCCTCCAGAATATCATATTCCAAGTCCTTCAATCCTTTAATGTAGAAACTGCTAAATCTTGTTTTATCTTGACTGTGGTTCCACAGTACTTAAATTGTTTCTTTCTGACTGCTTTCAACATTTTGTCCTTCATATGGGAGATGTGAAATTTGGCTAAAGCTTTCCTAGGAGTTTTCCTTTTGTGATCTCTTTTGGGAGATGATGTACAAATTCTCTTAACTTCCTTTTTACCATCTGGTTCTAGAATATCGGGACAGTTTTCCTTAATAATTTCTTGAAAGATGAGGTCTAAACTCCTATTTTGATCATGGCTTTCAGATAGTCCAATAACTTTTCAATTTTCTCTCTTGAATATATTTTGAGGTCAATTGTTTTTCCAATGAAATATCTTCCATTGTCTTCTATTTTTTTTCATTCTTTTGTTTTTATTTTATTTATTCACAATTTCTCATGAAGTCATTAGTTTCCATTTGCTCCATTTTAATTTTCAAATAATTATTTTCTTCAGTGAGCTTATGCTCCTCCTTTTCCATTTCACCAATTCCACTATACAAAACATTCTTGCCTCATTGACTTTTTGTGCATCTTTTACCATTTGACTGAGTCTGATTTTTAAGGTGTTATTTCTTTCAGTATTTTTTTTTATCTCTTTTACCAAGTTGCCATCACTTTTTCATGATTTTCTTGCATCACTCTCATTTTTCTTCCCAATTTTTCCTCTACCTCTCTTACTTGATTACAAACTCCTTTTTGAGCTCTTTTATGAAATAATATCAATTCATATTTTTTCTTGGAAGCTTTTTATGTTGGAGTTTTGACTTTGTTTTTTAGAAACTTCCAAAGGCACCCAAAGTTCAGTTTGCATACTCAATCAAAAAATGTCTCTGAACCATGTAGTTAACAAACTGGAATCAGTGACAGAATGACTAGATATATCACACCTTATCTATAAGATTTCCATTATACTTGATGCCTCTTCTGTAAACTGGATCCTAATCCTTTTCCTTGTGGAAAATAACATTAGAGAATCTTTTCTAATATGCCCTTTTCTTGTTACATTACTCTTAATTTTATAGTCTCAGAGCAGAAAAATGGCAACAAATATCATAAATGAAGGAAATATCATTATATCCTTTTTCATATTCAATAGCAAACACTTCTCCAGTAGATGTTTCCTGTGGCAATATATAAAAAGAAAATGCTTTTCATCTCTAGTGTCTGAATTCCATTAATATTAGCCCTATTTCAATGTAACAACAACTTTAAGAGTTTCACAGAACACATTTTTTTTTTGTCATTTATAGTACTATTGGAAATAAATGTGGGGAAATAAATTACTCTGTACTCATGTATATTTATATTAATATTTTATATTTTGGTCAACACAAGTACCAGACATTATCCCAAAAGACTAAGAACAAGTATACTACCCATGTTCTGACCAAAAGATAGAAGATAGATATACATGTCGATATTTAGACATGACTGAAATAGTAATGTTTTACTTGACTCCATGTAATAACAAATATTTTCTATTTTTTTTCAGTAAGGGGAAGGCAGAAGAGAGAGAAAATAAATCTTTTTTAATTGAAAAAAATAAAATGTATAATTAGTACTATAGTCATCTTATGTGCATTGCTCACATTAAGCATCTTATTTCCTGTATAGTCGTTAATTGGCTTAAACTGTCACTAAGCACCATAATCATCCTTATCTCTGCTATAAACGTTCTCATTTAAAGGACTACTTCTTGATTCTTCAAGCCAAGTCTTGCCTCAGTAGGAGATGGGTCAAGCATTTATCAAGTTAAAAAAAAAAAAAACAACTTAACTTAATTGTATATTCATTAATATGGATGGTGCTGTCTCTGTCTGGTCCCCATGGTTAATTGTAAAATTCCAGAAGATAAAGGAGGTGATACACATCTTGTCTAAAAGATTTGTCTAAATATTGACTTGGGCTTGACCAAGTACTGTTACACTACCTGCACAAAAACGAAATTTTCCTCAAGGAAAACATTAGAGAGGGATTTCATTTAGAGGAAATGAGGACTTGTTTATCATTAAGATCAAGTACATCAGTTGGTGGTCTTCTACTGTATTACCAAATTTAGTGGTTAGCTGATTTCAACTCATTTAAGCAATTTATGGGGATTGATTAGCAAAAGTAGGATTTCAAGGGTGTGTTTTAAGAGGACAATTAATTAAATCCCTTTTTATAAGGTTTAAGGTTTTCATATATTTTGAAATAAAAACAGAGAGGAAGAGAGAGAGAGAGAGAGAGAGAGAGAGAGAGAGAGAGAGAGAGAGAGAGAGAGAGAGAGAGAGATGTTAACTATGAACATTTTGCACTTTCTGGCTCAGAATAGCAGAATTCAACATTACATCAGGAAAGAAGCTAAATATCTTGTCAGATGTTAGATAATAATGACAAATTTCATCCATGATTAGATTAAGGAGTATAATGCTTGCAGAATAGTTAAGGAACTTCCTCTCCATTTTTTCCATTGTATTTACATGGTAATTAAAATTGCTTTAAAGGAAAAAAAAGACATTTTCCTCAGAATTTTATTCAGGGAAATATTATACTATTCCCCATCCCCACCCCTAATACAAATGATGTCCTGTTTTGTTTTTTTTTTCACAAGGAAAATATCTTCATGGACGTCATTGCATATTTCATAAGTATAATGTATTTTAGTTTGCAATGCTTCCATAAATTGTGATAGAAACAGATTGTATCTTAAGTAAAACACATTTCTTGTTGGGTTGACTATATTTTCTCATACACAGTCAACACTGTTTAGGCAGGAACTGAACAATAAGTTCACTTAAAAATAAATTCTTGAATAAACTAATAATGATGATGATGATGATGATGATGATGATGATGATGATATCGAACATATGCATAGTGCTTACTAGTATCCAGACACTGTGCAAAGTACCTGATGATTCTTATTTCAATTGATCCTCAAAGCAACACTGGGAGGTAGGTGATATTATTACTCCAATTTAGAGTTGAGGAAATTGAAGCAGACAAAAAGTGATTTGCCTAGAATTACATAGCTAGAAAATGCATAAGGTCAGATTCAAACTCAGGTTTTCCTAATTCCAGGACTAATATTTTATCTATTTCACCACTTATCAATATAAGAAGAACTGTTCCAAAGAAAAGCTAACCAATGTACAAATCAATATTTTGATTCAATTTGCCTAGCACCTTTCTTCTAGAAATAAAGTGAAAATTGGAAGTCTAGATTTTTCACCCCAGATCTTAGTTCAACTCAGAGGCAGCTCCAGAGTACATAGCAAATAAAGGGATGGACTTGGAATCAGGAAGAATTGAGTTTGAATTCCACCTCAGACACTTAGTACTGAAGTTATATGATACTATATAAAAAGTAAATCTCATGAAAACTTTATTTTCTCATCTCTAAAATTGGTATAATAATATCACTTACCTCATAAGGTATCCTCATGAAGATCAGATGAGATAAAGTGTTTTGCACACCTTAAACTTCAGTCTCATTTGGGCAGCTGGGTGGCAGAACAGATAGAATGCCAGGTCTGGAGTCAAGAAGACTCATCTTCCCAATTTCAAATCTGACCTCAGACACTTCCTAGACCTGTGATGCTGGACAAAACATTTAAACCTGTTTGCCTGATTTTCCTTATCTATAAAATGACATAAAAAAGGAAATAATAAGCCATTTCACTCTTTGCCAAGAAAACCCAAAATAGGGACATGAAGAATGTTAGTGTCTAAAAAAACTGAGCAACAATCACAACTAAAAGCAATTTTTACTTATATTTTGATTTATATTAAAATCATATTGGTTATTTAATACTAATAGGTAGAATTGATATATGGCTTTAAGATTTTGAAAGTACTTTATGCATGACTCAGCTGATCCCCACAACAGCCCTGTGATAGTCTATATCTCCAAACATGGCGTAGGAACACAACAATTTTTTAATCTTCACAACTCCTAATCTTTTGCCTATGTACTCATAAAGAGATGGTGGGAACATATTAGTGGGTATGTATGTATGTATACAGTGTATATATAAATATATATATATATATATATTACACACTTATGTCTGTTTAGATACACATGCTTATATATGCATATATTTTATATACACTGTATATAAGAATCTTATATCCACACAGATACACATATATCTGTAGCCATCTATAAATACATATATGTGTATGAATGTGTGTGTATAAGGACAGAAAAGGATAAGATCCTTTGCAAGATTTTTTAGATTACATGAGTTCCAGTGAATTTAATATTCCTAACTCTTTACTAGCTGGCCCCTTTTCCAATAATAATTTGCACAGTGAGAACTATTATGCTACTTCTTTAACATAGATATTTATTATTGGAATTATGCTCATTTCTACAAAATGCATGTCTGTTTACCTCAGATTCACTTATGCGAACTCAGATTCTTCAAAGTTTGTGGTATTCCAAATTTTCAATAATATAATGCTACTAAAAGCGCACTAAAAAAAAAAAAGATTTTTGCTTTAGGTTATTTCTTGAGATTTCTAAGTATATTCAGATTTTCCCCTAAGCTTAATGATTTTCAAATTAACTTTTGAGCTTGTTTTGGTAATCAACTCCTTGGCTGTATTTGCTACCAGAGAGAGAGAGAGAGAGAGAGAGAGAGAGAGAGAGAGAGAGAGAGAGAGAGAGAGAGAGAGAGAGAGAAAGAGAGAGAGAGAGACTAACATTAACACATCACACTGATAATGCAATTTCATGTTGAAATTTAAACAAAAGTCACTTTTTCCCCTTTTACTTAGGATTTTCTATGTGAATTGTTAGGTCTTTCTTTTTTGAAGTTATACTTAATGTGTTTACATAGTTTTATCTACAGATTATTTCAATTTATGGAGAAATCTCTGATAATAAACCAAAGGAAATTAGCTAAATTAATAGCATAATTTCCTCATGTGAAAGGGAATAAAAAATTACATGTGTAGCACTCCTACATCTCTAATAAAAAATAATAAATCTATTTTCTCTCTTGCATAATCACCAGCCCATGATAGGGTGAATAAAAACACATTTTTGGCAATGATTTTGTGTATTTAAGCAAAAATTATACTTCAATGGTTTATATAAATACATATACCTTATTCTGTGTCTTAAATCTGTCACAGTCTCAGTAATGGACAACTTATACTATCATGAGTCCTCTAGAATTATGGCTGGTCATTATATTGATCATAGTTCTCATAGCTTTCAAAGTGTCCATTTTTTTTCAGTTTCATTACTGTATAAATTGTTGTCCATTAATTTGTTAAAGTGCTCAAAATATTATAATATTCATATATTAGTACACATGTCTTTTCTGGTCCTGGAACTTTTCTCTGAATCAGTAAATATATGTCTTTCCATATATCCTAAAATATTTTATTTTCCTTATAATAGTATTTTATCACTTATACATACCACAACTTATTGGACCATTCCTCAATTACTAGATGTCTTCTCAGTTTCCAGTTTTTTCACCACAAAAAGAGCTGTTATAAATATTTCTTGTATATAAATGACTTTTTCTTCTTTTTACTCTCTTTTTGGTATAGTCCTAGACTTGATACATCTAAATTTTCATTTGTTAAATTTCATTGTTAAATTTTCATGTATAATTTCAAATCGCTTTCTGGAATTATTTCACCGATTCTTAGATTTATCAATAGTGCAATATCTTTCCACAGTCCTTCAAACACTTGTACTTTTTACTTTTTCTCCTTGTCATTTTTGCCATCCCAATATGTATGGGGTTAGAATATTGACATAATTTAATTTACATATCTCTAATTTTTAATTATTTGGAACATTATTTTCATATGGCTAACAATAGTTTTCCCTGTTTTGAGGATTAGCCATTCATATCATTAGATATATCAATTGATAAATGATCGCCCTTCTTACGAAGTTGAATTATTTCCTTATTTATTTTGGAAATAGAACATTTACCAGGGAAACTTGCTTCAAAGATTATTTTTTTCAATTAATTGTTTCTTTTAATCTTAACTTTCTTTAATATATATATATATTTAAAATGTTTAATTTTTCAGGGAAAATATTCATTCTATTCCTTGTTTGTCCATGAACTTGTCTTTATTGTGTAGATTTTATAAATAGCTTCCAATATATCTAGTACACATACTCCTCTTTAAGGAATGAAGTGTTTTTCTAAATCTAATTTCTTTCTACTTCTTTTGAATTATCTCAGATCTAACTCGAAAAGTTTGAAGGTTCATACACTTAGAAAATATTATCTTCCAACAGTAATATTTGATGGATCATATCTTGTTTTTTTTTCTTTTTTGCTTTTTGTAGGGCAATTGGGATTAAGTGACTTGCCCAAGGTCACACACCTAGTTTTGTTGTTAACAGTCTGAGGCTGGATTTGAACTCAGATTCTCCTGACTCCAAGGCTGGTGCTCTATTCACTGTGCCACCTAGCCACCCCAGATCATATCTTCTATAGTTAGAATGTCTTTCATTTAAGCATAGCCCAGGACATTCTCAGTCGCTTTGTATTACATCGGATAAAATTTAGCAGTTTCTTTTTGTGTGTGTGTGTCCTCCTTTGATGGTGATAATTGGAATCAGAGGATTTTAGAACAGTTATTTCTGTTTCTTTTTTAAGGGATCTTAAAAATCTCAACATATGTTTGCTACTCCTTTTCACAGAATAATAACTAATGTTGTACTCTGTTAAATACATTTTTTAACCATTACATATACAATAATCTTGTATTCTGGCCAAGTTTTGGTCAGTTACAAGACAATGAATATTGTCTGCTGCAGAAAATCATGTGCAAAAGCATATCTATTTCTTCCTCATTTTTTTCATCAAGCACAAGTTTGATATATACATAAAATTTTGTAAAATTGGGAAAATAAGAGGGGGGATAAGTATATAGTTTATACTACTTGCTCAGCACTTTACTTAGTGCATTATAAATATTAACTTTTTTAATCATCATGATAGCACTGAGAGGTATTTAATGTAATTGTACCCATTCTACAGTTGAGAAATTGGAGGCAAATAAATGTTAAATAACTTGCCCAGTGTCACACAGTTAGTATCAAGTGTCTGAGGCCATATTTTAAATTAAGTCTTCCTGATTGTAAGCCTCAAGCTCTATTTTCTTTGCTACCTAGGAATAAAGGCCAGTATCTGATCATGTGTATCACAATAAAATGTTTGCTGATAAATATGTTATTTATATCCACAATGCATGTTTATGCATGGTTTTCATATATGAACAAATACATGAATGTGTGTATTCATATATTCACATGTATATACCTTTTTTGGAACTGTAATTAATCACTCACATTTGTAATAGAGACAGAGGTAGATATTACATAACAAACATATAAATAAATATATGAATGTGTTTGTGTGTTTGTGATGGGTGCTTTTCTCCAAACAGCTTAGAAGTAGACCTATCTCCATTCGCTTTCTCTATTCTTAATCTGTAAGCATACCTAAAACACCCACTGACAATAATCATTGCATCAGAAAACTTTCTTTTCTATTCAATAATATTAAAGCCAGATAATTTATAGTGTTGCATTATATAGTATTTCAGATTTGAAAAATGCTTTACAGTTAATATAACATTTTGTTTCTTTTTAAAATCTTTTTCCAACCATAGCATGTAAGACATACCAACAAAATAGTAGTTCCGCAAAATATCTTCCAATTCCCTCTTACCCAAATTAAGAATTTCATTCAGTCATTCCTCTTTGAAATGATATATTAACTGTGATAAGCTCCAAGCCTGTTTTTTCCACTAAATCTAACAGTCAATATTCTGCTTTGCTGCTAGTAGGCAGTAAAATAGGAAGTTATTCAAGATACAATAGTTATTAATCAGAAAGCACTTAAACCAAGATGACTCAATCAATCTCTTCTCAATGATGGATTTGAATAAATGTTCACTAGAAATAAGAAACTACAGTTATTTGTTTCAAAACAAAAAGAATAAATATTAAATACGATGGGCAGACAGTGTTGAGATTTCTTTATGATCAAATCATACAGTACTGGTGAGATCAAACATATGCCATATCACTGATCCTCCTCTGTACAGGTGAGATCAAACATATGCCATATCACTGATCCTTCTTTTGGGGATTTATGACTGCTGTATATACAGAAAGGGCTGAGTAATTTCTTATTGAAAGTGATGAATTAAAAAGTCAATAATAATCATAAAGCATTCCTTTTGCTGTTGTTTGTTGGTGCAGTGGATAGAGTGCAGGCCTTAGGAAGACCTAACTTCAGATCTGGTCTGAGACCTTTCCGTACTTCCTGTTTGAACCTGGGCAAGTAAGTTAATGCTGTTTTACTCAGTTTTGTCATCTACAAAGTGAGCTGGAGAAGGAAATAGCAAACCATTACAGTAGTAATGGGATAACCCCAAATGGGATCATGAAGAGCCAGACATAACTATAAAATAAAAGTCTAGAGCTAATTCCTTGTAAAAACATGAAAGGTTCAGTGTAATTTAGAATTATTCTCTTCTACCTTAGGGAAATTTTAATGTAATAATAAACAATGAATTAGCAATCATTAAAAATTAATGAGAAAGACAACTATAAATATAAGGAGGTGTTTTAATTTCTTTATATCTTGCTACATATTTTTGTCGATTCAAACACAATGAATTTGGATAACCATAACCCCATATGAACAATATGTTGCCAGGTCTTGATCTGTATTGCGGTCTGGTGGGGGGGGGGGGTAGGTTGTGAGGTGGATATCCAGCTTGCTGGAGCATGTGGAGGCTTCAGAGAGGCCACCCAACAAATACCTCCAGAAGTTGAGAAGACCCCAACGTTTGGGACAGAAGCTCCCCTGTCTGGTGGCAGAGTCCTACTGTGGCAACAAGACCAAAAGGCAAGTGAGTGGCAACATGCCTAGGTAAAGGAAACAAAATAAACAGAAAAATTCAACGTTAGACGCCTATTTTGGGGGCAAAGAGGATAGAAGCATGGAACAGGAGGACGACTGTGAGGTCAGACATCCTGCACCAAAAGCCCCAAATGAAAATATGAATGTGTTATAGGTCACAGAGGACTTTAAGAAAGATTTCAAAAACCAAATAAGAGAAGTGGAGGAAAAATTGGGAAGAGAAATGAGAAAGATACAGGAAAAGTATGAAATGAGAGTCAACAGCCAGACTGAGGAAAATAACACCTTAAAAATAGACTAACTCAAATGGCAAAGGTGGCTCAAAAGGGCAATGAAAATCACAAGTTGCCCAGATTAGCTGAAGAGGAAGTGAATTACCTAAATAACCCCATCTCAGAAAAAGAAACCAAACAAACCATCAATGAACTCCCTAGGAAAAAATCTCCAGGGCCAGATGGGTTTACTAGTGAATTCTATCAAACATTTAAAGAACAATTGATTCCAATACTCTATTTGGGAAAATTAGTGAAGAAGGAATCCTACCAAACTCTTTCTATGACACCAATATGGTACTGATTCCTAAATCAGGAAGAGATAAAACAGAGAAAGAAAATTATAGACCAATTTTGCTCATGCATTTAGATGCCAAAATTCTAAATAAAATATTAGACAAAAGATTCCAACAACTTATGACAAAAATAATACACTCTGATCAGTTAGGATTCATTCCAGGAATGCAAGGATGGTTTATTATTAGGAAAAGCATCAGTATAATAGAGCATATCAACAAAAAAAAAAAAACTAGCAGAAACCACATGATCATTTCAATAGATGCAGAAAAGGCTTTTGACAAAGTACAACATCCATTCCTATTTAAAACACTAGAAAGTATAGGAATAAATGGAACCTTCCTTAATATAGTTGATAGCATTTATTTAAAACCATCAGCAAGTATTATATGCAATGTGGATAAACTAGAAGCCTTTCCAATAAGATCAGGAGTGAAACAAGGGTGTCCACTACCACCCCTCTTATTCAATCTGGTACTAGAAACACTAGCAGTAGCAACTAGAAAAGAAAAAGAAATCAAAGGAATCAAATTAGGTAAAGAAGTGAACAAGCTATCACTCTTCACAGATGATATGATGATACACTTAGAGAAACCTAGAGAATCAAGTAAAAGACTACTAGAGGCATTAAATAAATTTGGCAAAGTTTCAGGATATAAAATAAACCCACATAAATCCTCAGCATTACTGTACATCTCTAATGAAACTCAACAGCAAGAGATAGAAAGATAAATCCCATTTAAAGTCACTGTAGACATTATAAAATATTTGGCAATCTACTTGCCAAAACAAACCCAGAATCTATATGATGACAACTACAAAACACTTCTCACAAAAATAAAATCACATCTGAATAGCTGGAAAAATATCAATTGCTCGTGTCTGGGTCGAGCTAATATAATAAAAATGACAATTTTACCCAAACTAAACTGTATATTTAGTGCCATACCAATCAATTTACCAAAAACTACTTTCTAGATTTACACAAAATAATAACAAGACCCATATGTACAAAGATATTTGTAGCAGCCTTTTCTGTGGTTGCAAAGAATTGGAAATTAAAGGGGTGCCCATTAATTGGGGAATGACTAAATATGTTGTGGTATATGAATGTAATGGAATATTATTGTGTTATAAGAAATGAGGAGATGATTGATTTCATAATTACCTGGAGAGACTTATACAATCTGATGCTGAGCGAGAAGAGTAGAATCAGAAGAAATTTGTATACAATCAAAGACATACCATATCTGTGATGACCATTTATGACAGACTGGACCCTTTTCAGCAATGCAGTGATATAAGTCAATCCCAAAAGACTCAGGAAAGAGAGAAATGCGCCATCCAGAGATATAACTAGAAAGAACTGAACCTGAATCCTGATGGAAGCAAACTAAATTATCTTTTTCTTTTCATTGTTTGGTTTTATTTCTTCTTTACCATCTTTCATCCCACCTAGTACAATACCCCTTTGTAACTGGAATGATGTCTAATATGAATGTATTTGCAGATCCTATACTGGACTATATGCTGTTGTGGGGGGAGGAGGGAAGTAAAGGAAATTTGAAAATCAAGGAACTATGGAATTGAATCTTGTTAACTGAAACTAAACTAATAAATTAATTTTAATAAAGAATATAAGCAACATGAGGACAGTGACAGTATTTTTGCCTTTCTTTGTATCCTTAGCACTTACCATGGTGCCTCGAATAGAGTAGGCTATTGGTAAATACTTGTTGACTCAGAGTTTCAATGAGAATGTAACCCTGAGTTTGAGTCAACAAGCTTTGGTTAAATAGTTTACAATTTGCTAGCATTATGCTACATGATGGAGATATAAAGAAAGCAAAAATACTGTCCCTGCCCTCAAGGAGCTCACATTCTGATGGGAGATACAACATGTAAAAAAACTACATACATTTTAGATTTATATAGTGTTAATAAGAAGTAATCTCAGAGGAAAAGCACTAGCAAGAGGAAGAATCAGTAAGTTTGCCTTGGTTAGAAATGTCATAAGGAAATATTTATTTAATTTGGATCAAGAGTAGTTTGAATTTTAAGCATACCACACTCTATATCTTGAAATATAGTCAAATCAGGACTATTGTCACCAGGTAGCTGAATAAAAAAAGCTAAAGCACACAAGGGTATTTACCTCTTCAACTCCTAAAATTAAATTGTGCAGGAGCTCAACTTTTAATTGAATAAGTATCTCATGGTAAAATAATCATATCAAATCTTCTGTATTTATTAACAATTAATTATTATTTGTTGAAAAAATATTGGACTACTTGAAAGCCATGACCAAAGAAAGAACCTAGAAATCTTTCTTCAAGAAATTCTCAAGGAAGATTGCCCTGATGATTTAGACCCAGAGGAGGAAATAGATATTGAAAGAATCCAGAGATTACATCCTGAAAAAGATCAAAAAAGAAAACTCCGAGAAATATTGTAGCCAGGTTCCAGAATTCCCAGATCAAGGAGAAAATACTACAAGCAGCCAGGAAGAAACAATTTCAGTACTGTGGAAACACAATCAGAATAGCACAGGACCTGTCAGCTTCTATGCTGCGGGATCGAAGGGCATGGAATATGATATTCCAGAAGTCAAAAGAGCTGGGATTAAAACCAAGAATGACCTACTCAACACAACTGAGTATCTTGTCTCAGGGGAAAACATGGTCATTCGGTGGAATAGAGGACTTTCAAGGATTCTTGAGGAAGAAACCATAGTTGAATAGAAAATCTGACATTCAGACATAAGAAATAAGAGATACTTGAGTAGGTAAACAGAGAAAAGAAATCAAAAGGAACTTATCAAAGTTGAACTACTTACATTCCTACATAGAAAAATAATAACTGTGACTGTTGAAACCTTTCTCAGTATGAAAATAATTGAAGAAGGATATATGGGTTTATGAATACATATGTGAAAGTGTGTATATATGATTACAGTTATACATGTGAGGGCACAAGTCAAATTTGGTGGGAAGGGATGATACTTAAGGGGAGAAGTTAATAGGTTAGAGCGGAATATGGCAGCAATAGAAAATTGGGAGAGACAGGGTGGGTAAACTATCCTATGTAGCAGAGGCAAGGGGAAGTGGTTGCAGAGGAGGGGAAAAACAGGAAGGCAAAAAGGCAAAACCATATTCTCATTGAATTTGGCCCAGGGAGAGAATGACATATATACTAAATGTGATATCTCACCCTGCAGGAGAGTAGGGGGAAAGGAGAAGAGAGGGGGTATGATGGATGGGAGGGCACTCTGGTGGGCAGGGAGGTTGGAAGCACCCATTTTTTAAAAGGGACAGGATCAAAATAGGGAATGGACTAGGTGGGGGAGGGATGGGTGGGAGGGAAATACAAGCAGTGTTTTACAATATATCTACTATGGTAATGTTTTGCATAGCTTTATAAGTAGAAAACATACTGAATTGCTTATCTTCCCAAAGGGAGTAGGTGACAAGTGAGGAAGGGAATGGATCTGATATTTGCCTTTTTAAAAATTAAATGTTTCAAATATATAAAAAATACTATTATTAGTACTATTTTGCATGTAATTGAGAGATAGCATGTGCAGGCATTGGGGCACAGAGATTCACCTTGCCCTAATGGTAAAGTCAAAGGTGGTATGGGAGAAGATATGGGAGAGAGCAGATTGGATGAGGGGATATCTTTTGGGACTGGTATTCTGGGGTGGTGGGTAGGGGAAAATGGGGATAAAATTGTAACTCAAAATCTGGCGGAAATGAATGATGTAAACCACTAGTTAATGAAGATTTGTTTTAAAAAAGTTAATTGAGAAGTTAGTACTGGTAATGTGTGTAAATATTCTTGTAGTTCTGTTAATTTTTGTCTTCCTAGAAACAGAAAATGTGAAGGGCTTGGACAGGAGCAGTCTCTGTGAGTTGAGATATGGAACAATGGTAGAGAGTGGCCTATATGCGAATCCAGGTACAAGTTGGGTAAATCCAGGCAAGAGCTGGGAGCAGTCAGCCAGTGGAGGAGGAACCATGCTTTTTGAAGTCAGCCACTATTTAAGATTAAAGAAAACTTTACTTGGATACACTGTATTGACTGATGATATTGTAATTTACTGTGACCTAGGGGTGATTGTTGTTTGTATTTCATGCTGCCCCTTAAGGATGATTGGTGTAAGGATGATTGGAAGTCAGCCTCACAGCAAGTGCTAAAAAAGTGCAAAATTTTGACTTATTTCCAATTTTTTTATCTTAATCACATGCAGCAACTAACATATAAAAAAGAATGATAAATATTGAAAATGCCAGAACATTGATATTCAAATGGCAAACACTTTTCCATTAAAATTATACCTCAAAAATTATAAAATTTAAAAATAATTGCTATAAAGAATACTTTTTTGGGGGAAACAATTTACAACATTTGTGCTTCTGACTAGCAATAAACTTAACATCTTGGCAACTGTTGTCATATATTTAGCTGGATAGTCTGTGAGCTTACAGATCAGGTGATATACTAATACTTCTATTTAAGTACCAAAATCAATTATTTTTTTTCCAGTGGGAACATTGGTAAAAGATTTAGTATAAAGGGAAAATAGTAATATAGCAGCTTGAAGTTTGTTTTTTCTATCTGAACCCTCTCAGAAAGGATGATAGAATTGAGATAATATGGATGACAATGATGATGATGATGATGATAGGAGGAGGAGGAGGAGGAGAAGAAGAAGAAGAAGAACAAGAACAAGAACAAGAACAAGAAAGAGGAGTAGGAGGAATAAGAGGGGGATGAGGAGGAGGAAAAAAAAGAAAGAAAGACAGAAAGAAAGAAGGAAAGAAAGAAAGAGACAGAGGGAAAGAAAGAAAGAGAGAGAAAGAAAGAGAGAGAAAGAAGAAGAGGAAGAGAAGAAAGAAAAATTTATGTTTATTATAATAATGAAAAAAGAAGTAACCTGACATGAAGAGAAGTGATGTGACCTTGGAGTCAAGAATATTCATGTTCAATTCCTACTTATGACACATATCATGGACAAGTAAAATAACCTCTTCATTCTCCAAGATACTTCCTAATTCTATAATTTGTAAAGTAGTTAATCAACTTCATTGGTAAAACAATATTCTTGCCATTTGTTTATTTCACCAATGAAATTACCAATCTGAGCAATAAAAGTAATAGTTTAAGTTTATATAGCACTCTAAGATTTGCAATATGTTTCACTTAAATCGTGTCATTTGAACCTCAGAAGGACATTATTTTATTACTATCTTCATTCCATAAGTGAGGAAACAGGCTAAGAGAGAATAAATGGATTTATCGAGGTTAAAAAACTAGTTACTGTGTATCAGAGGGAGGAAATAAATGTGACTCCTCATCATTTGAAGTTTGAGTTCAATCCACTACACCTCAAATTGCACGTGATAATTGAGGGAGATGAAAAGAGTCAATGATAACAACATGTGTCTTGGACTTACATGATCTCTCTTGGGCATTGTGTTGTGAGTTCCAAACCACAGAACTATAAATAGGGTTGTTTTTTTTTCTTTGTGTTTTTTTTTTAAACTAAAGACAATAATGAGTTGGGCCTTTCCTGGATTTTGTCCCTGAGAGAACCTTAGGAACAGTGAGCTCATCCTCCAGCTTCATTTACCCTTCTTTTCATACTAAATGTTTTGTAGAGATAATTTTTTAATAATTATCTCTTTCATGACACTTCTAAAAGTAAGAATTAGTCACTTCCTTATTTCAATTTCCTAATTTTAAAAACTGTAATAAATAACTAAAAGTTTTATGTGGTCTGTCTAAATGGAGACCAATTTCTATTTTGTGCCAAGTCCTGTTAATTTTCTGTTTGTGAAAATCTTAAAATCAAAGTCTATTGATGGATATAATAAAGAAGGGAAGGTTGCAGTTATAACAAAGACAGAAACATAAGTGTTATTTTGTTGACATTGCTAATCATCAACTTAGCACTTAATTTTGAGTTTTACTTTTAAATTAAAAAAATCTGTTGATTACTAGAAAAGATAGTAAAGTTATCTTTTCCTTCAAGTTATTTTGTAGTTCCATAAAAAAAGCCTGCATGGAGTAAAGGAAAATATAGTAAACCCAAGTTTAAGTATCACCTCAGATACTTAGCAGTTATATGACACCAAATCAGAATGCCATAAGAAATATTGTTATTATAATACTTACATAAATGGGAAATGATGTGTATGTGTGTGTGTGGGGGGGAGGGGGTTCAGTGAGAGCCCAGTCTTCAGGGCATCCCAGTCTTCAGAGCATGTGCATTGTGCTTTTTTCTACTACCACACTATATGGTGGTCATGGTGATCATGCTTTTGGAAATGTATAATGATACCTCATGGAGGAGCTCCATCCCCAATTCAAAGTGTACACATAATTGACTGTTATGTCTCTTCACCCCAAGGTGGAGATTAGTCATTTAATTGACGATGAAGAGGAACTGGGTTTGTATATATGAATCACAAGGATATCTCACCCTACAGGAGAGTAGGGGGGAAGGAGATGAGAAGGGGGATGATGGAAGGGAGGATGGGAGGGAAGGAGAGGAGGGAAGTTGGAAGCACCCACTTCTGAAAAGGTACAGGATCAAAGTAAGGAATAAACCAAGTGGGAAGTGGGATGGGAGGGAAATATAGTCAGTCTTTTACAATATATCTACTATGGTAGTGTTTTGCATAGCTACACATGTACAACATAGACTGAATTGCTTATCTTCCCAGTAAGGGTGGGTGACAAGGGAGGAAGGGAATGAGTCTGGAATTCAAAGTTTTAAAATCAAATGTTTAAAAATATATAAATAATATTATAAAAAAAGAATTTCATATTGTAAGATATCTGATTAGTGCCCTATACTTCAAAGGTTAATTTTTTTTCTAGAATATAAACACATGACTATGAATCAATGTCGTGAAGAAATATGGAAACAAGAAATATATATTATTTTAAGATAGAATGATTCAACTCCAGTGAGATTTTCCACCCTATAATGTCATCCTGGCACAATATGTTTCAATTTGCAGAAAACTGAATCATTACTTTTGCTTAAGACAGTCATGTTGTTACTGTCTGATTAGGGTGACCATGTACCCCGACTGTCCCATGGTAATAAAATCCACTTTTTAAATTTAATCTTGGGGATCATCTGTCCTACTTTTATTGGGGTACAACATTTGGAGGCCCCAGCAAGATATGGGGTGTTTCATGGCACCCCAAATATCCCCAAATAAGAAGAGCTCTCAGCCTCCGGAGGTAGGCATCTGCTCACCCTGAGCCCTAGGGGGCCTAGCCCCTGATAACATTCCAGGGCTCCAGGTTTCAAGGAGGGAAGATTGTGCCTGCCTCCTGACTCAACTTACTCCTCAATCACCCTTTCGTGGATCCAGGTCCTCCAGTTTGGGGGTGAGTTAAATATTTTTCCTGTATATGTCTGGTTAAATATCTTTATGGTATATCTGGTTAAATATTCTGGTATGCCTGGTTACATACCTTTATGGTATATCTGGTTAAATATTCTGGTATGTCTGGTTAAATACCTTTGTGGTATATCTGGTTAAATATTGTTCTGGTATATATCTGGTTAAATACCATTATGGTATATTTGGTGAAATAAAGAAAAGATACCCTTTTTAACACCAGGCTAATTCAAACTGTTTTAAAGTCTATTTATGGATAGCTGAAAAAACAGAGAAGAAGGTTTGGCTTCCCCATGAGAATTGGGTCAGGTTCTTGGATTCTCAGCTTTGACTTCCTTGAGCAGCCAGTATCTGAAATTTTCTCAGAGCTCAGAACTCAAGGCTGAGAAAGTCCAGACCATTCCCTACCATATATTTAGAAGACAACCACCCATTCTTCTTCTAATCTGGGAAGACTTAAAAGCTGAAATCACTAATTCTTCCTTCATCTAGTTCCTTCAGGGTCTGCAGGTGATTCAGAAAACACACCTTCCCTCAGCTCTCCTGATCCCAATCCCGAGTTCCCCCTCAGCTTACCTGTTTCAACCTGGGGATTCTATGCCGGTAAAAAGAAACTCACAGTCTGGAGCCAAGGTGGAAGGGACTGCACGTCATGATTCCCACTACACCTTCTGTTGTCAAAGTGGACTCTATTCCCACATGACAACATTACACCAGAGTGAAGCCTGATGTCACCTCAGAATGAAAAGCAGAAGTCCACGAGGACCCCCTAAAACTATGACTATTTGATCCTCTCCCTGATTCCCCTTTTACCTCCTTGTGCAGTCCCCCACAATTCCCATGCCCCCAGACCAAGCTATACCTGGGTGTTAACCACAGGAAATGGACAATCCTGGACTTTTCCAGAACCTGGAGCACATACCTCCCCATCAACTCCATGTTCTCCAGCCTTGATTAAGGGGAGGCCAAATATCAGGCCTTAAGTACACAGGTAATTATTGACCTCTCCTACATAGAGCAGTCCATCTCAGCCCTGGAAAGACAGGTGGACTCTCTGGAAGAGGTGGTTCTTCAGAACAGCAGATGCCTTGACCTCCTTAAACTGGGTGGCCTGTGTGCAGTCCTTGGTGAGGCTTGTTGCTTCTATTCAAACAATTCTGGAGTGGTGTGGGAAAGTCTGAAGATGGTACGCCAGAATATTGCTAATAGACAGAGGGAGCTGGAAAATTCTGAGAATGGGTATCAGTCCCTGTTTGCCTGGAATATCCCCCTAACTCACTAAATTGATATCAACCTTGGTATTAGTATTAGTCTCTCCACCTCCTGATCATAGCCTTAATTGTAGGACCCTATGTCATTGTTTTCCACAATTTGTCAAATCCAGTATTAACTCCAGTAATATTAATTATCAGCGACCTCCCCACCATCCTTTAGGAGCAGAATTGGGTAATCTAGATGTGACCCCTAGATGTGAACCCTGCTATGTCAAAGGTTTGACATACCTACAAGAAAGAGTAGGGAATGTTGGACACAGGCCCACTCTGCCCTTTCCCCATTGATTTGTCACTTTGCCCTTCCTGAATGTCAGACACAAACGGAACCTTCCCTTTCCTTGATTTGTAAAGCAGGCAGTCCAACCTTTCCTTCATTCATTTGTAAAGCAAACAACACCTTGCTTAATCTGTAAACAGGCAGAACCCCCACCCCTTTCTTTCCCTTGATTAATTTGTGGGCAGGAGTCCCAGCCTAGGGTTTCCAGCTGGAAGAAATTCAAATGTATACCGACCAATCACTAATTGTAGTTTCAAGTGTACACTGACCAATTATTGGAGTTTCAGCTTACATCACTGTAATTTCAGCTTACATAACCTGGCTATGGAAACTTTATAAAATCCGCACAATGTCTTTGCCAAAGCACTGTCTGATTTGGGTGAACATGCACCCAAACTGTCCCGCGGTAATAAAATCCACTTTTTAAATTAAAAAAAAAAGACAGCAATGTTGTTACAAAACTTTAGCTCTTTCATTATGAAGACATTTCTAGATACTCATTTTGTGACAGCTTTCCCAGAAAAATACAAACATACTTCTGAGTTATTAAAAAAAAATTCTTGATAATATCAGAAATAAATGAGCATTCAATAGCCTTTATAATAATCTATTATAAAATAAAAATTATATCACTATTTATAACTATTCAAAACTGAATCAATGGTAATGAAAGAAAACAGAAAACTTAAAAATAGACATCCAAAATGAAGGAACACTAGAAAAAAAAAGATTTCATTTAGGTGTGTATGTAATACTAAGGATTTATTTTTAAAAGTTATTTTCTAAACTTTTTTTTGTTGTTGTTGAACCTATAATTTCATCATTATAGGGGATTCCTATTTCACATACTGAAGAAGAACAGTTTAACTAGCTAGTAAGCTGGTAACAGGAACAAAGGTAAAATTTTGTTCTTTCTACATTAGGTGACACATGGTTGTGCATTCTTTCACAGTTTTAGGTAGTTAAGTGTATTAGCAATTAGTCACAATTCAAGTGAATCATAGTGGCAACATTTCAACCTCCCTCTTCCTAACAACAAGGCAGGGATTTTCCATTACGTGACAGTGTCCTTGTTTTGACCAATATATTTAATGTCTTTTCAACTGTGTAATGGTAGGTATTTATGTCTTTAAATTTGCAGTTTTCTGATTTCTTGTTCTATCTAGTGGTAAACATATAAGATGACATAGTGGTTTATTTCTTAGTATCATAGAATATTAGATCTAAAAGAGATTTTAGACCAAAATCACTTTATAGATGATAATCCGATTTAGCAAGGTGTATTTGAACTCCATAAGAAAAAATATTTTACTCATGATTTCCTGTTGTTTTGTTTCTTATTGAATCCTCCATTCAAATGAAATTAACTTTATTACTTCTTTTCATTAGCAAACCTTTATGAACCAAATGTGACAAAAAAACTTTCTTGAAAAACCTTTCAAATTACTGTTTTAAAATCATGTTTTGGTGTTAAATGGAATGCAATTATTTCTTTAAGAACCAGCTAAAACATGTTGCTAAAAGCATGACTTATCCAAATAACCTTCCTTGTTTTGTATAGTTTTATAGAGTAATACAGTCATGACTTTAAAAATAAACTTTCCAACTGTAATCTAAAAGTGTTATTTTCGTCTAACCCTAGGATCTCATTAATATAGGAATTCATGGGAGTCGAGATGGTGGAGTAGTAAAAGGACTTCTGCAGGGCTCCAGCTCTCACCTCCTCCAATTCATGTAAAAGGTGACTCTGAAGAAACTTTGGAGCTACAGCACCCACAAAATGATACAGAGAAGCTAACCTCCCGCTGAGATCAGCCCACCAGCCAGCAGCAAGCAGACAACACAGCACTGTGGGATCCAAAGCTGACCCTGTGGGAGCCCAAGGTTTTAGTCCCAGGTTGGGCCAGACCAACTTCCAGCTGGAGGGACTTCAGATAACCAGCAGCTATGGCTGTTTCCAGAATTATCAAGCCATAGAGGCTAAGGACAAAGTGACAGGTCAGTGCATTGTGGACTTTGGGATGCAGTAGTTGGGGGTGAGGTTGGCCTCTGCCCACAGGGCAAGAAGCCACTGAGGTACCTGCACATGGCAGCTTTAGCTCCTGGCCTGCAGATTGTAAGGGGACCAAGCAACAAGTCTGAGGGGTAATTGCTCTTGCTTTAACCTGCCTGGATCTGGATTGTGCTCTAGGGTGGAGGTCCTGGGGTGATACAGGAAGCAAGAGAAGCTTGAGAAGGTAGATAGGGAAATCATAAGGAACTTATCAAAGTTGAACTATTTACATCCATACATGGAAAAATGATAATTGTAACTTATGAAACATTTCTCAGTATGATAATAGTTGAAGGGAATAGAATATGCATGTATGTCTATATAGGAGGGTATATGGTCATATGACTACATATGTGAATGTGTGTATATATGTGTACAAGTATACTTAGAGGGCACAGAACCAATTTAATAGGAAGGGATGATACCTAAAAGCTGAAATTAAGAGGTGAGAGAGGAATATAATGAGAGGAGATGGGGAGAGACAGAATGGGGTAAACTATCTCATAGAAGAGGCAAGGAAAAATGGTTACAATGGAGGGGAAGAATAGGAAGGCAAAAGGGTATGGGTCAACCTTATGCTCATTGAATTTGGCTTAGGGAGGTAATGTCATGAACACTAAATATGGTACCTCATTCCACAGGAGAGTAGGGGGAAGGGGATAAGAAGGGTCATAATACAAGGGAGGGCAGATTGGGGGGAGAGGGAATTTGGAAGCACCCACTTTTGAAAAGGGACAGGATCAAAGTAGGGAATAGAACAAGTGGGAGGTGAGATAGGAGGGAGGGAAATATACTCAGTCTTTTGCAATATATCTACTATGGAAATGTTTTGCATAGCTACACATGTACAACCTATTAAAAAAGAAGTTGGCATATCAGAAAGAGGTTTATCATCAATAAAATTCTATGGGATTGCTAGAAGGACTCTGGAAAAAAATAAATCATCAGTTCTGGAGGGTCCTCAGAATAGATAATATGATACATTGTATGGTTTCATTTTATTTTATATTTTTCATGGTCTAACATTTTGACCAGTTGGGATTAAATTTTAAAAAGAGAAACCAGAAAAATAAAAAAAATAAAATACATGTAAAAATATAAGAATTCATAATGAGGAAATAATCTCAATCAAAGAAGACTCAACAGTGCTTCATCATTATAGCCTAAGATAGTTTCTAGGGTCCAACTGATTTCATGTTTGCTAAATAATAAAATAATGTAAAAATACCCAAGCTATAATGTCTATAAAATAGTAACCCAAAATTGAGTTATATTTTATTTTATTTTATTTTTTTTATATTTGAAACATTTAATGTTACGACCTCAAATTTCAGATCCATTTCCTTCCTCCCTTGTCACCCATTCCCTCTTGGGAGATAAGTAATTCAGTATATGTTGTATATGTCTAGCTATGCAAAACATTATCATAGTAGATATATTGTACAAGGCTGCTTATAATTCCCTCCCACTCATCCCACCCCCCACCTGGTCCATTCCCTACATGATCCTGTCCCTCCTCTATAGTGGGTACTTCCAACCTCCCCTCACCCCAAGGATGCCCTCCCATCCATCATCCCGCCTCCCATCCCCCTTCCCCCTATCCTGCTGCAGGTTGAGATATCCCATTTAGTTTGTATGTCATTTTCTCCCTGAACCAGATTCAGTTTGAATGTGGTTTTGCCTTTTTAGCCTTCCTTATTCTCCCCCTCTTTTGCAACCACTTCCCCTAGCTTCTTCTGCATGGGATAGTTTACACTACCCTGTCTCTCCCCATCTCCTCTTGCCACTTTCCTCTCTTACCTCATAATTTCATCCCTTGAGTATTCTCCCTTCCCAACAAATTCAACTTATGCCCTCTATCCATATATAACTGTAACCATATACACACACATTCACATATGTATTCATATGACCACACCCCTTTCTTCCATTATTTTCATAGTGAGAAAGATATCATCAGTCACAGTTATTGCTTTTCCATATAGGAATGTAAATAGTTCAACTTTGATAAGTTCCTTTTGATTTCTTTTCCCTGATTACCTTCTCAGGCATCTCTTCCTTCTTGTGTCTGGGTGTCAAATTTTTTATTCAATTCTGGTTTTTTCCTCAAGAATGCTTGAAAGTCCTCTATTCCACTGAATGACCATATTTTCCCCTGAAACAAAATACTCAGTTTTGCTGGGTAGGTGACCCTTGGGTTCATTCCCAGTTCTTTTGCCCTATGGAATATCATATTCCATGCCCTTCGATCCCTCAGTGTAGAAGCTGCCAGGTCCTGGGCTATTCAGATTGTGTTTCCACAATATTGAAATTGTTTCTTCCTGGCTGCTTGAAGTATTTTCTCCTTGATCTGGGGATTCTGGAACCTGGCTATAATATTCCTGGGAGTTTTCTTTTTGGGATCTTTTTCAGGAGGTGATCGGTGGATTCTTTCAACCTCTATTTTGCCCTCTGGATCTAAAACATCAGGGCAGTTTTCCTTGAGAATTTCTTGAAGGGTGATTTCTAGGTTCTTTCCTTGATCATGGCTTTCAGGTTGTCCAATAATTTTTAAATTGTCTCTCCTGGATCTATTTTCCAGGTAAGTGGTTTTTCTCATGAGATATTTCACATTGCCTTCTAATCTTTTATTTGTTTGGATCTGCTTAACAGCATCTTGATTTCTCATAAAGTCATTAGCTTCCATTTGCTCCAGTCTAACTCTGAAGGAATGAATCTCCTCAGTGAACTTCCGAGATTCTTTTTCCATCTGGCAAATTTGACTTTTTAAGGCATTCTTCTCCTCATTGCCCTTTTGGGCCTCCTTTGCCATTTGAGTTAGTCTATTTCTTAAGGTATTGTTTTCCTCAGTCAGGCTGTTGACCCTCATTTCATACTTTTCCTGCATCCTTCTCATTTCTCTTCCCAATTTTTCCTCCACTTCTCGTAATCGCTTTTCAAAATACTTCTTAAGGGCCTATGGTCTATAACCAGCTCATATTTTTCTTGGAAACTTTTGGTGTAGGAGTTCTGACTTCACTGCCTTCCTCCTGTTCCATTCTTTGATCCTTTTCATTACCAAAATGGTGCTCTAATGTTGTATTCCTCTATTTGCTTTGCTTGCCTTGTTTACTCATGTTTCCACTCAATTATTTGACTATTGGGCTTTTTGCCTCAGTAGGATTCTGCTACCAGAAGGGGAGCTTCATACCAAATGCTGGAGTTTTCTCAGCTGCAAAAAGGTATTAGTTAGATGCCCTCTCTGAAGATTCCACTCTCTCTGGCAAGCTGGTCATACACCCCAGGAACTCCACCCCAGATCACACTCCAGATCCAAGCAGGTTAAAGCAAGAACAATTACCCCTCAGGGTGATTGCTTGGTCCCCCTATACTCTATAGGCCAGTAGCTGAAACAGCCAAGGGGGGTGGATGCATAGCAGGGTCTATCTCCAGGGGATAAAGGACAACAATTCCCTGAAGTATTGTATGCCAAAGTCCACACTGCACTGACCTCTCACTTTGTCCTTAGCATCTGTGAGTTGATAATTCTGGAAACCACCACAGCTGCTGGTTTTATGAAGCCCCTCCAGCTGATGGCTGGTCTGGCCCACCCTGGGGCTAAAACCTTGGCCAAGAAGGACCAGGGTCGGTTTCCAGAGTGCTCTGCTGGCTGTTTCCTGCCAGCTGATGGTCTATCCTCAGTGGATGGTAAGCTTCTCTGTGTCAGTTGTGGGTTCTGTAGCTCCAAAGTTTCATTAGAGTCACATTTTACATGAATTGGAGGTTATTGGAGCCACACCCCATCAGAAACTCTGTTTCTACTCCACCATGTTTACTCTACCTCCGAAATTGATATTCTTAAAGCATAGGTCTGAAAATGTCACTCCTTTGTTCAAAAAAATTACAATGCTTCCTCTCTGCTTCTAGGATAAAATTCAAACCCCTATGTTTGGTATTTGAGAACCTTTTCAATTTAGCTCAAGTCTATTTTTGTGTATTTGTTTTCCATTATTTTAGTTTGTGTATAATGCATTAAAGCCAAATATTCTCAGTTTCTAAGTGAGGCAATGGATAGAACACTGTACCTAGGGTAACAAAGACCTAGGTTCAAAGCTGTGTCAGGATTTTGCTAGCTGTGTCACCATGGGCAAATGATTTAACCTCCTTTTGACTCTTGCATCAATTCTAAAATGGGGTTATATGCATTGTCACCTAAGGTGTTTATGAGGACAAAATAAAATAATATTTGTAAAGCACATTGAACAGTTTCTGGCACATAGTGAGAATTTTAGAAATTCTTGTTATCATCTTTCTTTCCTGCTTCTTCAGTGCAACATTGAATCATCCATCCTTATGCTGTTTTTAATATTTGAAACATTTAATGTTAAGACCTCGAATTTCAGATCTATTTCCTTTCTCCCTTGTCACCCATTCCCACTGGGGAGATAAGAAATTCAGTATATGTTGTACATGTCTAGCTATGCAAAACATTATCATAGTAGATATATTGTACAAGGCTGCTTATAATTCGCTCCCACTCATCCCACCTCCCACCTGGTCCATTCCCTACATGATCCTGTCCCTCTTCTATAGTGGGTATTTCCAACCTCCCCTCCCCACAAGGATGCCCTCCCATCCATCATCCCTCCTCTCATCCCCCTTCCACCTATCCTGCTGCAGGTTGAGATATCCCATTTAGTATGTATGTCATTCTCTCCCTGAACCAAATTCAATGAGAATGTGGTTTTGCCTTTTTTGCCTTCCTACTCTCCCCCTCCTTTGCAACCACTTCCCCTTGCTTCCTCTACATGAGATAGTTTACCCTACCCTGTCTCTCCCCATCTCCTCTTGCCACCTTCCTCTCTTACCTCATAATTTCATCCCTTGAGTGTTCTCCCTTCCCAAAAATTGAACCTATGCCCTCTATCCATATATAACTGTAACCATATACACACACATTCACATATGTATTCATATGACCACACACCCATCTTCCATTATTTTCATAGTGAGAAAAATATCATCAGTTACAGTTATTGCTTTTCCATATAGGAATATAAATAGTTCAACTTTAATAAGTTCCTTTTGATTTCTTTTCCCTTCTTACGTTCTCAGGCATCTCTTCCTTCTTGTGCCTGGATGTCAAATTTGCCATTCAACTCTGGTTTTTTCCTCAAGAATGCTTGAAAGTCCCCTATTCCACTGAATGGCCATATTTTCCCCTGAAACAAAATACTCAGTTTTGCTGGGTAGGTGAACTTTGGGTTCATTCCCAGTTCTTTTGCCCTCTGGAATATCATAGTCCATGCCCTTCAATCCCTCAGTGTAGAAGCTGCCAGGTCCTCGGGTATTCTGATTGTGTTTCCACAATATTGAAATTGTTTCTTCCTGGCTGCTTGTAGTATTTTCTCCTTGATCTGGGGATTCTGGAGCCTGGCTATGATATTCCTGGGAGTTTTCTTTTTGGGATCTTTTTCGGGAGGTGATCACTGGATTCTTTCAACCTCTATTTTGCCCTCTGGATCTAAAACATCAGGGCAATTTTCCTTGAGAATTTCTTGAAGGGTGATTTCTAGGTTCTTTCTTTGATCAAGGCTTTCAGGTAGTCCACGATTTTTAAATTGTCTCTCCAGGATCTATTTTCCAAGTCAGTGGTTATCCCCATGAGATATTTTACAATGCCTTCTAATCATTCATTTGTTTGCATCTGCTTAACAGCATCTTGATTTCTCATAAAGTCATTAGCTTCCACTTGCTCCAGTATAACTCTGAAGGAATGAATCTCCTCAGTGAACTTTTGAGATTCTATTTCCATCTGGAAAATTCGATTTTTTTTTAAACAAATGCTTTATTAACTTCTGTTTTACATCATTTATTTCTGCCAGTTTTTGAGTTACAATTATTTCCCCCCCCCGTTATTCCCCTACCCACCCTCCCAGAATAGCAGTCCCACAAGATATCGCTTCCTCCAATCTGCTCTCTCCCATATCTTCTCCCATACCCCCTTCGACTTTTACATTAGAGGAAGATGAATCTTTGTGTCCCAATGCCTGCACATCTTATCTCCCTATTACAAGCAAAAGAGTATTAATAATAGTGTTTATATATATTTGAAATATTTAATCTTAAGACCTCGAATGTCAGATCCATTTCTTTCCTCCCTTGTCACCCATTCCCTCTGGGGAGATAAGTAATTCAGTATATGTTGTACATGTCTAGCTATGCAAAACATTATCATAGTAGATATATTGTACAAGGCTGCTTATAATTCCCTCCCACTCATCCCACCCCCCACCTGGTCCATTCCCTACATGATCCTGTCCCTCTTCTATAGTGAGTACTTCCAACCTCCCCTCCCCACAAGGATGCCCTCCCATCCATCATTCCCCCTCTCATCCCCCTTCCCCCTATCCTGCTGCAGGTTGAGATATCCCATTTAGTATGTATGTCATTCTCTCCCTGAACCAAATTCAGTGTGAATGTGGTTTTGCCTTTTTAGCCTTCCTATTCTCTCCCTCCTTTTCAACCACTTCCCCTTGCTTCTTCTACATGAGATAGTTTACCCTACCCTGTCTCTCTCCATCTCCTCTTGCCACTTTCCTCTCTTACCTCATAATTTCATCCCTTGTGTATTCTCCCTTCCCAACAAATTCAACCTATGCCCTCTATCCATATATAACTGTAACCATATACACACATTCACATATGCATTCATATGACCACACACCCTTCTTCCATTATTTTCATAGTGAGAAAGATATCATCAGTCACAATTATTGCTTTTCCATATAGGAATGTAAATAGTTCAACTTTGATAAGTTCCTTTTGATTTCTTTTCCCTGAGTACCTCTCAGGCATCTCGTCCTTCTTGTCTCTGGATGTCAAATTTTCTATTCAATTCTGGTTTTTTCCTCAAGAATGCTTGAAAGTCCTCTATTCCACTGAATGACCATATTTTCCCCTGAAACAAAATGCTCAGTTTTGCTGGGTAGGTGACCCTTGGGTTCATTCTCATTTCTTTTGCCCTCTGGAATATCATATTCCATGCCCTTCCATCCCTCAGTGTAGAAGCTGCCAGGTCCTGGGCTATTCTGATTGTGTTTCCACAATATTGAAATTGTTTCTTCCTGGCTGCTTGGAGTATTTTATCCTTGATCTGGGGATTCTGGAACCTGGCTATAATATTCCTGGGAGTTTTCTTTTTGGGATCTTTTTCAGGAGGTGATTGGTGGATTTTTTCAACCTCTATTTTCCCCTCTGGATATAAAACATCAGGGCAATTTACCTTGAGAATTCTTTGAAGGGTGATTTCTAGGTTCTTTCTTTGCTCATGGCTTTCAGGTAGTCCAATAATTTTTAAATTATCTCTCCTGGATCTATTTTCCAGGTCAGTGGTTTTTCCCATGAGAAATTTCACATTGCCTTCTAATCTTTCGTTTGTTGGATCTGCTTAACAGCATCTTGATTACTCATAAAGTCATTAGCTTCCATTTGCTCCAGTCTAACTCTGAAGGAATGAATCTCCTCAGTGAACTTTTGAGATTCTTTTTCTATCTGGCAAATTCGACTTTTTAAGGCATTCTTCTCCTCATTGCCCTTTAGGGCCTCCTTTGACATTTGAGTTAGTCTATTTTTTAAGGTGTTGTTATCCTCAGTGGGGCTGTTGACCCTCATTTCATACTTTTCCTGCATCCTTCTCATTTCTCTTTCCAATTTTTCCTCCACATCTCTTATTTGATTTTTAAAGTCCCTCTTAAGGTCCTCTATGGCCTGCAACCCACTCATGTTTTCCCCTGGGGCTTTTGGAGTAGGACCTTTGACCTCACAGTCCTTTTCCTGCTCTATGCCCCCAAAATAGGAGTCTAGGGTTGCATTTTTCTGTTTCCTTTGCCTTGGCATGTTACCACTTAATTACTTGACTTTTGGGCTTTTTGCCACACTATGGCTTTACGGCCAGATTGAGGAATATTCTTCCTGATCATGTGGGGGACAACTTCTGTTACTGGCAAGCTGTAAACCCACCCACGACTTCCACCCCAGATCACAATCCAGATCCAGGGAGGTTAAAGCAAGAGCGATTACCCCCCAAGACTGATTGCTGGATCTCCCTACAGTTCGCAGGCAAGGAGCTGGAGCTGCCTCTGAAAACTTCAAAATGGCGTGTCTCCTCAGCGTCTTCTAGCCCCCAGGGGAGGGAGCAGAAGCATTCCCCAAATACTGGTCCCTAAGTCCATAGGACACTATCCTCTTACTTTGTCCTTGTCATGTCTATGTTGATAATTCTGGAGTCGCCACAGCTGCTGGTGTTCTCAGGTATCTCCAGCCTGCTGCTGGCCCTGCCGCCCTGGGGCTAAAACCTCAGCTCACGGGACCTGGCCTCTGCTAACCTTGGCTCCCCGAGCTCTGGGAGCTGCGTGCTGCCGGCTCCCAGAGTGCTGTGCTGGTCCTTCCTGCAGGGCTGCTGGGCTGTCCTCAGCGGGAGATTAGCTTCTCTGTGTCATTCTGTGGGTGCTGGGGCTCCAGAAGTTGTTCCTAGTCCCCTTTTATATATATAGTGTGAGGGGAATCTGCGGCAGAGTGGCTTGGGTGAGCTGTTTCTACTCCACCATCTTGGCTCTGCTCCCCATCCTTATGCTTTTTGTAAAAATAGTATATCATGCCTATAATTGTATCTCTCCTAATTTTATCTTTTTAGAATCCTTAGATTTTTTTAAGAATCATTCAAGAAACTTACTAAGGCCTTTCTTCATTTTTACCAGCTATTAGTGTTGTCCTGCATATTACCTTGGATTCACTTAGCTATACATGAGATTTATAGATAGTAATTAAAATAGAGATATACACATGCATTTGTACACATAAATATGTACATGTTTATTTACACATGGTATACATTCTATGTATATGTGTGTATTGTGTCTGTATTTGTATGTATGTATACATATATACACATATATGTCTCTATGTATCAAAATTTTATATACCTATATAATTATATGATTACCTATTTATGTTCAAATTACTTCCTTGTATAGAATATAAACCCTTTGAAGGCAGGTGAATATTATTCTATTTTACTTTATTTTAGTTTGTATACTCAAAGCCTTGATTGATATGTAGAATTACTCTTATGTTTCTTTTGTTTTGTTTCACAAAGCAAATTCTCTTTGAGATAAGAAGATTAAAAAAGAGTTAGCAATGTATCAGATTAGTGTTGACATGTTAAGGTAATAACTAAATTGGCTTTCAATGATTTCAAATAAACAGGTCATAAACTACATTCCAGTGTATTGAAATAATTTGCAGATATAATGACACTATTTGGTGGTGATAATTAAATTATTTGTAAAGATTACAGAAATTTTCCAAAAAGGGAAAAAAGTTGGAATCAAAGAATCTTAGACAGAAGACTCTGAGTTTGATTTCATCTTTCTTTGGCTAGATGCTCACTTCTCAAATATGTATTAGATCTTCTAATGTCCCTGACATTTAAATAAACATTAAATAAACAGGGGTTATAGGTGGTCAAAGAAAATAAAATGAACAAGTGTGATTATATAGAAGGATTAATATATGCTACTGACATGATGTTCTACAAAAAAAAATCCTAAGGATTCTAAGACAAAAAATAATTAAAAGCTTCAGGAAATGTTTAGGCTACAAATCAACAACCCAGGAATAAAAATTGACATTGTTATATAAATACAAAATACAAGGAGCCCTAGTACAAAGGGAAATCCCACTGAAAATAACTACACTTTCTTGGGAATACTTATATGAAATGATAAAAGACCTGAAAAACAACAAACACATTGAAGGCAAAATGTAAATAGAATAATTGTAAAACAATTTGAAATTAATGTCATGGTATTATAAAGACCAATTTGGTCTGAAAAAAGATAAATAAAAAGTACACACACACATATTTTATTTGTATTAATGTAATCAAACAGGTATGCCTAGGTAAATGTGTGTGTTTGAGTTCAGTGAGTGTGTGTGTATGTGTTTGTGTGTGTGTGTGTGTGTGTGTGTAACTAAGTTTTCTCCAGTGGATAAATTGTCAAAGTACATAAACAATTTTCAAAAGTAGAAATGTAAGCTGTCATCAACCATGTCAAAGAAACATTTATGTCATAATCAACAAGGGAGATACAAATGGAAACAACTCACAGAGATCAGATTGCAAAGATGACAAAAATTCAAAATATTACATATTTTATGGGCTGTGGAAATATATAGACATTAAAAAATGGCTGGCACTCCTATGAATTGTTTCAAATATTTAGGGATATACTTCAGAATAATTCATAATGATGAAAATGTACGCAGCACTTATGGCACTTTTAGATAATTACCCAGGAATTCAAAGAAAGAAATTGGAAGGTAATTGACTACTTATTTTGGCAAAGATCGAAGAAATCATGGTATGTTAATGTATTAGAATATGACTGAGCTTCAGGAAATGTTGATGTAAAGAATTCAGATAAACTTGAGAAGGCTTTATGAACCAAAGAGTAATGGAGAAAGCTGAATCAACAGAACCATGTATGTATTAACTTTGAAAATATAAAGAAGAACATTGACAAAATACTGACCTCTCATCAATGTAATAATCATTTCATGATTTCAAGGAATTTGATCAATTAACCAACAATCATTTATTAAGTGATTTTTCTGTGTCATGTACTAGGGATATAAAAATGAAGAGTGAAATAAGCTCCACCCTTAAAGAGTTAAAAAAATATAGCAAGCTACCAAGCATCAAAAAGCTAGTTGACAAGAGGAGTAGAAAGAGACATGCATTTTCAAATATTTCAAAATTGTTAATTTATTTTCCTTGAGTTTACAAAGGAGAGCATCATATTTGAATAAAAATTAAGACTAAGTGACAATGATGACAAAAAGGAAAATATATCAATAAAATATTAATATATAAAAAGAAAAATGAAATTTAATAATTCATGGGAATTTTTTATTCTTACTCAACATTCATTACCTTATTTTGTCTTCACTTTTTAATTAATTGAATTGATTTTGTATGATGACCTTTTCTAGTGATTTGCCAAACATAACAGCATGAATCATTTAAAAAAGTAAATGTGATGTCTAGTTTCTCACTTTAAAAAGCAGAAAAAGAAAACCAAAATATGTTTAGTCCATTCAATGAAAAAGAAATCATTTTGGAAGATTATATTCTTGGCAATATTATTATTACTAATCATTAAGAAATATCATTGGTAATTGGCAAACTTTGCTCACAAAAAAAATCATGGAATAACACCACCAATGTGTGTTTTTCATCTACCAACAGAAAACAGATACACATTTAATATATTTCTTAATGGAGTACACTAGAGGTAATCCTAAGAGTTACCTTAGCCAGGTAAAAGAGGAAAACATTTCCTCTTTTGAAGTGAATGGGAAACAAGTGTGTCTCCATCACAATAAAGCACTTTGTCTTGGAAGGAAAACCCTATTAAAGAGACTGCACTGCCTGTCACTAGATCAATTTTAATTGCTGACACAAAGGGGCCAGGGTTTAAAATAGTTCCTACAATTTAAAGCCTCTTCCTGACTAATACAAAGAAACACATAGTGTGGTTGAGGTAGAGAGTTTGTTCTTTTTTTTTTTTAGTTAAACAAATGCTTTATTAACTTCTGGTTTATATCATTCATTTCCACCATATTATGAGTTACATTTTCCCCCATTTTTCCCTACCCACTACCCCAGAATAGCAGTCCCACTAGATATCCCCTCATCCAATCTACTCTCTCCCATATCTTCTCCCATATCCCCTTTGACTTTTCCATTAGGGCAAGGTGAATGTCTGAGCCCCAATGCCTGGACATCTTACGAAACATTTAACTTTAAAACTTCGAATTTCAGATCCATTCCCTTCCTCCCTTGTCACCCACTCCCTCTGAGAAGATAAGCAATTCAGTATGTGTTGTACATGTATAGCTATGCAAACCATTACCATAGTAGATGTATTGTAAAAGACTGCTTATATTTCCCTCCCACCTGATCCATTCCCTACTTTTTTTTTTTTTTGCTTTTTGGAGGGCAATTGGGGTTAAGTAACTTGCCCAAGGTCACACAGCTAGGTTTTTTGTTTGTGTGTGCATTAAGTGTCTGAGGCCGGATCCGACCCAGGTCCTTCTGACTCCAGGGTCTACTCTCTACTCACTGTGCCACCTAGCCGCCCCCCATTCTCTAATTTGATCCTGTCCCTCGTTGATAGTGGGTACTTCCAACCTCCCCTCCCCCCCAGAATACCCTCCCCTTCATCCTCCCCCCCTCTCATTCCCCTTTCCCCTACTCAGGAGAGTGAGGGAGGGTAAGATATTCCATTTAGTATGTATGTGATTCTCTCCTTTAGCCAACTTCAATGAGAATATCCTTTTGCCTTTTTGCCTTCCTGTTCTTCCCCTCCCTTGCAACTACTTCCCTTTGCCTCTTGTACATGAGATAGTTTACCCTACCCTGTCTCTCTCTATCTCCTCTTGCCACTTTCCTCTCTGAACTTCACCCCTTAAGAATCATCACTTCCTTGGGGCGGCTAGGTGGTACAGCAAGCAGAGCACTGGCCCTGGAGCCAGAAGGACCCAAGCTCGGATCCGGCCCCAGACACCCAACACACAAACAAAAACCCAGCCACATGAACCTGGGCAAGTCACCCAACCCCAATTGCCCTCCAAAAAAAAAAAAGAATCATCCCTTCCCATCAAATTCAAACTGTGCCCTCTATCCACGTATACCTGTGAACATATAGAATATATGCCATGTACCCTTCTTCAATTATTTTCATAATGAGAGAGCTTTCATCAAACACAGTTATTGTTTGTCCATGTAGGAATGTAAATAGTCCAACTTTGATAAGTTCCTTTTTGTTTCTTTTCCTTGATTACCTTCTCAAGCATCTCTTGCTTCTTGCATCTGAATTTCAAATTTTCTATTCAACTCTGTTTTTTTCATCAAGAATGCTTGAAAGTCCTCTTTTCCACTGAATGACCATATTTTCCCCTGAAACAAGATACTCAGTTTTGCTGGGTAGGTGATGCTTGGCTTCAATCCCAGCTTTTTTGCCCTCTGGAATATCATATTCCATGCTCTTCTATCCCTCAGTGTATAAGATGGCAGGTCCTGGGCTATTCTGATTGTGTTTCCACAATATTGAAATTGTTTCTTCCTGGCTGCTTGTAGTATTTTCTCCTTGATCTGGGAGTTCTGGAGCCTGGCTATAACATTCCTGGGAGTTTTCTTTTTGGGATCTTTTTCAGGAGGTAATCGGTGCATTCTTTCAACCTCTATTTTGCCCTCTGGATCTAAAACATCAGGGCAATTTTCCTTGAGAATTACTTGAAGGGTGATTTCTAGGCTCTTTCTTTGATCATGGCTTTCAGGTAGTCCAATAATTTTTAAAATATCTCTCCTGGATCTATTTTCCAGGTCAATGGTTTTTCCCATGAGATATTTCACATTGCCTTCTATTCTTTCATTTGTTTGGATCTGTTTAATAGTATCTTGATTTCTCATAAAGTCACTAGCTTCCATTTGCTCCAGTCTAACTCTGAAGGAATGAATCTCCTCAGTGAGCTTTTGAGATTCTTTGTCCATCTGGCAAATTTGATTTTTAAAGACATTCTTCTCCTCATTACCTTTCTGAGCCTCTTTTGCCATTTGAGTTAGTCTATTTTTAAGGTGTTATTTTCCTCAGTCAGGCTGTTGACTGTCATTTCATACTTTTCTTGCATCTTTTTCATTTCTCTTCCCAAATTATCCCCTACTTCTCTTATCTGCTTCTTAAGGTCCTCTATGGCCTGTAGCCAGCTTGTATTTTCTTTTGGGGCTTTTGGTGCAGGATTTCTGACCTCACAGTCTTCTTCCATGCTTTGAGACTCTTTGTCCCTAAAATAGGAGTCCAATGTTGAACTTTTCTGTTTATTTTGTTTCATTTGCCTAGGTATGTTGCCACTTAATTACTTGATTTGGGGGCTTGTTGCCACAGTAGGACTCTGCCACCAGACAGGGGAGCTTCCACCCAAACGTTGGGTCTTCACAACTTTTGCCAGTTGTGTGGCCTCTGTAAAGCCTCCACCCACTCTGGCAAGTTGGATACCCACCCCAAACTCCCTACCCCCAGACCGCAATCCAGATCCAGGCAGTTTAAAGCAAGAGTGATTAACCCCCAGACTGATTGTTGGATCTCCCTACAGTTCCCAGACCAGGAGCTAGAGCCACTACTGATGCAGCAAAATGGCTTCTGTGCAGCTGTTTCTTCAGCAGCTTTTTGACCCCAGGGGAGGAAGCCACCCGTTCCCCAAATATTGGTCCCAAAGTCCATAGGGCACTAACCTATCACTTTGTCCTAGGCATATCTGTGCTGATAATTCTGGAATCGCCACAATTGCTGGTGATCTGGGTTCCACCAGCCGGCTGAAGGCCTGGCCAACCTCGGGCTAAAACCGAGGACCTGGGCTCCGCTCTACAAGCTGTGCTGTTGGTTCCCAGCGTGCTGTGCTGCCTGCTCTCAGAGCGCTGTGCTGCCTGCTCTCGGAGTGCTTCGCTGGCCACTCCTTGCAGGGCTGCTGGGCTGTCCTCAGCAGGAGGTTAGCTTCTCTGTGCCGTTCTGTGGGTGCTGTGGCTCCAGAAGTTTTTCTGAGAGTTTGTTCTAATCTTGTATACATTGGAAGAACAGATTTTTTTCATTCAAGTCTGCATGTTGTACTTAGGAAACTGCTTCATGCAGACAGTTAATAGGGAAACTAGCCAAGAGTTGAAAATGGTTAGCAGATTGCAAGTAACAGCTAGGACTTGTAACCTATACAGAATAAGTAGATTTTTAATGATGGGTGGCCACAATGAGGTGTGGGAATAGGAGGAAGATCCTGCACTGAAAGACACCCACTAAGCCTAATTCCTTAGGAATGGCTTTTCTTCACTTTGGCCATATTTCCCAGGAATCACAGCAATTTCTTTGGAATCACTTGTACATTTGAGGAGACAAGGAGGAAACAGATGTACTTCTGTTCAAATCAAGATAATAAATGTATGTGGACAGTAGAAAGGGATAAGGACATTTGCATTTATACAAGTCATAAATTATGAATGTTTTCTAAAGATGAAAATATATTTTTAAAACCAAATCTTGTGTATCATAAAATATCTTTTGTATAATAGGACTTTTAATATCCGCTATGCAAATATTGACAAAGATTGTATGATTAACTCAAACCTATGACCCTGATTCTATGACTGATAGCTAGAAAGCTCCCTTCCTAAAACTACATATTGTATGGGCTAGAGCAATGGTCTTTTTGTTGTTGTTGTTGTTCTTTTTTTTTGGTGTTTGTAGAGTTTTATTTTTTAAAAAATTCTTGTTAATGACAGGCATTGGCACATTCAAATGCAAACTACACAGAGCTTTCCTAAAATCTAGGGAAGTGGAATGTCAATAAGTCAACAAAATATGAAAAACTTAAAGTGCTAAAACAGAAGGCACTTCACAAAATTTGTTCACTGAAACAACTCATGTGTCAGTTTATAGCCTTCATTTTGCAAATGATAGTGAAAAACTGATAGTACTAGAAGAACATAAAGAAAAATATGGAGAGCTGGTGGCAGTAATGGTATAAAATTATATTTTAAATGATAAGAGACCTAGGTCATTTATTTTATAATCATCTTTTAAAAAGCCTGCTTGGTACTGACTTGCATCCCACACAAGGAAAAAAATAAGAGGTCTTGGGATGATATAATAATATGATAACAATCCCCCCACCCCCGACAACAACAATTTTGTGACTAATTTTGTTCTGGGAAAAAAACAACCAGATCAAAAAAACTTGCAAAGTCACTTTTTGCCCTGAAGAGATCAAAGTCCTTTTGTTCTTTTGGGTACAGTTTTGTGAAGTAAATAATTAACAAAAGGAAAAATACTCCCAGAATCAATGAACTAAAAAAGTTGTTACATTCATTATTTTAAATACTTAGGTTATGAAGAAGATGTCTGGGATGTTACATAGTTAGAGGTAGATAAAAGGCCAAATAATTCTCATAGAATCTAATAATTTAATATCTGTACAACAAAGAGATCACACACTCCTTCATTTTCACCCAGGTTAAAGTTGTAAGTCATCATCAGGGGTAGGAGAGAGCTGTAATAAGGGAAAAACATCTGAAGACATTAATTCATCAATGATACCACCACTAATAGATCCTGAGGGTGTGTCTGAAACTGGTGTCTGCTGGAGATGCTGACCTATGGTAAAGGTGTGTTGTTCAGGCAGATTCTGGGTTTCTGTATTAGGTTTCTGTGGAGTCACTGGTGACGAGACTTGATAAGGAGGTTGGTTGAGGTCATCAGGCGGAGGAACAGGAAAAACCACAGGCTTAGAGGAACTGGATTCTTTATCAATAAGCAGCACGTGGATAGGTCCTGAGTGACTCTTTAAATTGATCTGGTATTTCTTTTGTCCATTCTGTCCCATTTCAGGAATAGGTACCTCCAGCTGTGTACCAGAGGGTGCTTGAATTGCAAGAGGTGTATCTCCATTAAAAAAATTACAGATGCTATGTGCCTTTGCAGAGCAGGGGGACCAGAGATGCCTTTTCATATCCCAGCACCTTATGGCAAAATGAGCCTGTATGTATATGTTCTCTCTTCGTAGTTCTGAAATCATTGTGCCATATCAAAACTTTTGTACAAATTTATAAAAATAAACTTTGGTTGGGACTAGTGTCAAAAAAAAAAATTACAGATGTCTTCATGAGTTATATAAGAAAAGCTGTAGTTAATGAAGTCATCCATAGCATTTTTGATGCTTTGCTGTAGCCATAATTTCTGTTGATCAAGTTCTCTCTCTTTTAGCTCCAGATCTTCAACTTCTGCTTTGAGATATCTCAGTCTATGGATAACTTCCTTTGTATTGCATCCAGCACCTACACCTTTCCACTGTATACTATTTTTGGACTTCTTTTCAATTAAATTAATTCCTTCCAAAACATTGGTAATGTCATAAATTCTTCTTTTTTGCCAGACAGCCAAAGTATATGCAGCCGCCTTGAGATCCAGGACCCCGTCTTTGGCCTGCTGCAGCAGCAACACGAACTTGGTGGTGAGCAGCCCCAGGCTCTTCTTGTGGCGGCTGCTGCCCCCGCTCCAGCCGCCCCGCTCCCTAGAGCAATTGTCTTAAAATTCACGAAGACTTAAATTTTTATCCAATCTTAGATTCTTAATACCCGTGTCACAGTAGAAAAATCAATTAATTTCATTGTCTTCAATTTCCTCATCCCTAAATTAGGAATATTAATTACATCTGCCTATAAAGGTTTTTATGAGGATAAAGTAAGGTACCATTTGTAAAGTTCTTAAACCTTAAAGAACTATATAAATGCTAGCTGTATCACTTATTCTATATAAATTGGCATATTTTAGAACATGGTGGCATGTGTATATATTATCTCTGTTTCTGAGGCTGTCTGTGTACCTCTCTACTTCTTTGTTTCTCTTTGTCTGTCTCCTGCTTTCTATCTCCACCTATCTCTTTGTTTAACTTGCTCTCTCTTCTCATTAAAATCAAAAGAAATGACAGACTGAGAGAACCACTGAAAGCCCCAAGTTGTTTCTCAATTCTTCCCAAAAGGTATTTAATTATTAAACATCTAGGGAAAACAGCTCATAAAATATCAGGCCTCAGACAATCCCTTTTAACCATTAGGTAAGGAGTAGGACTATACTGAATCTCTCAATATCTCTCTGTCTGTCTTTCTGACTGTCTGTCTCTCTCCACACACACACACACACACACACACACACGCACATGCACATGCACACACATACACATGCACATGCACACATGAAATATAAAATTTTCCTCAGAACAACAGAGGGATCGGCCTCTTCCCTCACTCCTTATTAAACTCTGAAGACATTCATCACCATAGTAATCAAACTATGCCAAATGAACTCAATCTAAAGAAATCAAAATTAACAATCAAACATCATTATACACAAAAAAAGACAATGGGGGTGTTTGGGGGTTGGTGAGTGGGGTAAGGATTTATTTTATAGGACAGCAACATCCCCCCCCACACACACACACCCACAACAATCCTTGACTTCGAAAAGGGCAAAGTGTAAGATAAATAAGTCATCAGCTTTTTGTCTTCCCAGTCACTGGGGGATAATTCTATCAACACTGATGCTGCACTCTGGGTGCCATTAGGTGTCCTGGTGTCCTGTCGACTGTTGTGGATTTCTCCTTTACTCAAATATTGTCTGCCCATATCTTGTTGCCTTTAAACTTCACACAGCTATAAGATCTCTTTCTCTCTAATTAAAGCACCCTGTATAGCTGTGACTGATTTTCTACACCCCACAACCTCCCATTTACCTCAATTGTCCCCAAAATTTGTGAAACTCAAAAAACAAAAGTGAAATGACCAATATTTATAAATGATTAAGAAAATAGGAAAATCAATAAGAAGTTAACTAGATACACTTTTCAATAATTTCAGAATGCTTTAACTAGTGACAAAGTACATTCCTATTCCTCAAATTCTAAAGTATCTTAAAGATCAGATATAATTCACCCAGGGACTGAGGTCACAAAAAGTTTTCACTCTAGGTTGTACCAACATGAGCTTCCCCTTCTTCCAAGGAAATAAACAGTAAGAATCTTATCATTTTGTTATCCTAATTATAGGCAAACTCACCCCTGAGTAATCAAGGACAAATAAATAAAATAAAAGAAGGAAGATGTCATAGGGATTATAATTATATAAAAATCATTTTAATATGAATAGAAGGCTTTGGCATTGCAAATTTATGTTGAAATGAGATTCCTATCTAAATTAACAGCTAAAATAATTTCTAGATTAATAGCAAACATATTATTTACCTAGTATGCCTTTCATTTTTCTTTCTATCTTTGAAAATCCTCCCATTCTTTCAATGTCCAACTCAAGTTCCATTTATCAATGCATTATACCCTATCATTCCAGACAATAAAAGCTTGGCCTTTCTTATCTTTTATGGTGTTTCTTGTTTAAACCATGCAATTTCCCATAGTCAGGAGATACCTCTGAGTTCTATTGCAAATCAAATATACAATTCTTCAAAAATCCTCTCCATTTTGTCACCACTCAGTGTTCATTTTTCATTTCTTATTTCAGTCTTCTAATTATCTAAGATTCCCACAAATAGTATGGTATTTGATTTTATGCTATCTTGTATGGATTTCAAATTTTCTTCTTAATACTTCCTTTTCTTTGCTTTTTCGAGGGCTATTGAGGTTAACTTGCCCGAGGTGACAAAGTGTGTGTGTGTGTGTGTGTGTGTGTGTGTGTGTGTTAAGTTTCTGAGTATGGATTTGAAATCAGGCACTCTTGACTACAGGGCTTGTGTTCTATTCACTGCACCACCTGGCTGCCCCTCAAATTGTATTCTGCACTTTCATTACTCCCTTCCCCCATAACAGTGTAGCACAGTACAAAATCTCCAGTATACCCAAATCAATACTAAAGTATAGATATTCAAAAGCAATGGTAGCTGACACACATATGGTTCTTTAGGGTTTCTGAAGTGCTTCATGATTATTATCCTGTTTGATTCTTTCAAAAACTGTCTTATGTTAGAATTATAATTATCTCCATTGAACAAAAAAAAAATAAGAAAGAGAGAAGATAACCTACTTGCTGAACATCTCTAAGCTGTTAATCATCTGAGGCAAAATTTAAAATCAGCTCTTCCTATCCCCAGGTGCAAGCATTCTATCTATAATTGCACATAGCTACATTTATAGAATGATATAATTTTAAGGCTGGAAGAAAGCATTGTTCATCTATCCTATTATTTTGCTTGGTACTTAAGGAAGACGATTTATAGAGAGTCAAAGCAAATTAATAAAATCAGACACCTAGTAAGTGGAAAAAATAGAATAATTTCCTGTTCTGGATTCTAATCAGTGGTGTGTGAGTAAATATTTAACTACCACTTCTCTAAGAAAAAAAAAAGGAAAAACCATTCATATGATATGCTAGTTTACTCTGTATTATTAATATTTTCTCCATCCTTTACAAAGTGTAGAAATCAATTGAACAAAAATCAAGCCCCAACGTGTAATGTTCACAAATTTCTAACATATAAATGCTACTTCATACTAACAACAGGCTTTCATGAATTGTTTAGAACTGGCTGCGGCATATCTCTATCTCTAACCACTATTTCAATCCTTACTGGATTTCATTTCTCGTTTGACATGTATTTATAAAGAAGATATTTTCTTTGTTCAAGCCACTGTTGAGGAGGAGGAGAAAGAGAAGTCCCTGCCTTCATATAGCTCTTAAATCATTAAAGAAATGTATTTAATTAAAATGAATTATTTTTCAATTTAGAATTATTGTGCTTCCTTATATTTGTAGTTAATTGTGATACATCCTGGAATTATTGACGTAATTTCTCTGATGGAAAAATTCACAATTGGAATTTGGAAACCTATAGTTAGATTTTAGACAACATAAAATATTTTATATAAATGATATGTCAAGTATTTATCATATGGAGGAAAAAGAAATTCTAGAAATTTTCTAAATGCTGGACTTCAAGTGATTTGACTTTTCTGTCTGATTTTCAAGTCATTAGATCTATCTATGAAATGATCTTTTAATTTCATAAAATATATTTCACCAAAAATATAATTGTTTGAGAAAATATTTTAGATTATTATAAAATTAAATAAATTAAAAACTTAATAAATAAAATTAAAATAAAACAAATTAAAAGGGAAAAATTTATGATTTTACATACATATTGGTATCTCTGAATTGTATTTGTTCATCAAATGATCATATATATATATATATATGTGTGTGTGTGTGTGTGTGTGTGTGTGTGTGTGTGTGTGTATGTATGTATATATGTATAAAATGTTCTCTCTCTGACATTTGGTATTGTTTTCCAAAATTGATACCAAACGCTATGGTATCAACTGCCATTATGGTTAAAATGACATCACTCTTTCAGAACATCAGGTAAGAGAACCACACTTCTTCCACTGTGCACAAAGGTAGAGAAAGTGCTATTATATCCAACTAGGAAACAAGACTTTATACCCTTTAAAGTTCTATAGAAATACAAATTATTATCATTATTCTTTGCATTATATTCAACGGAGTACAGATTCAAATAGTCCTAGTATAAGCTGCTATACTATTACATGCATTATTTGTTTTAGTACACTTCACTTTATTGTACTTCTCAGATATTGTTATTAAAAAAAATTGAAAGTTAGAAACAACCTTTCATTTACCAAACTTGTCTATTGATGCCATTTTCCCAATAACAGGGTCTCACTTTTTGTCTAAGAGTTACATTTTGGTACTTCTCACAATATTTCAAACTTTTTCATTATATTACATCTCTTAGGGTGAGCTGTGAGCAGTGTGTTACTATTGTAATTGTTTTGGGCCACACAAGCTGTGGCAGTAAAAGATGGTGAACTTAATAGATAAATACTATTTGTGTTCTGACTGCTCCACCAACTGGCAGTTCTCCAATCTTACTCCCCTTCCTCAGTCCTCCTTATTCCCTGAGACACAACAACATTGAAATTAGACCAATTAATAACCCAACAATGCTTTCCAAGGGTTTAAGTGAAACAAGGAGATAATATTCATGGCAAACCACATTATTTTATTATTTTGATAAATTGCTACAGCCACCTTCAGCAACCACTACACTGATCATTGAGCAGCCATAACTTTGAGGCAAGACCCTTCACCAACAAAAACTCACTAAATGCTCAGATCATGTTCAGCATTTTTAGCAGTAAAGAATATTTAATTAAGGTATGTTCATTCTTTTATTAGGAAATACTATTGTAGGCTTAATAGACTAGAATAAATTGTAGTAACTTTTATGTTTACTGGGAAAACAAAAAAAAAATCATTTAACTTCCTTCACTGTGATATTTGTTTTATGGTTGTGCTATGAAATCAAATTCTCAAGATCTCCAAACTTTGCATTTATTATTTCTAATAGTTAATGTTCAGTAAATGATTACCCAGGTAAATAAAATTCTTTTTGTTATTATTAATTTATTATTTGAATAAGAATATTGAAACATAAACTCATGTTCTTTGGGCTTAATGAAGTTAGCTCCCAGACAACTGTAATAATAAATAAAACTTTTTGGGAAGATATATATTTCATTCTTTGCCCAAATGGTTTTAATTTCTTCTATTCTCTTTATTTTGAGAACTTCTCATTTCATGTAGCTTGGACATTACAAACAGACAGTATGGCAGCTTCTATCACAAATTTCTTAAGTGTTTAAGGATCAATGTATATCCAGGTGACAGTGATGGTGCTCTGGGATATTTTGCTGTTGTTATTTATTTCTTAAGAGTATTTTGGTGGTTAGCTTTGTACAGTTTGTGAAGGATACCAGGCTTCTCATTGATAATTATTGAAAAAAGTCATGCATTTGCAGGTAGTTATTAGCTGCCTTTATTGGAAACTATATGAAAATATAATATATTTGTATTGTATTTCCTAAAATATGTTTGCCAAATAGTCATCAATTATTACTGAAAGATTAAGGGAAAATGTGCTATGTTTTTTTCTACTTCTTCCTTCTCTTGTTCTTTTTCTTCTTGTTGTTGGTCCTGATCTTGTTGTTCTTCTCCATGGCAATCATTATTGTTTCATGACGACTATGCTGCTGTTATTAACAATAAAATCTAATTTTCTTAAATTATCAATAGTAATATAAATAATGTGAGAGATATAACCCAAATTTAAAAGTAACTCAATTATTTTATGTTATTGAAAGTTTGAAGAGACTTCAAAACTGTTCTGTCAGCATTATTTTCTAGAAGCTATTTTAACTATAAAATAGTAAAGTTTATAAATGTACCTCCTGCTCATAAGTCAGGGACCATGTTAATCAAAGATTATAAGAAAATTATTAAACTTTACCAATGAACAACCTTGGATATAATCAATCTTCTGAAGGAAGAATCAAACACAAATGTATCATCATTTTTTATTTTGATCTCACAATAGGCCAATCAGTTAATGCATGCCATTGATTTATTGCCTGGGAAAATACTGCTATAAAAACAGTTTTCAAGCAACTGGAGCATTAGAGGCCAATCTCTGGAAGTATAAATCTTCTGAAAGTAACTGAAGTTCATATACCAAGAAGAGAATGCCAGGTTGGCAACTTCCTTTTAGAGTGTTACCAGAAAATCCTCACAACCCAGAATTAGTCAAAAAAAAAAAAAATAGAAACTGCAATATACTTGATTTTCAATAACCAGGATTTAGGGTATTGGACATTTTCAACTCACATCTGGAAGTCCAGAATGAATGAATGAATGATGTGAAGTTAGGCAAAACATATTTCCCTATTAGCTATATTAAAAAAGAAAATAAGCCCCCACCCAAAAAAAAAAAAGACAAATAAAGTCTTTTTTAAGGCTTTGTTCTTTACTCAGAATTTTATCATCTCTCTGGAGGTATATCAAATTCTTTTTTTTTTTAATCATGTGTACTTTTGAGTTATCTTGGATGATATTCTTGATAAAAGTAAAGTTTTTTTCACAGTTGATCATCATTACATTGTTACTACTACTTTGTATATTTTTCTGATTCTTCTGATTTTATTTTTGCATCAGTTCATACAAGTCTTAGGATTTTTTTCTTCTCTAGCCATACTGTCCATAATTTTTATAACATAACAATACTCCATCACAATCATATACGAGAACATGTCCAACCATTACTTAATTGACAGACATTTCATCAATTTCCTATTCTTTTTCATGGCAAAAAAAGAATTCACTATAAATATTTTTTGCACAAATAAGTCCATTTTCATTTTCTTTTATCTCTGTGGGTTAATGAAATAGTAGTGTTATTGCTAAGTCAAAGGGAATACACAGTTTTATAGCACTTTTGACATAGTTTAACATTATTCCCCAGAATGGTTGGAATAGTTATATGTGTGTATAAATATGTACATATACATACATGCATATAGGCATATGTGTATATGTATACATGTATATAATTATGTATACATACATATGTATATGACATGAAGGCTTTATCAGAGAAATTTGGTATCTTTTTTCCTCCTTTTCCTGCTTTTCTTTTAATCTTTGATTTGGTCCCTTCAAAAATATTCTAAGGACATGTAATAAAAAATGTCCATTTAATTTATTCTGATTATCTATATTCTTTTTTTTGTCCACAAGCTCTTTCTTTATCCATAGATCTAACAGAGAAATGTTGCATGCTTCCTTCATTTAAGTATAATAACACCCTTTCTATTTAAATAATTTATCTATTTAGAATTTATCTTGTTCTACAGTATGAGATTTTGCTCTATGTTTAGTTTCTGCCAAACTGCTCTCCAATTTTCTCAGAATTTTATTTTCAAACTGTGAGTTCTGGAAAGAAAATCTTGGATATCTGGGCATATCAAAAGACTAGATCGAAAAATGCATGTGTCTATTGTGTATTTATTATATTCAAGTGATCTGTAATTTTATTTCTTAAGCATACCATCCTTTTATTTACATTAATACATTTTGTGATATAATTTGAAATCTACTCTTTTTTCTTCCTTTACATGTTTTTTACCTTGATTGGCTTAATATTCTTGAACTTTTTTACTACCACATAATCTTGTCATTATTTTACTAGCTCTATAAAATAAGTCTGTGGTAGTTTCATTGGTATAATACTGAATAATAATAATAATTTAAGGACAATATAATTTTATTGCATTAAATCTTCTTACCCATGAACAATTGATATCTTTCCTATTGTTTAAATCTGCCCTTATGTTTGTAAACTATTCTATAATACTATAATAAAACTGTTCATATGTTCCAGCATTTTCTTGGAAGGTAGACTCCCAAGTATTTCTTATTATCTCCAATAATTTTAAATAAAATTTTTCTTTCTATCTTTAGTTTCTATGGCTTTTTTGGAAGAATATACAAATGATGGTGTTTTGGTGGGTTTATTTTTTATCCTGTAGCTTTGAAAAATTTTTTCCAGCTAACTTTTTAGTTGATTCTATAAGGTTCACTAATTAGACCAACATATTTTCTGCAAAGAGGGATAGTTTTGTTACTTTATTGCTGACATGTATTTATTCAATTTATTTTTCTTGCTTTATTGCTATAGCTAGCATTTCTAATAAATTATTGACTAAAGTTGTTAAAGCATATCTTTGTTTCAATATTGATTTTATTGCGAATATTCAGGTTTATCCTTATTACAGATAATACTTGCACCAAGGTTTAGATAGATACTGCTTATCTTTATAAGAAAGATTCCAGTTAATCCAATGCTTTATAATGTTTTAAGATGAAAGTATATTGTATTTTGTCAAAGGGTTTTTCCACATCTATTGAAATAATTATATGATTTTGTTAGTTTTGTTATTTATATAATCAATTATGCTGATGGTTTTCCCAATACAGATCCAACCCTTATTCCCCCTGTAAATTTCACCTGGCCAAAGTGCGTGATCTTTGTAACATATTGCTAGTATTTTATTTAAATTTTTGCGTCAAAATACATTAAAGAAATTTGTCTGTAGTTTTCTTTCTTTTTCAGTTCTCCCTGTTTTTCCCCATTAATAGTATTTTTTTTAACAAATGCTTTATTAATTTCTGGTTTACACCATTCATTTCCACCAGATTTTGAGTTACAATTTTTCCCCATTTTTCCCCTACCCACCACCCGAGAAGAGCAGTCCCACAAGATATCCCCTCATCCAATCTGCTCTCTCCCATATCTTTGCCCATACCCCCTTCGACTTTACCATTAGGGCTAGGTGAATCTCTGTGTCCCAATGCCTGAACATCTTATCTCCCAATTACATGCAAAATAGTATTAATAATAGTACACACACACACAGACACAGACACACACACACACACACATATTTGAATCATTTAATTTTAAAACCTCCAATTTCAGATCCATTCCTTCCTCCCTTGTCACCCATTCCCTCTGGGAAGATAAGCAAATCAGTATGTATTGTACATGTATAGCTATGTAAAACATTACCATAGTAGATATATTGTAAAAGGCTGCTTATAATCCTCTCCCATCCATCCCACACCCAACCCGATCCATTCCCTACTTTGATCCTGTCCCTCTTCGATAGTGAGTACTTCCAACCTCTCCTCCCCCCAGAATGATCTCCCCTCCATCATCCCTCCTCTCATCCCCCTATGCCCTACTCTCCAGCAGGGTGAGATACCCCATTTAGTATGCATGTCATTCTCTCCCTGAGCCAGATTCAATGACAATATGGTTTTGCCTTTTTGCCTTCCTGTCCTTCCCCTCCCCTTCAGCCACTTCCTCTTGCTTCTTCTACATGAGATAGTTTACCCTACCCTGTCTCTCCCCATCTCCTCTTGCCACTTTCCTCTCTCATGTATTTATTTTTTTTTTCAATTAAATGCAAAGAGAGTTTTCAATATTCACTTTTATAAGATTTTGAGATCCATCTTTATTTTTTCCTCCCTCCCCTCTCCCTTCCCTTCCTTCACCCCAAGATGGCAAGCAATCTCTTATAGGCTATAAATGTAAATCACATTAAACACATTTCCACAATAAAAATGATATGAAAGAATCAAAACAGAAAGGAAAAAAAACAAACAAACCAAAAAGAAAATGGTTTGTTTCCATCTGCATTCAAACTCCATAGTTCTTTCCTTTGAATTTAAATAATATTTTCCATCACAAATCTCTCTGTATTCTCTGAGATCCTTGTATTGTCGAGGAGTGCTATGTCTATCAAAGTTGGTCATCTCACGATGTCACTGTTATTCTGTACAATGATAACCTGATTCTGCTCACTTCACTGAATATCAGTTCATATAAGTCTTGTCAGGTTTTTCTGAAATTAGAATTCTTACCATTTCTAATAGTATAAGAATATTCCATTGCATTCATTTACCACAACTTGTTCAGTTTTCCCCAGTTAATGAGCATCCTTTCAATTTCCAGTTCTTTGCCACCACAAAAAGAGCTGCTATATATATTTGTGTACATGTGGGTCCTTTTCCCATTTTTATGATATCTTTGGGATAAAACCCTAGGTGTGATATTGCTGGGCCAAAGGGTTTGCATATTTTATAGTCCTTTGTGCCTATTTCCATATTACTCTCCAGAATGGTTTGATCAGCTCACATCTCCATGAACAGGGCATTAGTGACATAATTTTCCCCATCTTCTACATTTATCATTTTCCTTTTTGATCTTATTATCCAATATGATTGGTATTGAAGTGATAACTGAGACTTGTATTCATTTGCATTTCTCTATAAATCGTAATTTAGAGCATCTTTTCATGGGACTATAGATAGCTTTAATTTCTTCATTTAAAAAGTGTCTGCTCATATCTTTTAACCATTTATCAATCAGGGAATGACTCATATTCTTATAAACCAGACTCAGTTTTTTTATATATTTTAGAAATGAAGCATTTATCAAAGGCACTAGGTTTTCTGTATTTTAGTTATAAAACCGTGTTTTTGTCATAAAAGGAATTTTTTAGGATGCTCCATTTTTTTCCAATATTCTATATTAAAATATTAGTATTAATAGTTCCTTAACTGTTAGGTAGAATTCACATGTAAATCCATTTGGTCATGGGGAATTTTCTTTAGGTAGTTCATTGAAGATTTGTCCATTTAATTTCTCTAAGGTAGGGTTGTTTAAATATTCTGTCTCCTCTTCTATGAATTTGCGTAGTATTTGTAAATATTAATCCATTTCACTTAGATTGCCAATTTTCCTGGAATAAAATTGAGTAAAATAACTTCTAATAATTGGCTTAACATTCCCTCTTGGTGTACTTATCCTTTTTTTATTTTTGACACTAGTAACTTCACTTTATTCTTTCTTTTTCTAAAGTAAATGTATTAATGGTCTATCTATTTTTAATTTTTTTCATATGGCCTAGATCTTAGTATTACTTATTATTTTGATGGGTTTGGTATTTTAATTTTATTAATCTCTCCTTTGATTTTCAGGATTTTCATTTTTGTGTTTAATTAAGAATTTTGATGTGTTTCTTTTCCTATTTTTTAAATTGGCATGTCCAATTTACTGATCTTCTCTTTTTCTCTTTTATTGATATATGTGTTTAGAGATGCAGATGTCCACCAGGTATTGCCTGGTATGAATCCCATACATTTTTTAATATTTTATCATTGTTATCATTCTCTTTAACTAAATTATTGATATTTTTCTCTGACTTGTTATTTGGCTCACTAATTCTTTATAATTAAATTATTAATTTCCAATTAAATTTTAGTTTATGTTTCTACATCTCTTTATTTAATGTATTTTAAAAATTCCATTGTGATCTTAAATGGCACATTTAATATTTCTGCTTTTCTTCATTTGATTATAGGAGTTTATGCCCTCCAACATGGTCATTTTTTAGGTATCATAAACTGAGAAAAATGTTTCTATTCTTTTTTTCTATACTTTCTATACTCTTGTCTATTCTCATTCAGTTTTCTCCTGGGGGCTATTATAGCCAAAATTTCTAAGACTCTACTTGTGTCCTTGACTTTTTTTCTTATTTATTTTATGATTATATTTATCTATCTCTAAGAGGGGAAAATGAGGGCCCCCCCACCAGTGTAGGTTTACTATACATTTGTTCTTATTAGATATTTCACTTTTCCTTTAAGAGTTTGGTGCATATAGGTTTAGTATTGATATTACTTCTTTGCCTCTGGTGCTTTTTAAAAGAAATGCAATGTCCCTACTTTTCCCTTATCATTGGTTCTCTTTTTGTTTTGCTTTTCTGGGATCACAGTTTGTACCTCTGCTTTTGTTTTATTTTGTTTTTAATTTCAACTAAAACATCATAGTTTTTGTTCTTACAATTTATTGTAACATTCTGTGTGTCTGTTTCAAGCATGATTTTTTTTCCTCAAAAACATATTATTGGATTCTGGTTTCTAAGGCATGGTCTTATCGGTTCCTGTTTTATGGGTGAGATTATCCCACTCACGTTTATAGTTATTATTAACTGTACTTTTCCCTTAATCCTAATTTCTTCTATTTATCTTTCTCTTTTTGTCCATTCCATGTTCTAAATTTGTTTTGCTTACGAATACTACTTTGTTTTATGTACATTTCCATTTATCTGTTTAGCTGTCTCATCTCCTTCCCTTTCTACTTTCCCATTCAGTAAGACAGATTATATTACCAATTAAGTATGTATGTATGTATGTATATGTGCATATAAATAGATAGATGTACCCATATATGTATATGTATATGTATTGCACATATAGATATTGTGGCACATATGTGTAAATATCCATTGAACATGTCTGTATACATGTGTGTTTGTGCATGTGTGTATCCCATTTGCATCAATGCAGATATGATCAAGTTCCTAGCTTTTCTTCTACCTTTCACCATTTCCCCTCCATTGTAAAAGCTTTTTATCGATTGCTTTTTTTTGTGAGATCATTTTTCCTATTCTTTCTCTCCTTTAGCCCTTCTTTCAAGGCATCTCTCTTCTTCATCTATACACATATTCTTGTACATCATCCCAACATATTTAACTCACTCCTGTGCACTCTTTTTATTCAAAATCCTTCTAAATGCCCTAATAATGATAAAGTTCTCAGATGGTACAGGTATCCTCTTTTCATATACTAATGTAAATGGTTTAATATTCTTGACTCCCTTATCATTTTTCCTTCATCTTTGCTTTCTTATCTTTCTCTTTAGTCTCACATTTGAAAGAAAAATTTTCTGTTTAACCCTGAAATTTTCATTGGAAATGTTTGAAAATCTTCTATTTAATTAAATATAATTTGTTTTCCATTTAAAAAATTATATTGATTTTTTCTGTGTAGATTAGTCTTTGTTGTAATCCTAGATCTTTTGCCTTTTGGATTATCATATTTCATTCGTATGCTCTCTGGTCCTTTGTTATGGTAGGTATTAAACTTTGTATTGTCCTGACTGATCTTCCTTGGGATATGAATGGTTTCTTCTTGGCTTCTTGCAGCATTTTCTTTTTGAATGGGGAGCTGTGGCATTTAGATATAATGTTCCTTGAAGTTTTCTATTTGGGGTTCCTTTCAGATGACAATCATGATCAGATCACATGATGAACAATGGCTTCTTTCAAATTGAATTTTATACTTACGTTCGAGAATAATGAAGAAATGCTCCTTGATATTTTCTTGAAATATGATGTCTAAGCTATTTACCTTATCATGTTTTTCAAGCATCTTTTTTTCCTGATGAGATATTTCATATTTTTTACAATTTTTTTTTCCATTCATGGACTTTCTTTTGTTGCTTCTAGATTTATTATCAAGTAATTAATTTACACTTGCCTGATACTAATTCATAAACAACTATTTTCTTCAGTCACCATCTGTACTTCTTTGTCCATTCAGCCAATTTTTCTTTTTAAGAACTTATGGTCAGGGAACAGAAGCCAAGATGGAAGAGTAAAAGCAGGAACTTGCTGAGCTCCCACTCCAACCAACTTCAAAACCTGTAAAATATGCCTCTAAACAAATTTTAGAGCTACAGAACCCAAAAAGTGGCAGAGAGAAGCAAATCTCCCACTGAAGGCATCCTGGCAGGCTAAAAGGAAGGATTTATCACACCAGGCTGTGAGCTGTGCAGGCCCAGACACAGGGCAGCCATGATCTGTGGCAAAAACTGGGCAGAGTAGATTTCAGGAGAGTGAATCACTGGCAGCTGTGGTGGTGTCCAGGATTCCCAAACCATAAATGCCAAAAATATAGTAAAAGGCTAGTAAGGAATTCTTTTTTTTCTTAAATAAATGATTTATTAACTTCTGTTTTACTTCATTCATTTCCGCCAGATTTTGAGTTACAATCATTTCCCCCCCATTATTCCCCTACACAACTTCCCAGAAGAGCAGTCCCACAAGATATCACTTCCTCCAATCTGCTTTCTCCCATACCTTCTCCCATATCCCCGTCAACTTTTCCATTAGAGGAAGGTGAATCTTTGTGTCTCAGTGCCTGCACATCTTATCTCCCTATTACAAGCAAAAGAGTATTAATATTAGTATTTATATATATTTGAAATATTTAATGTTAGGACCTCGATTTTCAGATCCATTTCCTACCTCCCTTGTCACGCATTCCCACTTGGGAGAGAAGTAATTCAGTACATGTTGTACATGTCTGGCTACGCAAAACATTATCATAGTAGATATATTGTACAAGGCTGCTTATAATTCCCTCCCACTCATTTCACCCAACACCCGGTCCATTCCCTACATGATCCTGTCCCTTTTCTATAGTGGGTACTTCCAACCTCCCCTCCCCCCATGGATGCCCTCCCATCCATCATCCCTCCTTGTAGGGGCGGGGTCTGAGGGTCACGCAGGGTCTGAGGGTCACGCCGAACAAGCTTAGGCAAAGACCTTTTATGGTAAAGAGTTTGATTGATCTTGGGGATTGGTCAGAAGGGCACTTCCGTGTTCAGGGGAGAGATATAAGGGGCGGCGGGGAGGAAGAAGGGGAGAAGATGTAGCTGCTGCAATAAAGTGTGCTTCACCTGCTTGACTCCGGTGTTCCGTCTGGTGATTTCCTGCCCCAGGAGAAAGGGAGGGGCGGGCCGGTGACGACCGAAGACCCTTGGATGGGTGAGTAGAGGTCCCGCGCGTAGAGCGGCGTAGGCTAGAGACCGGGCGTTACAGTTTGGCGCCCGAACAGGGACTTCTGGGACTCTCAGGGGTTTCTGCCCTGGTCTCCTGTCGCCTTTCGCGGCGAGACTAGCCCGTTGACGGGCGGACCAGTCGGCTCTCTGCCTTCTGTGAAGGCAGAGAAGGGTGTGGAAATGGGAGGCGCGAAGAGTCTCCCTCTCTTTGGGCCGGAGGATGAGCGGGTGATAGCACTCCAGTTAAAAGGGTTGTTAGCAGAAAAGGGGCTTTCGATTTCCCAGGGAAGGGCTGAGGACTTTATTCGCAAGCTACTTAGGGTTTGCCCTTGGATGAGACATTCGGGAATAATAGTGGATCGCATCCCGATTGTCAGACATCAGATGGCTGCTTATGAAAATACAAACCCGGGGTTTTTGGACCCCCAAGATTTTGGCATCTTTAAAACCCTTGAGGCGATCCTTACCCCCACCGCTATTCCTTTGTCCCTCACGACGGCCACGCAGACTGAGCCTGAAGCGAAGGGGGCAGAAGGCGGAGACAAAGGGGCCCAGGGCCCCCGAGGATTACGGTCCCGGAGGGAGGTGGTGGTGCAGATAGAGGAGGAAAGCGGGGGAAACGGGGAGGATGGAAGGAGAGATCATTACCCTTGGGGAGACTTAAAAAAGACCTCCTCCAGTGAGAGTGCTAAAGAGGGAAGTAACCCCGAGATGCCAGATTATAAAAATTTTAAAGGTGCAGACTCCCGAGGAGGGGAGATGACTTTTAAAGAAGGAGGTTCATCCTCTGCAAGAGAGTCCTATAATGCCCCGGCCTCTGCGGGGGAAGGGGACAGTAGGGTAAGAGGAAGTGGGCACGCCCTAGAACCCTCCGAAGAGAGAGGCGGATATCAAGTGCAGGCACTCACTGAAAAAGACAGGGTGATTATTAGAAGCCATCATGACACGGAGCTCTCTGTCTACGGCCACCCCCCCCCCCTAACTGATGAGGGCCGCTGGTGATGGGACCCTTCTTTTACCACCTTTGACATGGGTCTCAGAGGATCCTGTGTGGGTAGACCAGTGGCCCCTAACAAAAGATAAGTTACAGGCTTTGCAACAAATTGTTTCTGAGTTGAGCAGGGAAGGGAAAATTGAACCTTCGTTTAGTCCCTATAATTCACCCGTGTTCGTTATTAAGAAACGCTCGGGAAAGTGGAGGATGTTGATGGATTTGCGGGCAATAAATGCTAACCTGCTTCCTATGGGTAAAATGCAACCGGGACTCCCTTCCCCCTCAGCAATTCCTGAAGGTTTGAACCATTGCATAGAGTTCGGGATTGCCTGGGCTCGCCCCCTCCTTTCAATGCTGATAATCCCCCCACCAGCCCTAAGAGCTGAGTGTTAAAATGTTTTTCTTTCAGATTCTGTTGGGCTGCTTGATAGGATGGAAGACACAGAGATGCTCGTCCCTGGGGCTGTAGATGATGACCACTGGCGACCTGCCGACGAAGGGACTCGCCCACACGAACGCCGCGGCCATCTTTCTGCAAGAGATGAACTTAGAAGATGGCGCAAGAGGGCCTCGATACGTTTTCTTCGGGCCCTTCGCATTACTGTTAATCTACACCTTTTGTTTTGGCCCATAGATCCCGCTCAAGCACGCCAGATTCCTCAGCGGTGGGGCCTATTACGAGCCTTACCCACCCCGCTTCCGGTTACGTCCTCCTCCCATGTGTTTCCTAGCCTTTTTGTTAAGAATTCTTCTTTGGGTTTGCCCACTCTTTCTTCGGCTCCCCTCACCACTGTTCCAGCCGCTGATGTGGTCTGGAATTTGGGAGATGCCGGTGTTCTTTGTTTTATTTTGCTCCCTACTAATTCTTGTATGCCCGCCGAGCGGAGTTTGCCCTGTCTTGGATTGTATCAACAGCAGGCGTTCCCAGGTTTTGGAGTCCCAAATTGGAATGTGACTGTGCCCCGTAATACTAGATTTAGGGGAAAGGCCCCCAGTGTTGTTTTTTCCCCGCTTTTGAAAATGTTTTATCTCCGGGGAGGCATTCTTGTATTGAATCAAAGAATGGACCTATTAGAAGAGAGATTAAGTGTGATGGAGGGTTTGGGAGCTTGTTGGCCTCGGCTCGAAGGCATTTGTGTGACCTCATACCCATACCTCAACGACTCAGCCCCGGCAGCTCTTGCTAGAAATCTTTCTAATTATATTAAGGGCACATGGAATGCAGGTTTTGATAAGGCTTTAATTGAACTTAGGGCCACCTACCGACGCCTTAATAACACCCATGTTTCTATTCCCCCGTTGGGAGGGATGGAGACAGTGTCTGATTGGTGGAGGTCCTTCCTCGATTGGTGGCGTCGCCCTTGGTCTATGGGGATCGTTGCTGTGGTGGGTGTCGTGGTCCTGGTCATGGTTGTTGCGGTCTCAGCCCTGGTTTGTAAGAGGATTTGCCAGCTTATGCAGCTGTCCCGGTTGGGATACAGAGCCGTATCGGCTCAAGCAGCAGGTGAGACCCAGAACCTTTGGCTCTCCCAGTGGGGAGACAGATTGGGGGCCACCGTGGTGCCCGGGGATAAGACGCACCCCTCCGATGACGGGCAACCTCTCTTAGAGACTGCCGCCTAAGACAGGACCTGAGGGCGCTGGGTTCCCAAGACGGGTCAGGACAGATCTCTTGGAGTTGACCTAAGCCAGGAGGCTGCGCTCCCCAGAAATTCCGGGGCCAAATCTCCCTGCTTGCACCCATCGAGTCCAGAGACGCCATGATAGGCCCATGTACCCCCATGCACTTGAGTCCCGTAGATAGAGGGATGTTTGCCAATTAATTTTAAAAGGGGTGAGTTGTAGGGGCGGGGTCTGAGGGTCACGCGGGGTCTGAGGGTCACGCAGGGTCTGAGGGTCACGCCGAACAAGCTTAGGCAAAGACCTTTTATGGTAAAGAGTTTGATTGATCTTGGGGATTGGTCAGAAGGGCACTTCCGTGTTCAGGGGAGATATAAGGGGCGGCTGGGAGGAAGAAGGGGAGATGATGTAGCTGCTGCAATAAAGTGTGCTTCACCTGCTTGACTCCGGTGTTCCGTCTGGTGATTTCCTGCCCCAGGAGAAAGGGAGGGGCGGGCCGGTGACGACCGAAGACCCTTGGATGGGTGAGTAGAGGTCCCGCGCGTAGAGCGGCGTAGGCTAGAGACCGGGCGTTACACCTCCTCTCATCCCCCTTCCCCCTATTCTGCTGCAGGTTGAGATATCCCATTTAGTATGTATGTCATTCTCTCCTTGCACCAAATAAAATGTGAATGTGGTTTTGCCTTTTTAGCCTTCCTATTCTCCCCCTCCCTTGCAAACGCTTCCCCTTGCTTCTTCTACATGGGATATTTTACCCTACCCTGTCTCTCTCCATCTCCTCTTGCCACTTTCCTCTCTCACCTCATAATTTCATTCCTTGAGTATTCTCCCTTCCCAACAAATTCAACCTATGCCCTCTATCCATATAAAACTGTAAACATATACACACACATTCACATATGTACTCATATGACCACACACCCTTCTTCCATTATTTTCATAGTGAGAAAGATATCATCAGTCACAGTTATTGCTTTTCCATATAGGAATGTAAATAGTTCAACTTTGATAAGTTCCTTTTGATTTCTTTTCTCTGATTGCCTTCTCAGGAATCTCTTCCTTCTTGCATCTGGATGTCAAATTTTCTATTCAACTCTGGTTTTTTTCCTCAAGAATGCTTGAAAGTCCTCTATTCCACTGAATGACCATATTTTGCCCTGAGACAAAATACTCAGTTTTGCTGGGTAGGTGACCCTTGGGTTCATTCCCAGTTCTTTTGCCCTATGGAATATCATATTCCATGCCCTTCGATGCCTCAGTGTAGAAGCTGCCAGGTCCTCGGGTATTCTGATTGTGTTTCCACAATATTGAAATTGTTTTTTCCTGGCTGCTTGGAGTATTTTCTCCTTGATCTGGGGATTCTGAACCTGGCTATAATATTCCTGGGAGTTTTCTTTTTGGGGTCTTTTTCAGGAGGTGATCAGTGGATTCTTTCAACCTCTATTTTGCCCTCTGGACCTAAAACATCAGGGCAGTTTTCCTTGAGAATTTCTTGAAGGGTGATTTCTAGGTTCTTTCCTTGATCATGGCTTTCAGGTAGTCCAATAATTTTTAAATTGTCTCTCCTGGATCTATTTTCCAGGTCAGTGGTTTTTCCCATGAGATATTTCACATTGCCTTCTAATCTTTCATTTGTTTGGATCTGCTTAACAGCATCTTGATTTCTCAGGAAGTCATTAGCTTCCATTTGCTCCAGTCTAACTCTGAAGGAATGAATCTCCTCAGTGAACTTTTGAGATTCTTTTTCCATCTGGAAAATTCGGGTTTTTAAGGCATTCTTCTCCTCATTGCCCTTTTGGGCCTCCTTTGCCATTTGAGTTAGTCTGTTTTTTAAGGTGGTGTTTTCCTCAGTCAGGCTGCTGACCCTCATTTCATACTTTTCCTGCATCCTTCTCATTTCTTTTCCCAATTTTTCCTCCACTTCTCTTATTTGATTTTTAAAGTCATTCTTAAGGTCCTCTATGGCCTGCAACCCACTCATGTTTTCCCCTGGGGCTTGTGGAGCAGGACTTCTGACCTCACAGTCCTTTTCCCACTCTATGCCCCCAAAATAGGAGTCTAGGGTTGCATTTTTCTGTTTCCTTTGCCTTGGCATGTTGCCACTTAGTTACTTGACTTTTGGGTTTGTTGCCACACTATGGCTTTAAGGCCAGATAGAGGAATTTTCGTCCTGAACCTGTGGGGGGCTGCTTCCGTTTCTGGCAAACTGTAAACCCACCCACAACTTCCACCGTAGATCACAATCCAGATCCAGGGAGGTTAAAGTAAGAGTGATTACCCCCCAAGACTGATTGCTGGAACTTCCTACAAATTTTCAGGCTGGGAGGTGGAGCTTCCTCTGAAAACTACAAAATAGTGTTTGTCCTCAGTGGCTTCTAGTCCCCAGGGGAGGGAGCTGACACATTCCCCAAAATACATGTCCCAAAGTCCATAGGACACTAACCTCTTACTTTGTCCTAGGCATGTCTATGTTGATAATTCTGGAGTCACCACAGCTCCTGGTATTCTTGGGTTCCTCCAGCCTGCTGCTGGCCCTGCCGCCATGGGGCTAAAACCTCAGCTCATGCGGACCTGGGCTCGGCTCCTGCGCTCTGCGCCCTGAGTGCTGCCGGGTCCCAGACTGCTGAGCTGGGCCTTCCTGCAGGGCTGCTGGGCTGTCCTCAGTGGGAGGTTAGCTTTTCTGTGTCGTTCTGTGGGTGGTGGGGCTCCAGAAGATGTTCAGAGTCCCCTTTTACATAGTTTGGGGGGAATCTGGGGGCAGAGTGGCTTGGATGAGCTGTTTCTACTCCTCCATCTTGGCTCTGCCCCCCTAGTAGGGAATTCTTTTGGAACTTGTTGAGAGATGAGAATAGTCCACACCATGTCCCTGGGGTGACAGATTTGGCAAAAGCACAACTAAAACTGCTGCCACAGGGCTGCCTCCAGAGCTCCTGGCCTGCAGATTGAAGAGGGACCAAGTGATCATTCATAGGGTAGTCATTCTTTTTTGACCTGCTTGGATATGGGTTGCACACTTGAGTGGTGATCCAGGGATAAGGAAGGCCAGTGTGCCAGAGATTGTGGTGGCTGTAGAGAGGGTGTCGGTCTAGTAGCTCTGTCAACAGCTGTGTTAACAACTGCAAAAACCTCAGCAATTTGGAACACAGCTCTCTCCACTGTGGAAGCAGACTTATACCATAGCAAAGGGCTCAAAAGTCAAATAATTGGCTGGCAGTATGAGCAACCAGAGGAAGCAAGCAAGCAGAACAATCAGACCTTAGATTCATTTTTGGGGGTCAAAAAAGATCAAAGCATGGAACTGAAGGAAAGCAACAAAGTCATAATTCCTGCATCAAAAGTTTCCAAGAAAAATATGAACTGTTTACAGTACATGGTGGATCTCAAGAAGGATTTAGAAAATCAGGTAAGAGAAGTAGAGGTAAATCTGGGAAAAAAATAAGAATGATGCAAGAAAATCATGAAAAGAGAGTCAATATCCTGACTGAAAAAAATAATACCCTAAAAATTAGACAAACTCAAATGGCAAAAGAGGCCCAAAAGCCAATGAGGAGAAAAATGCCTTAAAAAGCTGAATATGCCAGAAGGAAAAGGAATTTCAAAACCTCACTGAAGAGAATAATTCCTTCAAATTACATTGGAGCAAATGAAATGTAATGACTTTATGAGAAACCAAGACACTATGAAACAGATAAAAAAATGAAGACAAATAGAAGGCAGTGTGAAATATCTAATTAAAAAAAAACAAAAAACGGGGGGCGGAGCCAAGATGGCGGAGTAGAAACAGCTCATCCAAGACACTCTGCCCCCACATTCCCCCCAAGCGATGTAAAAGGGGACGATGAACAACTTCTGGAGCACCAGCACCCACAGAACGACACAGAGTAGCTAAACTCCCGCTAAGGACAGCCCAGCAGCCCTGCAGGAAGGACCAGCGCTGTGGTCTGGGACCTAGCAGAGTGCAGTGCGAAGAGCGCAGGAGCAGAGCCGAGCTGAGCCCAGGTCCGCATGAGCCGAGGTTTTAGCCCCAGGGAGGCAGGGCCAGCAGCCAGCTGGAGGAACCCCAGAACACCAGGAGCTGTGAAGACTCCAGAATTATCACCATAGACTTGCCTGGGACAAAGTAAGAGGTTAGTGTCCTATGGACTTTGGGACTGGTATTAGGGAATGCGTCGGCTCCCTCCCCTGGGGGCTAGAAGCCACTGAGGACAAACGCCATTTTGTAGTTTTCAGAGGCAGCTCCCGATCCCAGCCTGTAAATTTGTAGGGAGATCCAGCGATCAGTGTTGGGGGGTAATCACTCTTGCTTTAACCTCCCTGGATCTGGATTGTGATCTAGGGTGGAAGTCGTGGGTGGGTTTACAGCTTGCCAGAAATGGAAGTTGCCCCCCACACGTTCGGGACGAAAATTCCTCTATCTGGCCTTAAAGCCATAGTATGGCAACAAGCCCAAAAGTCAAGTAATTAAGTGGCAACATCCCAAGGCAAAGGAAACAGAAAAATGCAACCCTAGACTCCTATTTTGGGGGCATAGAGCAGGAAAAGGACTGTGAGGTCAGAAGTCCTGCTCCAAAAGCCTCAGGGGAAACCATGAGCGGGTTGCAGGCCATAGAGGACCTTAAGAAGGACTTTAAAATCAAATAAGAGAAGTGGAGGAAAAATTGGAAAGAGAAATGAGAAGGATGCAGGAAAAGTATGAAATGAGGGTCAACAGCCTGACTGAGGAAAACAACACCTTAAAAAATAGACTAACTCAAATGGCAAAGGAGGCCCAAAAGGGCAATGAGGAGAAGAATGCCTTAAAAAAGTCAAATTTGCCAGATGGAAAAAGAATCTCAAAAGCTCACTGAGGAGATTCATTCCTTCAGAGTTAGACTGGAGCAAATGGAAGCTAGTGACTTTATGAGAAATCAAGATACTATTAAACAGATCCAAACAAATGAAAGAATAGAAGGCAATGTGAAATATCTCATGGGAAAAACCACCGACCTGGAAAATAGATCCAGGAGAGACAATTTAAAAATTATTGGACTACCTGAAAGCCATGATCAAGGAAAGAACCTAGAAATCACCCTTCAAGAAATTCTCAAGGAAAACTGCCCTGACGTTGTAGATCCAGAGGGCAAAATAGAGGTTGAAAGAATCCACTGATCACCTCCTGAAAAAGACCCCCAAAAGAAAACTCCCAGGAATATTATAGCCAGGTTCAGAATCCCCAGATCAAGGATAAAATACTCCGAGCAGCCAGGAAGAAACAATTTCAATATTGTGGAAACACAATCCGAATAGCCCAGGACCTGGCGGCCTCTACACTGAGGGACTGAAGGGCATGGAATATGATATTCCAGAGGGCAAAAGAACTGGGAATGAACCTAAGGGTCACCTACCCAGCAAAACTGAGTATTTTGTCTCAGGGCAAAATATGGTCATTCAGTGGAATAGAGGACTTTCAAGCATTCTTGAGGAAAAAACCAGAATTGAATAGAAAATTTGACACCCAGACACAAGAAGGAAGAGATGCCTGAGAAGGTAATCAGGGAAAAGAAATCAAAAGGAACTTATCAAAGTTGAACTATTTACATTCCTATATTGAAAAGCAATATCTGTGACTGATGATATCTTTCTCACTATGAAAATAATGGAAGAAGGGTGTGTGGTCATATGAGTACATATGTGAATGTGTGTGTATATGGTTACAGTTATATATGGATAGAGGGCATAAGTTGAATTTGTTGGGAAGGGAGAATACTCAAGGGATGAAATTATGAGGTGAGAGAGGAAAGTGGCAAGAGGAGATGGGGAGAGATAGGGTAGTGTAAACTATCCCATGCAGAAGAAGCAAGGGGAAGTGATTGCAAAAGAGGGGGAGAATAAGGAAGGTTAAAAAGGCAAAACCACATTCAAACTGAATTTGCTTCAGGGAGAAAATGACATACATAGTAAATGGGAAATCTCAACCTGCAGCAGGATAGGGGGAAGGGGGATGGGAGGAGGGATGATGGATGGGAGGGCATCCTTGGGGTGAGGGGAGGTTGGAAGTACCCACTATAAAACAGGGACAGAATCATGTAGGGAATGGACCAGGTGGGGGGTGGGATGAGTGGGAGGGAATTATAACCAGCCTTGTACAATATATCTACTATGATAATGTTTTGCATACCTAGACATATACAACATATACTGAATTACTTACCTCCCAAGAGGGAATGGGTGACAAGGGAGGAAGGAAATGGATCTGAAATTTGAGGTCATAACATTAAATGTTTCAAATATATATAAATACTATTATTAATACTTTTTTGCTTGTAATAGGGAGATAAGATGTGCAGGCATTGAGACACAAAGATTCACCTTCCTCTAATGGAAAAGTCGAAGGGGGTATGGGAGAAGGCATGGGAGAGAGCAGATTGGGGGAAGCAATATCTAGTGGGACTGCTATTCTGGGAGGTTGGCTCTGTGAGGTAACTCAAAATCTGGCGGAAATGAATGATGTAAAACAGAAGTTAATAAAGCATTTGTTTAAAAAAAAAAACCAAAAAAAAAAAACCACAACAACAAAAAAACAAAAACAAAAAAAAAAACAAAAACAAAAAAAAAAAAAACACTGACTGGGAAAATAGTTCCAGGAGAGATAATTTTTTTAAAAATGGGCTACCTGAAAATCATGATCAAAAAAAGAACTTATAAATCACCCATCACGAAATTCTCAGTGAAATTTTCCCTGATATTTTAGGACCAGAGGGCAAAATAGAAATTGAAAGAATTCACCTATGACCTCTTGAAAAAGATCCCTAGATCCCTCTCTCATGATCTCTCTCACTATCTCTCCCTCCTATCCCCCTTCCCCTTTCCTCTCCTCCCTCTCTCCCTACCTTCCTCTCTCTCTCTCTTTTTCTCCCCCTTCCTCCATCTCTCTCCCTCTCTCCTCCTTCCTCCCTCCCCCTCTCCCTCTCTCCCTCCCTCCTTGCCTCCTTTCCCCTTTCCCTTCCCCTCCCTATCCCTCTCCTTCTCTCTCTCTCTCTCTCTCTCTCTCTCTCTCTCTCTCTCTCTCTCTCTCTCTCTCTCACCGCGTGTTGAAGAACCCTGTGAAGTTCACGGGCACTTCTATCAATCACTGCCAGCACCTCCCTTCATTAATTCCTTCTTGGGGTTCCAAACCTCTGGACCTAGAAAGGACAGCTGAGGCCATCCAGTCCATCCCATAGCTGAACAAGCATCCTCGTATCCCCCACCGAAGGCGCCAAAGCATTAGCTTATAGAGTCCCAGTTAGGGGAGCGCTGGCTGCCCATCCCACATGCTCAATCGTTTACCAAACATTGATTAAGCCCTTACTGCTTAAAACATCTTGATAGGGTGGGGCATAGTGGACTGGCAAAAGAGAGAAAAGATCTAAAAACAAAGAAATAACTCCTGCCCTCCTCCAGGGATGTAGTAGTGAGGAATGGAACCCTAACCTAGGTCACTTTCATGTGTAATTGACATGAGCACACCTTGATCCTGAACCGGCAGGAGGCCCTTGCTACCATCACTGAGGGAAATAGCCCTCCTGGAGAAGGGGCCCTGACACCCTCTGCCAACACCATCACCACTGCCACCACCAACCACAGAGGAGCTGCCACCCTTCCAGCAGACAAAATGGAAGTAAAGGATCTGATTATAACCTGTGAAAATAAGATGCAGACAAAGCTTGATCATATCTACCCCCAGGTGGTGAAATGGTGCAGCCTTCTATCCTCCCTGGATCTCCCAGGTTAAATGCCCCTTGATCTACTCAAGCAGGAAAAGGCTCAGATCTCCCCAAGTAGCTCCAGCTGGCACTTCCCAACTCAGAAAGATATAGATTATGCCCAGATAATACAAAACTCTGAGAAGAATTTGGACTCTCACTTGCAGTTGGGAGCATCTTTCTGGAACCAGGCTCCCCAAAGGCCCCCTGGGCCAGCCCAGCTTCACAATGTGCAATGCTTACAGCCCTTGGAGGCAGGACTCAGTACAGAAACTGAAGAGGGTTCTCACTGCTCCAGTGGTCAGCGCCTGCCTGATGTGGAGCCCACACAGTTCCAGGGCCCAGGGGCCTATATCACTCCGAGTCAGATAACTGGACAGCCCCCAAACCAAAGATCATCGGCCTCCTACCCTCCTAAGCACTCAGCCAGCCCCCATCCCAAGGCCAAGATAAGACTCAACTACAACCCTTGATCAACCCGGCCCCTGGCCCCTGAGAGGTCTGGTCCAATGCTGGCTACCTTTGCCTTACTGTGTGACCCTGACTTAGTCATTCCTTTCCTTAGCCTCAGTGTTCTTCTCTCTAAAATGAGATGCTCCTACTAAATGATCCTTGAGGCCTCTGATTGTTCACAATATGTAATCCTTTGTATTCCTACCTTTCAAAATTGGAAAATAAAGGGATGTCCCCATGGAAAAAAAAAGAAAAAGATCCCTAAAAGAAGACTCCTAGGAATATTACAGTTAATTACAGAATTCCCAGGTCAAGGAGAAAATATTTCAAGCAGCCAAGAAGTAATTTGAGTGCTGTGGAAACACAATCAGCACAACACAAGATCTAGCATCTTATACATTAAGGAATTGATGGTCTTGGGGTATGATATTCCAGAGGTCAAAGGAGCTAGGATTAAAACCAGGAATCACCTACCCAGCAAAAATTAGTATAATGTTTCAGAGGAAAATATGGTCACTCAATAAAATAGATGACTTTCAAACATTCTTAATGAAAAAAACAGAGCTGAATAGAAAATTTTACTTTAAAATACAAGAATAAAGAGAAGCATCAGAAGGTAAATGGGGAAAAGATATAATAAGGAACTTATTGAAATAGAATTATTTACATCCCTAAGTGGTGAAACAATAATTGTAACTCACAAGAGTTTTCTCAGTGTAAGGATAGTTGAAAGGAATATATATTTATATATACATATATATGTATGTTTATATAGGAGGGAATATGTGTGTATAAATACATATATGAGTTTGTGTATATGTGTGTACATGTATACATAGACAGAGGCCACAGGATCAGTTGAATAGAAAGGGATGATATCTAAAAAAATAGAAATAAGAGATGAGAGAAGAATATAATGAGAGGAGATAGGGAGGAATAGAAAAGGGTAAATTACTTCTTATAAAAGAGGCAAGACAAAACTTTTATAGTGGAGGGAAAGAAGAGCAAGGTGAAAGGGAATGGGTCAACCTTACTCTCATTGAATTTGGCTTAGGGAGGGAATAACATATGCACTAAAATTGGGAATCTTACCCTACAGGAAAGTAGGGGAGATGGGGATAAGAGGGGGGATCAAAGAAGGGAGGGCAGATTGGGGGGAAGGGTAGTTAGATGTACACACTTTTGAAAAGGTACAGGGTCAAAGTAGAAAGTAGAATAAGTGGGAGTGGGATAGTATGGTGGGAAATATAGTCATTCCTTCACAGTATATCTACTATATAAATGTTTTGCATAACTACACATATATAACCTATACTGAATAACTTTTTCTTCCCAATTGGGTTGGATGAAAACGAAGAAGGGAAAGACTCTAGAAATCAAAGTTTTAAAATCAAATGATTTTATATATATATATATATATGTGTGTGTGTGTGTGTGTGTGTGTGTGTGTGTGTGTGTGTGTGTATGTATGTATATATGTGTGTATATATATATACATATAGTTATATATAGTTATAATTTTTAATTCAACTGGGAAATGATCTATATAGACATTGGGGTGCAAAAATGCTTCTTGCCCTACTACAAAGTCAGAGAGGGAATGGGGAGGATATAAGAGAGGGTACATTGGGGAAGGGATATTCAGTAGAATTATTATTTTGGGGTGGGGGTAAGGGAAAGATGGGGAGAAAAATTTGTAACTCAAAAGCTTATGGAAATGAATGTTGAAAACTAAAAATAAACAAATTAAACAAAAAAACGTCGCAAAAACAAAACTCCCAGGAATAGTAGATCAAAATTCCAGAGTTCCCAGTTGAAGGAGAAAATATTAGAAACAGCCAGAAAGAAACAATTTGTGTGTTGTGGAAACACAATCACGATAAAAGAAAATCTAGCAGTTTCTACATTAAGTGCTTGAAGAGCTTGTAATATGATATTCTGGAGGTCAAAGGGGCTAGGATTAAAATGAACAATGACCTATGGAACAACTGAATATAATGTTTAAAGGGAAAATATGGTAATTCAATGAAATAAAACATTTTCTAGCATTCTTGATAAAAACATGAAACAGCTGAATAGATAATTTGTCTTTCAAATACAAGAATCAAAACAAATATGAGAAAGTAAAGAGGAAAAAGAAATCATAAGAAACTTATATTTTTGGAAGGGGAGTGCAAGGCAATTGAGATTTAATGACTTGCCCAAGGTCACTTGGTTAGTAAATTTTAAATGTCTTAGGCTGGATCTGAATTCAGGTCCTCCTGACTCCAGGGTTGCTGCTCTATTCACCGTGCCACCTAGCTGCCCCTAAGGAACTTATTAAAATTGACCTAGCTTATTCCTTGCATGTAAAAATGATGATTTTAACTCATGAAACTTTTCTCAGTATGAGGATAGTTGAAGGGACTATATACATGCATATATACATATGTATAGAAGGGTGTATATGTGTATAAATATATATGTGAGTGTGTGTACATATGTGTACATGCATAGAGAAGCATGATAGAAGGGAGGGTAAATGAGGGGATAGGGCAGTTACAAGCAAATATTTTTGAAAAGGGACAAGGTCAAAGGAGGAAATAGAATAAGTGGGGGTTTGTGCAAGGATGGAGGGAATCATAGTTAGTCTTTCACAATAAAACTACTATGGATATGTTTTGTGTAACTACACATATACAACCTACGTTGAATGGCTTGAATTTCCTCACACAATGGGTGAGGAAGGAAAAATGTAAATAATCTGGAAATTAAAGTTTTAAAAACAAATGTTTATATATATATATATATATATATATATATATATATATATATATATATATATATATATTTACATGGTACTGGGGAATAAGATATACAGGCACTGCGGGATAGAAATCCATCTGAACCTACTGGAAGATTAGGAGTGTGTTTCTGTGTGTGTCTGTCTGTGTGTCTGTGTGCATGTGTGTGGGGTGGGGGTTATATGGGAGGACAGAAAAGAGAACAAATTGGGAGAAAGGATATTCAGTAGGCTTGCTATCTTGGGTTGGTGAGTAGGCTAAGAATGGGGAGAAAATTTGAACTCAAATTCTTGTGGAAATTAATGGTGAAAACATATAAATATCTGAATGAAAGAATGGATGAAAAAACAGATAGATAGATAGATAGATAGATAGATAGATAGATAGATAGATAGATAGATAGATGAAAAAAAGATCATATGTTCATCAGGGAATTTTGAACCTCTTTCCCATTTGGCCAAAAAACAACTTTTTTTGTTGTTGTTGCTGTTGTTTTGTTTTAGTTTCTATTTTTTTCATTATTTTGTGCTTCTTTTACAAAGCTTTTAATTAGTCCTCATAATTTTGATCTAGTTCTTTCATTTATTTACTTGAATTTTACTATCAATCTTATTTGATTCTGAAACTAATTTTTATGTCTTTCAGAAATTCTCGTTGGGCTTTTGTCTAATTTGCATTTTTTCTTCAAGCCTTTGCTCATAACTACTTTAACCTCATTTTCTTTCTTCTAAGCTTGTGTCTTGATCTTCTCTGTAATCATAGTAACTCTTTATGCTCTGGATCGTTTTATTGTTGTTTGTTCAATTTTCTCACCCTATTTCTCAACTTTTAACTTTACATTAATGTTGGTCTCTTTGTGCAGTATGTGGGAAGACCACTACAAAACTTTATGCTTATTCCCACTACTGATTACAGAGCTTGTTCTGGGATTGGAAGTTTTCAGTGCTTTTAATATTAATGATATTTTACTTTCTTTTTTTCAAATGTTTTATTAAGTTGTGGTTTACATCATTCATTTCTGCTAGATTTTTAGTTACAATTTTTTCCGCATTTTTCCCCTACCCACCATCCCAGCATAATAGCCCCACAGGATATCCCCTAACCCCATCTGCTCTTTCCCATAACTTCTGGGGAGAGACAGAATGAACATACCCCTTTCTACTTTTTCAGTAAGGCAAGGTGAATCTGTGTTCTAATGCCTACATATCGTATTTCTCAGATCCATTCCCTTCCTCCCTTGTCACCCATTCCCTCTGGGAAGACAAGCAATTCAGTATATGTTGTACATGTGTAGCTATGCAAAACATTACCATAGTAGCTATATTGTAAAAGACCGACTATATTTCCCTCCCTCCTATCCCAACTCTCACTTGGTCTATCCCTACTTTGATCCTGTCTTTTTAAAAAAAAATTGGAGCTTCCAAATTCCCTCCCCCCCTTTCCTCCCAGGGTCCCTTCCATCATCCCCACTCTCATCCCCTCCCCCCCTACTCTCCTGTAGGGTGAGATATCTTATTTAATATGTATGTCTTTCTCTCCCTGATCCAAATTCAAAGAGAATAAGGTTTTGCCTTTTTGCCTTCCTGTTCTTCCTTCCCACAAACCATATTCTGTTGGCCCTTCTATATGAGATAGTTTACTCCATTCTGTCTCTCCCCATCTCCTCTTCTTATGTTCCTGTCTCACCTCTTAATTTCAGCTTTTAAGTATCATCCCTTCCTATTAAATTCGACCAGTACCCTCTATATATATATGCCTGTAAACGTCTATACACATTCACATATGTATTTATATGCCCATGTACACTTCTTCAGCTATTTTCATACTGAGAAAGTTTCATCAGTTACAATTATCTGTTGTTCCATGTAGAAATGTAAATAGTTCAACTTTGATAAGTTCCTTGTGATTTCTTTTCCCTGTTTACCTTATCAAGGATCTCTTGCTTCTTGTATCTGAATGTCGACTTTTCCATTCACCACTGGATTTTTCACCAAGAATGTTTGAAAGTCCTCCATACACTGAATAACCATATTTCCCCCTGAAACATGATATTCTTTGTGCTGAGTAGGTGATTCTTGGTTTTAATCCCAGCTCCTTTGCTCTCTGGAATATCATATTCCAAGCCCTTTGATCGCTCAGTGTAGAAGCTGCCAGATCCTGTAATAATTTGATTGCATTTCCACAGTATTCAACTTGTTTCTTCCTGGCTGCTTGTAATATTTTCTACTTGATCTGGGAATTCTGGAACCTGGCTATAATATTCCTAGAAGTTTTCTTTTTGGAATCGTTTTCAAGAAGTGATCAGTGGGTTCGTTCAACCTCTATTTTTCCCTCTGGTTCTAAAACATCAGGTCGATTTTCCTTGAGAATTTTTTGAAGGATGATTTCTAGATTCTTTCTTTGATCATGGCTTTCAGGTAGTCCAATAATTTTTAAATTATATCTCCTGGACCTATTTTCCGGGTCAGTGGTTTTTCCCATGAGATATTTCACATTGCCTTCTATTTTTTCTCTTGTTTGGATCTGCTTAATAGCATCTTGATTTCACATAAAGTCACTAGCTTGCATTTGCTCCATTCTACTTCTGAAGGAATGATTCTCCTCAGTCAACTTTTGAGATTCTTTTTCCATCTGGCAAATTTGGCTTTTTAAGGCATTCTTATCCTCATTGGCTTTTTGAACCTCTTTGCCATTTGAGTTAGTCTGTTTTTTAATGTGTTATTTTCCTCAGTAAGGGTGTGGACTCTCCTTTGGTAATTTTCTTGAATCATTCTCATTTGTCTTCCCAATTTTTCTTCCACTTCTCTTATCTGCTTCTTATGGTCCTCTATGGCTTGTAATGGGCTTGTATTTGCATTTGGGTCTTTTGGTGCAGGAGTTCTTACCTCCCAGTCCTTGTCCTCTTCCATGCTTTGATCCTATTTGCCACCAAAATAGGATTCTAATGTTGAATTTTTCTGTTTATTTTTTTTTTCCTTTGCCTAGGCATGTTGCCCCACAATTACTTGACTTCTGTGCTTGTTACCACAGGTCTCTGCCACCAGACAGGGGGGCTTCCATCTCAAATGCTGGGGGTTTCTCAGCTGCCAAAGGTATTAATTTGGTGCCATCTCTGAAGCCTCCACATGCTCTGGCAAGCTGGTCACACACCCCAGGACAACCACCCCAGACTGCAATCTAGATCCAAGAATGTTAAAGAAAGATTGATTCCCACCCAGTCTAATTCCCCGGTCCCCCCACAGTCTGCAGGCCAGGAGTTGAAGCTGCAACATGGCGGGCTGTGCTTTGGCTAATCAGTGGCTTCCTGCCCCCAGGGGAAGCTTCTGTTGTGCTCGCAAATACTGCTCCTAAAGTCCATAGGGCACCTACCTCTCACTTTGTCCATGGCATGTATGTGTTGATAATTCTGGAAAGGCCACAGCTGCTGGTGTTCTGGAGTCCCTCAAGCTGGCTGCTCATCTGGCTGCCCTAGCGCTAAATCCTCTGGCTCATAGGGGCCTAGGCTTGGCTCTCAGATTGCTGAGCTGGCCTCTCCCTGCCATGCTGTCCTCAGTGGGAGGTTAGCTTCTCTGTGTGATTTTGTGTGTTCTGGACCTCCAGAGTTTGTTCAGAGTCCCTTTTTTTTTTTTTATAAATTGGATGTTTTGTGGGCCAGAGCAATGAGGAAATGTTGTTACTAAACCATCATCTTGACTCTGCCTCCTGCTATCCTTTTAACCATAATTTTTTTCATACTAATATAAGATTAATCTTTGTAAATATACCATGAACCACGGAGAAATTATATATATGTATATATATATATATATATATATATGTATATATGTGTGTGTGTGTGTTTGTGTGTATCTGTTCCTATTCAATTCTCTTAAGATATTTATCATATCTAGTTCATCTAAATTATACTTAGTTCCTTAACTTCTTATTTGTTTTTAGTTGTATTTATCTAGATCAGAGAGGGGAAAATTAAAACCCCTACTACTATAGTACTATTATTGATCTACACTTGTAATTTATTTTACATTTATTTTACAACTTTAGATATTGTAGTATTTGATGCATATCGGTTCATTATTGTTATTACTTTATTATCTCTGGTGTATTTTATCAAACTGAAGTTACTCTGTTTAATTGTTTTTATATAATCCTATTTTAAACCATAATTTTCTGAGATCATAATGTCTACCCCTGGGGGGCGGAGCCAAGATGGTAGAATAGAAACAGCACTTCCAAGGTGCTCTGCCCCACACAACTTCCAAATAATGTAAAAGGGGACTCTGAACAACTTCTGGAGCCCCAGCACCCACAGAACGACACAGAGAAGCTAACCTCCTGCTGAGGACAGCCCAGCAAACATTCAGGGAGCAATCAGCACAGCACCCTGAGAGCAGGCAGTGAAGGGTGCTGGGAACTGAGAGCTCAGCTCTCTGGGAGCTGAGACCAGGCCTGCATGAGCCTCGGTTTTAGCCCCAGGTTGGCTGGGCGAGCAGCCAGTTGGAGGGACCCCAGAACACCAGAAGCTGTGGCAATTCCAGAATTAACAGCACAGATATTCCTAGGACAAACTGAGAGGTTAATGCCGTATGGACTTTGGGACCAGTATTTGGGGAACACATCGGCTTTCCCCCCTGGGGGTGAAAAGCCTCTGAAGAAACGTGGCACAGAAGCCATTTTGCAGTGGTAGCTCTAGCTCATGGTCTCTGAATTGTAGGAAGATCCAGCAATCAGCCTGGGGGTTAATCGCTCTTGCTTTAAACTGCCTGGATCTGGATTGTGGTCTGGGGGGGAGGTTTGGGGTGGGTTTCCAATTTGGCAGAGCAAGTGGAGGCTTTGCAGAGGCCACCCAACCTGTGAAAATTGTGACGATCACACGTTTGGGCGGAAGCTGTCTTTTCTTTTGGCAGAGTCATACTGTGTCAGCAAGCTCCAAAATCAAGTAATTAAGTGGCAACATGCATAGGCAAAAGAAACAAAATACACACAAAAATTCACCATTGGACTCTTATTTTAGGGGCAAAGAGGATCAAAGCATGGAGGAGGACTATGAGGTCAGAACTCCCGCACCAAAAGCCCCAAATGATAATATGAGCTGGCTACAGGCCATAGAGCACCTTAAGAAGCAGATAAGAGAAGTGGGGGAAAAATTGGGAAGACAAATGATAAAGATGCAAGAAAAATATGAAATGACAGTCAACAGCCTGACTGAGGAAAATAACACCTTAAAAAATAGACTAACTCAAATGGCAAAAGAAGCTCAGAAAGGCAATGAGGAGAAGAATGCCTTAAAAAGCCAAATTTGCCAGATGGAAAAAGAATCTCAAAAGCTCACTACGGAGGTTCATTCCTTCAGAGTTAGACTGGAGCAAATGGAAGCTTGTGACTTTATGAGAAATCAATATACTGTTAACCAGATCCAAACAAATGAAAGAATAGAAGGCAATGTGAAATATTTCATGGGAAAAACCACTGACTTGAAAAATAGATCCAGGAGAGATAATTTAAAATTTATTGGACTACCTGAAACCTGCAATCAAAGAAAGAGCCTAGAAATCATCCTTAAAGAAATTCTCAAGGAAAATTGCCCTGATGTTTTAGACCCAGTGGGAGAAATAGAGTTTGAAAGAATCCACAAATCACCTCCTGAAAAAGATCGCAAAATGGAAACTCCTAGGAATATTATAGCCAGGTTCCAGAACTCCCAGATCAAGGAGAAAATACTCCAAGCAGCCAGGAAGAAACAATTTCAATACTGTGGAAACACAATAAGAATAGCCCAGGTCCTGGCAGCTTCTACACTGAGGGATCAAAGGGCATGGAATACGATATTCCAGAGGGGAAAAGAGCTGGGATTGAGGCCAAGGGTCACCTACCCAGCAAAACTGAGTATTTCATTTAAGGGGAAAATATGGTCATTCAGTGGAATAGAGGACTTTCAAGAATTCTTGAGGAAAAAAACAGAGTTGAATAGAAAATTTGACATCCAGAAGAAAGAAGTAAGAGATGACTGAGAAGGTAAGCAAGGAAAATAAATCAAAAGGAACTTATTAAAGCTGAGCTATTTACATTCCTACATGGAAAAACAATAACTGTGTCTGATGAAACCTTTCTCTTTGTTTAAATAATTGAAGAAAGGCATATGGGCATATGTTTACAGGTATACATGGATAGAGGGCACAGGTTGAATCTGATGGGAAGGGATGATTCTTAAGGGGTGAAGTTATGAGCTGAGAGAGGAAAGTGGCAAGAGGAGATGAGGAGAGACGGGGTAGGGTAAACTATCTCATGTAGAAGAGGCAAGGGGACGTAGTTGCAGGGGTGGGGAAGAAGATGAAGGCAAAAAGGAAAAAGCTTATTCTCATTGAAGTTGGCTCAAGGAGAGAATCACATACATACCAAACGGGATATCTCATCCTGCAGGAGAGTAGGGGAAAGGGGGATGAGAGGAGGGATGATGAAGAGGAGGGCATTCTGGGGGGAGGGGAGGTTGGAAGTACCCACTATCAAAGAGGGACATGATCAAAGTAGGGAATGGACCAGGTGGGAGGTGAGACAGGTGGGAGGGAAATATAAGCAGTCTTTTACAATGTATCTACTTAGGTAATGTTTTGTATAGCTATACATGTACAACACATACTGAATTGCTTATCTTCTCAGAGGGAGTGGGTGACAAGTGAGGAAGGGAATGGAGCTGAAAATTGAAGTTTTAAAATTAACTTTTTCATAAGATCTGCAGGCATTGGGGCTCAGAGATTCACCTTGCCCTAATGGCAAAGTTGAAGGGGATATGGTAGAAGATATGGGAGAGAACAAACTGGATGAGTGGATATGTAGTGGGACTGCTACTCTGGGGTGGTGAGTAGGGATAAAATGGGGTAAAAAATTTTATCTCAAAATATGGTGGAAATGAATGATGTAAACCTGAAGTTAATAAAGCATTTGTTTAAAATAAAAATAAAAATAATAATAATAATAATAATAATATCTACCCCTGTGTTTTTTGCATCAACTGAAGCATAATAAATTCTACTCCTTTCAGATAATGTAAATATATATATATATGTATATATATGTATATATATACATATGTATATATATATATATATATATATATATATATATATATATATATATATATATATATATATATATATATATATATATATATATATATATATATATTGAAGGAACCAAGAAAATGTAAATTGAAAATGAATTGGAGATTAAACAGCCTAATCTTAAAGAATGAGTGAGTTAAACGAAGTTTTCAGTGCTTCCAAGGTGCCATGATCTGGGAAGAAGTGTTTTCTTTGCTTTCCTGATTGACTTCTGGTTCTCACCCAGAAATGGCCACTTATCCCTTGGAATTGCTATTCATATTGTTCCTCAAGTCCCTTGACCTTTTGCGATCGGAAGCAAAACTACCACTCACGACTCTTAATTCCTTGTAAGTTGAAATGATACTGTTCTTCTTGGTCCCTGATCTCTTGTCACTAAAAACAGTGCTTTCCTCTGTGCCTTTGCTACTTCGTGAAGAAAATTCTGTTTTCCAACCCTTTAATTGTGACCCAGGATTGTGTATGGGCAATGGTGTTTCCCAACTTCATCTGCTTCTACACCTAGTGTTAGCAGATGGGTCCTTTATAATCTCTCCCTGATTCCCTACCCATTGCTTGATCACCTTACCCCATCTCTAGATTGAGAATTTACAAAGGTTCAACTGTTTCTGTCACAAAAAACAAGTAACAATTAGAGAAAAAAACGAAATTAAAGGAATCAATTTAGGCAAAGAAGAGACCAAGTTATCACATTTTGCAGATGATATGATGATATACTTAGAGAATACTAGAGAATCAAGTAAAAAACTACTTGAGAGAAAAACAAGGATCCAGATATGAATGAGCAATATGTCCAAATCAAAAGCACAAAGTAGGCACTTAACAAATATATGTTAATCGACCAACTAACTGAAATCACAAAGTAGTGATGTGAGTCAGGACCATTCCTAACTTCACTGTTTTCTCTTCTATTCATACTGCACTAATATTTCACTTTCTTCAAGTCCTTCATACCTTCTTCCATTCCCAATTTTTTGGTTTTGTTTGCCTGTATTGTTTTGTTTTTTATTTGTAAATCATTAGTGCAACAAACTCTAAGTGTAGAGGCTACCAAAACTGAAATTCATTTCTACTTTTTAGTGATATGTCCTAGGGTACAAAGACATATATATTAGTTGAAAAACTTGGAACAAACTCTTTTTTGCACCAAATGCTTTATTAACTTCTGGTTTATATCATTCATTTCCACCAGATTTTGAGTTACAATGTTTTCCCCATTTTTCCCCTAACCAACACCCCAGGAGCCTGGAGCCTGAAGCCAGGAACCAGAAGCCAGGATCCAGGAGCCTGGAACCTAGAGCCCAGGTGACTGAGGAAGCATGACTGGGATGCTAAGACTTTGTTTGTGGCTTGTTTGAGCCTTGAATTCCCTGGAGCAGAAATTGTGAAGGATCTGACATGGACCAGACCCTGTGAACTTGAGTGTGGAGCAGGACCTACTCAGAGAGCTGGACAAGGAACTGGGAACACATGTCAGTCTGGTAAATTCAGGTAGAAACTGGGACAATGGAAGGGGATCCAGGGAATCTGAGAACAGTCTCCAAGTCAAGATAAAGAGACCTTTCCCTGGATACTGACTAAAGATGAAATTGTGGTTTACTAGTGACCCTAGGGTTGGAGGATTTGTGTGATACTTAGGAATTGATTTCTGAATAAGTGACTAAGTTAATCAAGACTTTGACTGCTGTACTTTGAGACTATATAGTGATACTGATTGAGTTAACTTAAGACTTTGCCCCATGAGTGGAAGACTTTGACTATTGTACTTTGAGATGATTGTTCTTTGTTCTAAATATTGTATCCACTTTGGTGAAAACTATGTGGCCATTTTAATGATAAGCTGTTGTGGTGTGATAAGTTGTAATATTGTGAACGTTGTAACTTTATTTTCTGTGAATGTTTTGCTTTGATTTGTTATGGAATAAATAGGATGTTTACTATGCTATGTATTCAAAACCTTAAAAGTTGTTCACAGTAGCATTCTTCTTGAAAGCTGCTTGTGTATGGTATTACACTTGCTCAGTATCACACAGTTAGTCTGAGACCAGAATTGAACTCAGTTCTTTCTGACTCCAGTCCCTCTGCTTTATCTATTGTACTAAACTAACTGTCCTTTCTACTAGGTAAGATCAATATAGGGATGTAATGAGTTACTGGTGGGTAATTCAATATTTAAGAAAAAGAAATTTCTTTAGCCATAACATAGAAAGAATATCAAGCTAATGTACTCCAGAAGATGCTTACCCCACCACTTCTCTCCATATGGAAAGTGATTGATCATCATAGCAAGATGTGGTGACTTATGTGTGGTCTTGGGCCATACACCAAGTCTGAATTTCCTCAATTTCACAAGGTGGGCCTACCCAGTGATAAATAAGTCAAATCAATATGACCAGAAGCAACCAAGAAATTTCATCAAAGGAAGTTCTGCATGTGTCTTAGCCCCTTGAGTCAATGAAAACCTTTAGTCTCACTTCTTAGGAGAAGAAGCAAGGATACTGCTTTCATCATAAAGTCATGTGTATGAATCTAATTATATTTATAAGCATTTTCTCTCTCTCTATGTCTGTCTGTTTCTGTCTGTATGTCTGTCTCTACTGTTTGCCTCTGATCTTCTATTAGGCAGCAAGAAAGGAGGAAGTTTGCTGTACCGTAATGTTCTCTCTTTTATTTTTTTGGATTATATATATGTGTGTGTGTGTGTGTGTGTGTGTGTGTGTGTGTGTGTGTGTGTGTGTGTGAAAAAACATTTTCTGCCCATGGAACCCAGAAGATATGTAAGTATTAGGCTTTTAACGACATGAAAGCTGTGCTGGTAATAGCATTCACAAAAAGCTTTCTCTTCACTATTTTATAAAAGAACTAAAGGAATAAAAGATGTCACCTCTGAGGAAGGACAGGTAGGAGAAACAGGTTTTATTAACCAACGTAAAAGCTTTTGGTATGCTTTCACATGGGGAAAAGAAAGGTGAAAGGCAATCTAATTATGGACTTACTTTCCCCCACCATTCCACTTCTGGTTTTTGAAAAGGAAAGAACATTCCTTTTGATCCCTTGTTCCTCCATATAGAAATAACCATAGTAAGAAAGCAGCTTTCTACAATATGGAAAGTTGTTCTACATTGTGTTGTAAAAATAAGTACAGCATAAAGCCAATGAAAGAATATCACATGGGTAAAATTATGAGCATCGTGTATCACATAGCTTAGGTAAGTCTCATAGAGACTGTAATTTGAAGAGGGATACCCTTGTCGAATACAGTGGTTGTATAGTTTTTACTCCTCCTCACATAAGGAATGAGCTTCATATATATATATATATATATATATATATATATATATATATATATATATATATGTATATATATATATATATATGTATATATATGTATATATATGCATATATATATATATACATATATATATACACACACATGTTTTTTCAATGTGCCTATATATATACACACCTGTTGTATGCACATTGAAAAAATATGTATGTATGTGTATATATATGCGCACACACACACACACACACATATATATATATATATATGACAGATAATAGGTTTAAACAACAAACAACACAAGGAATATTTTAAATATGGAAGAATGACATAATGGTGGTACAAAATCAACACTTGAATAAAATTTGGAAGGAGGCATTTTGAATCCTTTCACCAAGAGGTGTTTAACCTGGGCTTTATCTAAAATGGGACATCTTATAGTCATAAATGGCAGGATCTGCAATATAGAATCCATGTCTGGATAAGTCTCTGATCTCTTTGCTGCAAATAATTTCTACCTTCAGATTTCAATTCATCCAACCCTTCTTATCCTTGCTCATTTCTTTACTCTGTCCTTCTGAATATTTTCAGGCCCATTCAGTGTGATGGAGAACTGTAATAGTTATGGAATTTAAAGATCCCTCTGTTTTGGCTTTGTTTTGAGTTGAGTGTTGAAACCCTGAGCTTCTGAATCCCACTTATGGGATGGACTTGTTGAATTGAAGAAAGAGGGATAAACTGGGAGGGGTTGGTGATGTGGATTTAGAGAGAAAGCCCAAACAGAGAGAAGCAGAAGAACTTTTGGGAGCAGCATTGTGTAGGTACAGAGAGGATTGCTGCGGGCTAGTTGGAGCTTCCCAGGACATTTTAGAGCTGCCCCATCTGAGCTGCCAAGGAGGAGACATGGCTGTGATGCCAGCATTTTGTCTGTCTGTTTTGATGTTGTTTTGCCAGATTCATCTGAGGGTGAAGGACAGTGTTTTTGTTGCAGAGGTCTTGGAAACTTCCTGTTGGTTCAGAAGCCCTGAAGAAGGATTTTTGTATTGTATTGTTGGATAAAACTCCACTTTCCCCTTCCCTTCATTGATTTGTAAAGCAGACCACTCAACCTGCCCTGCCCTTCATTAAATTTTAAATCAGACAAATCCACCTTCCCCTCCCGTAATTATTCTGTAAGCAAGCACAAACCCTACCCCTTACCTTCCCCTAATTAATCCATGGGCAGGAGTTTTAGCCTAAAGTTTCTCACAGGTGGGAGATTCAAATGTACACTGACCAATCACTGTAGTTTCAGCTTATGTAATCGGCTATGGAACCTCTATAAAAATTGGCACACTGTCTGTGCAAAACCACTGTCTGATTTGGGTGACCATGCACCCCAACAATCTCGCGGTAATAAATCCACACAAATTCTAATTCCAGGGATCTTCTGTCTCACTTTATTTGGGTACAACAGTATGTCTACAGAAATCCTGGAAGAGGGTCTGGCTGATATTTTCAGAAGTCCTGAGATTGTACTCAAGCAGAGAGTGAATTGGTGAGGACACTGGGAATGTATACTGTGGCTTTGTTAAGCTTAGTCTCTCCAGGAACAGAGATTGTTGGGAACATGGCTGTGGAAGGCCAGTGCTGTTGTTGCAGAGGTCCTGGAAACTTGCTGTTGGTTCAGAAGCCCTGAATTAGGATTTTCCTGTTGTAGGTTTACAAAAATCCTGGGAGAGGGTCTTGCTAATGTTTTCAGGGGTCCTAGGACTGCTCTGCAGACAGAGAATGAATTAATGAGGACACTGCAATGTATCTTGTTGCCTTGTTAAGCTCTGTCTCCCCAGGAACAGAGATTGCTGAGAACTTGCCTCAGGTCAAGATGAAGAAAAGACCTCTCTTTGGGTATTAAATATTGTGACGGTATCTTAACCTTGTTGTAGCTCAGAGGTAATGGCTTTTGTGCTCTGGACTGCCATTTTTGAGAAGATGCTCAGCATTAACTGATGGTATTTGTAATTCATTTGTGATCCGGGGGTGGGAAACTTTTTACATGTTTGTGCTCAGTGACTGACCAAACGAATATACTTTGTTTATGATTGGAAACTAGCCTCCATTTGAGAGGAGTATTGCATGATTGACTAAATGAATGTACTGCCCAGGGGTGGAGTAGTACTTGAAAATTATTGAATTACACTTGGTGAATGCTGTATTTTGACTTTCTCTGTTCTGTGAATGTTTTGCCTTAATTTGTCACTGAATAAAATAGAGAGTTATTATGCTGGTATTCCAAACCTTGGAAGTTGCATCTGCTTGGCATTACAAGGACTTCCTTTAGGCATTTTAGTATTAAAATATATGAAAACTATTAACCTATAACTCCTCACTAGAAACATGGTAATATGCTTGATGACCACACAATATGTTTTTTTTCTTTCAAAATATTTTAAATGTTACTTATTTATGTTAGCAAACATATTGCCTCTGATTTCTTTTTCATTTTAACTTTGGATTATTTTTAAATGGATTTCTATATTGTTTCCTTTCCCTCTATGGAGAAAGTAAGAATAATAAAAGCCTTGAATAGTTTGATTGGTATGGCACCAAATAACTAAAACTATGCAAGTAATATTTTAATTTTTGTTTTATTGATGCAAATTATCCATAACTAAATAATACTTTTCAATTATTTAAATGTATGTATATATTTAAAGAAAATTCTTTATCTCCCATTGATTATCTGAGTTGAAAAAATTGGTCACTCTTATTTTTTTTAATTGGATTTCCTCATCAGGTGTCTTTCTGGTGTGTTTTGCTTGCACAAACACACACATAGATAGATAGATAGATAGATAGATAGATAGATAGATAGATAGATAGATAGATAATTTGTTTTTTCCCTTGAGTATAATAAGCAGCAGATGGATATTATTCTACACAGCTATCATGCCTTAGTTATAATGGGGTAATCTGTTGTATCCCCACTGTGATGAGTTAAGAAAGAGTGACTAGAATGCCATCCATAGCCATCAGAACATCTAGAAAACAGGAAAATGGAGCTATTGTACTGGATCTTCTGTTTTTTAAGGATCCCAGGATGGCTAATGGGATAAGACAATAAAGCCCCCAAGTTGTCATCAAAAATCACCTGAGTCAATTTTAAATACAGAAATAATATCACAGATTTCCTTCACTTTTGCTAGTTAGGCAAAACAGAACTTCTCTTCACTGATTTTACAGAAATCCACTTGTCTACTCTTCATGGCCTGTTTATAAGATCTTTGTCTTCTGATATTTCGACGTATTTTCCCTATAGAATCTCTGCTTATTTGTGTTTTTAATTTATTTTTGCTATTATAAGAACATGTGCATTCATATAAAAGATATAACTTTTTTTTTTGCAGAGGCTCACATTTCTCTCTGCATTGACAATCTATTTCTGTCATATCTCACTATCTATACACATTTAGGGCTTTTTCTGGTCACAAATTGACCCCCTATAAACACCAGCCTGAATTATATTTTTCAGTAAGAAACACATATCCCAATGTTTTCCAATTAGAAGATTAAATAAAGAAATTAATAGATGAATAGATGCTTCTTCTGAGATACAGTTCAAGTACCAATGGAAAACTTCTAGTTGTAATAGAAATAAATCAAACTTGTGAGTGAGATAAGAGAAAGAGAGTGAAAAAAATTGAAGGATTTCTGATCTGTCTCTTGGTGACTGTTAATCATCAGCCTTCATGCCCATCCCCATTTGTTTGTCCCAATATTTTTACCAAAAAAAAAAAAAAAAACAATACAATGGGAGCAGCTAGGTGGTACAGTGAATGGAGCAATGGCCCTTGAGTCAGGAGGATCTGAGTTCAAATCTGGCTTCAGACACTTAATCCAACAAGTAGCTGTGTGACCTTGGGCAAGTCACTTAACACCAATTGCCCTCCAAAAAAAAGCAACATATAAATACAAATATAATACAATGTAGGGTAAGGTCAATTTTGATCAGCAAGTGTGATTTATCTCTAGTCAAGGCTATTGGACATAAAGAAAATAAGCCTTCAAAAACATAACACAATGTATGTCCCAAATTATGTCAATAGCATATTTTGACAAAAAGAAACCATTGCATATTATTTAAAATAATGAGCAATATTGATATACCTTCCAAGATGAGTGAGAAGACAAAGCCTTATCAAAGAGCTTTTTTGATTATAACACCATAATTATAATGATGAGATATCAGATGTGGGATAAATGAAAATATTTCTAAACAATCAAAATGTGATCATAACCACAGTGGAAGTAGGCTTGAGAAAGATGTGATACTTATATTGGTGAAACTTAATCTCCTCGCTTCTAGCTGGCAATACATACTTATAAATTACATAGTGCCATATGGCCTGTAAACAGCTTCTATTACTTTCCTTATCTTTACAAAATGAGGGCCTATTTGGAAAGGGATAAATAATAGACATTATGAGCAATTTAATTTGTTCTACCTTCCCTTATATAGGTATTGGATTCAATTAGACTCTTTTGTTCCCATTACTTCCCTGGACTCAGTAAGTCAACATAAACATAAACACATTAAAAAGATTGTAATTATTTTCAGGAAACAAAGTATGCTGAAAACTTTCCCAAAGAACAAAACAGTAATTTGGTTCAATGTTTCTTTTTATAATTAGTTTTGGCTATGTAATTCCATTGTTATATATAGGTAAATGAAAAAGAATTTTTAAAATCCATGACACCTTCAAGTTTAAGAATGTTTCCCTGGGGAGGCTAGGTGGCACAGTGAATAGAGTGTCAGCCCTGGAGTCAGAAGGACCTGAGTTCGGATCTGGCTTCAGACACTTAACACACACAAACAAAAAACTTAGCCATGTGACCTTGGGCAAGTTATTTAACCCCAATTGCCCTCCAAAAAGCTAAAAAAAAATAAAAAAAGAATGTTTCCCAATGATTGAGTTAAAATCATAGTTTGATTTTTTTAGACTGAAAGTAAAAATAACACAACTCAATAATCGAATAAATATTCAACAAAGAATATTTGAACATTACTTTGACATATTAAATTAGACATTATTTTGAATTAATTTCTTGCAATCTCTCCAAAGCATCATTTATTTATGACAAGCTATTTTTCCTATAATGGCCTCAGCATGGCACATTTCAGCCCCATTTTGCTCAATTAATTCAGGTAATCATGCAGCTATTCATTTCCATCATTGAATTACTGTGGCCAGTGCAGTTGGCAGGCTAGCGAGCAGTGAGAATAACAAGATGGGGGTGTAATCAATAGTCTGTTTATTACAGGACTATTTTGTACAAAGCCAAAGATGCAAGGGGCTCACAGAATTTATATGCCCCCCCAAAGAAGGTCTATGTGACCCAAAAGAATGTAGACACCCCAAAAGAATTCAGACAATGCACAAGGATCCTCCCTTAGTCTTGTTTACTATTTGCCCTTGCCTAAGGTTAGTTATTTATTAGGGTATTATCATAGAACTATATCCGGAATCATTAAAAAAAATATTACATGCCTTCTTGCTTATTTGCCCTGTAACCTTGCAGGTAACTATATAGGGCAGTGGAATATTCCTTTAGTGGGGCCAAGAGACCCCAAAAGTTCTCTACAACCAAACAAATTTATTCATCCTCCTGCTTGCCTGCCCTCTAATCTTTCATGTAATACTAGAGGGGAGGGGAACATTTCATTAGCAAATTCAGGAAACTCCTAAAAGTTTTCTACATTTAACAGTAGCACAATGATTTCGCTCTATCTGGATTCTCTACCATTTTTTTATCTATTCTATTTCTATTTTTAATTGCATAAATAGTGCATGTAGTATCATTAAAATTAAAGTATCATATTAGTCTTTCAAGACACTTTAGATGTTGGAGTATTCCATTAAAATTATCTGAAAGCATCAAATTTACCTAAATGGAAGAAGTAAAAAAGTCGCTGGCTATATTTATATATATATATATAGTAGGAGATTTAAAATAAAAGCTCAAGACAGATATGAAAAACTCTAAAACAAAGAAAAATATATCTTAGGTTAAAGTTCAACTACAATTTTGGAAACACACGAAGTAAGAATTTTTAAGTGCTGAAGTTAATTTTATAAATGAAATCAAAATATTAGAAGAAACAATGCCATGTTTGAAGTATAGAAGACTTCTCTTGCTGAGATCAAATCTGACTCCGACTGTTAATAACTGTGATCCTGGAGAATTCCTTTAATCCTGATTGCCTCATTTTCTCATCTACAAAATTAGGTGAAGAAGCAAATAACAAACTGTTAAAGAATATTTGCCAAGAAAACCCCAACATGCAGTCATGAGTTAGACTCACAAAGGGTTGGACATGAGGGAAATGACTAAACAAATGAAACAATTAATGTAAAATAAAAGTCAAATGATTCAGAAATACTGGTTCTGGTTATTTTTTTCCTAATCACTAACTTCTTTTCATTCTAAAATAAATTGGTTGGTTTTCATTTTTTTCTCTTTGAGTAGATTTTTATTTATGTTGTTAAATATATTCCAAGTACATGTTTTTGGTCTTCATTAATTTGTTTACTTTTAGTTTACAAGATTCATTAACACAATTCCTTGAGTTTCAAGTTTTCTCTCCCTACCCCCCCCCCATGGTGGCATACAATTAAGTATAAAATCTGCAAATACTTTCACATTAGGCATTAGTAAGTTTATAAAGAAGGATTGTGTCAGATGTAATGAAACAATGTGAAGGAGGAAACAAAACCAAACAAGAAAAAGAAAAAAAAATCTTCCTTTAAACTGGGTTCAAAATCAGTTCTTTCTCTGTATATACACATCTCTCTCCATCATGAATCTTATGGGGTTGACTTATGATCCTGGATTGCTAAGAAGAGTCCAGTTTATCAAAATTGGTCATCACACATACGTTGTGTCTGTAATTGTGGACAAATTCATTGTGGCTCTACTCTTCTCACTCAGCATCAGTTTGTATAAGCCTCTCCAGGTAAATATAAAGTCCATCTGCTCCTTGTTTCTTATAGCACAATAGTATTTCATAACATGCATATACCACAACTTGTTCAGCCATTCCCCAATTGGTGGGTACACCCTTAATTTCCTATTATTTGCTATCACAAAAAGAGCTGCTATAAATATTTTTGCACATATGATCCTTTTTCCCACTTCTATGATCTCTTTGGGATACCACCCTAGAAGTGGTATTGCTGGGTCAAAGGGTATGAAATAATTTGTAGTCCTTTGATCATAATTCCAGATTGCTCTCCAGAATGCTTGGATCAATTCACAACTCCACCAACAATGCATTAGTGTTACAATTTGCCCACATGCTCTCCAGCATTTGTCATTTCCTATTTTGTCATCTTAGACAATCTGACTGGTGAGATATGGTATTTCTGACTTATTTTGATTTGCATTTCTCTAATTAGTAGTGATTTAGATAATTTCTTCATAAGCTTATAAACATCTTTAATTTCTTCCTCTGAAAACTTTCTGTTCATATCCTTTGACCATTTATCATTTGGGGAGTGACTTGTATTCTTATAGATCGGACTCAATTCTCTATATATTTCAGGAATGAGTCCTTTACCAGTGACATAGGTTGTAAAAATTCTTTCCCAATTTTCTACTTTCCTCCTAATCCTGGTTACATTGGCTTTGTTTGTACAGAGGCTTTTCAATTTAATGTAATCAAAATTATCCATTTTGCATTTCATAGTGCTCTCTAAAGCTTGTTTGGTCATAAAGTCTTCCCCTCTCCACAAATCTGACAGATAAACTATTCCTTGCTTTCCCAGATTGCTTACGTTATGAGCCTTTATACATATATCATACACCCATTTAGACTAGATTGTTGTATATGGTGTTAGATAATGATCTATTCCCAGTTTCTATCATATATTCAAATTTCCCCAGCAATTTTTCTCAAATAGTGAATTCTTATCCCAAAAACTAAGGTCTTTGGGCTTACCAAACAGAAGATTACTAAAGTTATTGATTGTTAAGTCCTGTGTACCCAATCTATTTCATTGATCCTCTACTCTTTTCCTCTGCCAATACCAAGTAGTTTTGAGGAATGCTGCTTTATATTACAGATTAAAATCTGGTAAAGTTGGTCCACCATCCCTAGCATTTCCTTTCATTGATTCCCTTGATATTCTGGAACTTTTGTTCTCCCAAATGAATTTTGTTACTATATTTTGTAGATCTATAAGTTATTTTTTTTTCATAAACCGATTGGTATGGCACTGAATATATAATTCAGTTGGGTTAAAATTGTAATTTTTATTATATTAGCTTGACTGAGCCACAAGAAATTGATGTCTTTCCAAATAGTTAGATCTGCTTTTATTTGTGTGAAAAATATTTTGTAGTTGTGTTCATAAAGGTTTTGGGTTTGTTTTGGAAGGTGGATGCCCGAATATTTTATTATTACTACAGTAACTTTAAGTAGGATTTCTCTTTCTCTCTCTTGCTGCTGAATTTCATTAGAAATATACAGGAATGCTGATGATTTATGTGGGTTTATTTTATATCCTGCAACTTTGCCAAATTTATTTTTTCTCTCAAGTAGTTTTTTACTTGATTCTCTAGTATTCTCTAAGTATATCATCATATCATCTGCAAAATGTGATAACTTGGTCTATTCTTTGCCTAATTTGATTCCTTTAATTTCATTTTTTTTCTCTAATTGTTTCTGCTAACATTTCTAGTACTAGATTGAATAAGAGGGGTGATAGTGGACATTCTTTTTTCACCCCCGAACTTATTGGAAATTCTTCTAGCTTCTCCCCATTTCATATAACATTTGCTGATGGCTTTAAAAAGATGATACCTATTATTTTAAGGAATGCTCCATTTATTCCTGCTTTCTAGTGTTTTGAATAGGAATGAATGTTTTATTTTGTCAAAGGTATTTTCTGCATCTATTGAAATAGTCATGTGTTTTTGCTAGTTTCATTGTTGATATGATCAATTATACTGATGTTTTTCCTAATATTAAACCATCCTTTCATTCCTGGAATAAATCCTATCTGATCAAAGGGTATTTTTTTTGTGCTAAGTTGTGGTAGTCTTTGTGCTAATGTTGTATTTAAAAATTTTGCATCTACATTCATGAGGGAAATTGTCCTATAATTTTCTTTCTCTGTTTTATGTCTTAATGATCTAGGTATAAGTACCATATTTGTGTCATAAAAAGAATTTGGCAGGACTCCTTCTTCACTAATTTTTTCAAATAGCTTGTAGAGTATTGGAATCAATTGTTCTTCAAATGTGTGATAGAATTCACTCATAAATCCACCTGGCCCTGAAGATTTTTCCTAGGGAATTCACTGATGACTTGTTAGAATTCTTTTTCTTAGATGGGTTTATTTAAGTAATTTAATTCCTCTTCAGTTAATCCTGGCAACTTATATTTTTGTAAATATTCATCCATTTCACTAAGATTATCAAAGTTATGGGCATGCACCTGGGCAAAATAATTACTACTCATTGTTTTATGTTTCCTCTTCCTTGGTGTTAGGTTCAACTCTTTTCATTTTTGATACTCATAATTTGGTTTTCTTTCTATTTTTTTATCATATTGACTAAGGATCTTTCAATTTTCTTGTTTGTTTTTCCCATAAAAGCAGGTCTTAGTTTTATTTAATAATTCAATTGTTTTCTTAATTTCAATTTTATTAATGTCTCCTTTGGTTTTCAGTGGTTCTAATTTAGTATTCAATTGGGGAGTTATAATGTTTTTCCCTAGCTTCTTCAATTGTATGCCCAATTCATTGACCTCCCTTTTCTCCAATTTATTCATGTATACAATCAGGGATATAAAACTTCCCCTAAGGACTGTCTTTTGCTGCATCCCACAAACTTTGGTATGTTGTCTTGTTGTTATTCTTTTGAAGTTACTGATTGTTTCTATGATTTCTTGTTTGACCCACACATTCTTTAGGATTAAATTGTTTAGTTTCCAATTAGTTTTTAGTCTGTCATTCCATGGCCTTTTATTGCATATGATTTTTTATTGCATCATGATCTGAGAATGATGCATTTATTATTTCTGCCTTTCTGCACTGAGTTGTGAGGTTTTTGTGTCCTAGTATATGGTCAATTTTTGTGTATTTGCCATGTACCATAGAGAAGAAGGTATATCCCTTTTTATCCCCATTTGATTTTCTCCAAAGAGCTATCAAACCTACCCTCTGTAAAATTCTATTCACCTCCTTCACTTCTTTCCTGATTATTTTGAGTTTTAATCTATCAAGTTCAGAGAGGGGGAGATTAAGGTCCCCCACTAGTAGAGTTTTGCTATTCATTTCTTCCTCTAATTCCCTTACCTTCTCCTAGGAATTTGGATGCTATACCACTTGGTGCATATATATTAAGTAATGGTATTTCTTCATTCTCAATGGTGAATTTTAGCAGGGTATAATTTCCTTCCTTATCTCTTTTAATTATATCTATTTTTGCTTTTGCTTTTTCTGAGATAAGAATTGCTACCCCTGCTTTTTTTTTTTTTGCTTTAGCTAAGGCATGATATATTTTATTCCAGTCTTTTACCTTTACCCTGTGTGTATCCCTCTGTTTCAAATGTGTTTCTTGTAAACAACATATTATAGGATATTGATTTTAATCCATTCTGTTATCTGCCTCCATTTTATGGGAGAGGTCATTCCATTCACATTCAAAGTTATGATTATTATCTGGTTCTTTCCCTCCATCCTATTCCCTCCCCTGTTAATGCTTATATTTTTTCTTCCCTTCTTCCTTCCCCTCCTTTATAGTTTTCGTTTTGATCACTGCCTCCCTCAGTATTCCCTTATCAGTATCCCTCCCTTTTCCTCCCCTTCCCCTTTTCTTCTTCCCTCTGTTCTAATCACGTTCCCCCCCCCCCCCCTTTTGTAGTCCTTTCTCTCTTCTACTGCCTGTAGGATATTTTTATACTTAATGAATTATTTTATTTAGTCACTAAGAGTGACAGGAAAAAATCTCTTGTGAAGCTCCTCTCCCTCCCCTTTTTCCCTTTATCATGACATGCTTTTCATCTCTTCTCCATAGAGTCCTATGCTTAACTGGTTGTATTATTCCCTCCTTGCACCAGAACTAATGAGGGAAAAGCTCATGTAATACTCATCTCCCTCCCTTCTTTTCCTCTGCTATATTGTTTTTATGCCTCATTGTATGGCATAACTTACCCTTTTCCACTTCCATTTAAGTCCCTTTGTAGCCCTTAATATGATATTTTTATCATCACTTTGTGTAATTTATACTCATACCCTGTATTTGTCTATAAACCGTTTGCTCTTATTAAATAACAGGGTTTATGTATGTGTGTGTGTTTTCCTTGTTTACATTTCTATGTCACTCTTGCATCTTGTAATTGAGGTTGAATTTTCCATTGAGCTCTCGCTTTTTCATCAGGAAGGTCTGGAAATTTGTTATATCATTGAATGACCATCTTTTTGCCTGAAAGAATATGTTCAGTTTCACTGGGTAGGTGATCTTTGGTTGTAACCCTAACTCTTTTGCCTTGCAAAAACACTGTATTCCACTGCCTCCAATCTTTCAGTGAAGAAGCTGCCAAATCCCAAGCCATCCTCAGTGTGGTTCCTTGACATTTCACTTGCTTCTTTCTAGCTGTTTGAAATATTTTCTCCTTTTTTTACCTGGCAGTTCTGGAGTTTGGCCACAAGATCTCAAGGACTTTTTAATTTGGGATCTGTTTCAGGAGGTGTCTGGTGGATTCTCTTGATTTCTATTTTACCCTCAGGTTCTAGTATCTCAGGGCAGTTATCCATGATGAGCTCTTGGAGCTCTTGTTCAGGCTAATGTTTTCATCCTGATTTTCTGGTAGGCCTATGATTCTCAGATTATCTCTCCTAGATCTGTTTTCCAGGTCAATTATTTTTCCATTGAGATATTTAACCTCTTTTTTTTTCTAATTTTTCATTCTTGTTGTTTTGTTTGACTAATCCTTGGTTCCTCATAGAATTATTTGCTTCAATTTGGTTGATTCTAGTTTTTAGCGAATTATTTTCCTTGGTTTATTTTTCGAGCTTTACCGTATCACCAACTTTTATTTTTAAGGAGCTCTTTTCTTCATTTTAGTGTTTTACTAATTTTGCAATTTTGATTTTAAAAGAATTATTCATTTCATCTTCTCTCTCTCTCTCTCATTTGGTTTTCCAAGTTCCTGTTGAGCTTATCTAAGAAAGGTTTTTGTGCTTGGGACATCTTCCCAGTAGATGTTACAGATGTGGGTGTGGAGTCAACATTGTCTCCCTCTGAGTTTGGTTCCTCCCTCTGAGGATAGTAGGACTCTAGAATCTTTGTCTTTGCAGTCTACTTTCTACCCATTTTGAGCCATGGCCCTAGCCACTCCCTTCCTCTAGGTTTCCCAAGCCTTTATTCTTTAGGGTTTTGCCCTGGGGAAATAATTACTATGTTTTCAAAGTCAGATGGGGGCTTGGGAGCAGCCCAGGTTCACTCTGCCATCCTGGTCCGTGGAGGTCCTGAAAGGGGCTTTTTAAATTTCTGGGCTATAGAGTGGAAATGCCAGGAGTATTTGCTACCAGGCCTATGACCAAAGGGCTGGAACTGTAAAGAGCAAGGTAAGAATCAGAATAAAATGCAGAGCCCTTGTCCGGGACAGCAAATACCCCTGGGTTTTCATTTTATTCTCTTTTGAAGTTTTCTTTTCAAACTAACATCCATCTCACCTTTCATGTGGTCCACACCACACCTTGAACCTGTGCACTTTCAAAAGTGGGTGCTTCCAACATCCCTCCCCCACCAGCCTGCCCTCTCCTCCACCACGTCCCCCAATTTCCCTCCCCCCATGTTCCTGTAGGGTGGGACACCCTATTTAGTATGCGTGTCATACTTAAAAATGTATTATAAAAATATTTATCATTATGCAATTATTTCATTGGTCATATCAAAAGACCATGCCTCATTTGGACTCTTGAGGTACTCACTTTTCTGTTAAGAATTATCTGTGACTAGTCCTCTGGAATTATGTTTAACCATTGCACTAATCAGAGTAAGTTTTTCAATAATAGTTTTATCTTTAATATAATGTAAACATATTTATAAATAATAAAAGCTATTTTATGGTTTTGAACACTATATCATTCAAAATAAATATTTGTAGGTTTCTCTAGGAAAAGATGTCTTTTCATCATATAATATTCTATCACATTTATTTGCTGTGTGTTCTATCCATTACCCAGGACTACTTACTTTCAAGTAAGTTTGCATCCTCAGAAAGGGCAGATTTTAACATATATTATTACTTTTATTCTTTCATGGAACTCTTTCAGTATTAGACTTAACAGTAGCATCTCTGTGTCAAAGGGTATGCAGGAATGAGTAAATTTAAGTGCAAAGTTAAAAACTGCTTTCTTAAATGGCTGTATTACCATACAACTACAGAAACAATGCATAGGTTTTTCTCTTTTCTCACAGTACTTCCAATTTTTACCATTTCTTATTATAGTTATTTTCATTAAACTGATAGGAGAGATATGGAAACTCATTTTAGAATTTAGATTTCTATAATAACAAGTGTTTTGAATCAATCTACATGTATGTGTGTGTGTATCTGTCTATATATGTATATCTATATAGATAAAGATTGAGAGACAGAAAGATGGGGGAGCGAGAGAGAGAGAGAGAGAGAGAGAGAGAGAGAGAGATACAAACAGACAGAGAGAGTTTGAGGGTCTGGATTTCTTTCCTTGAAAACAAACACAAACAGTTTACATTTTTTGCCTAGTTATCAATTTAGAAATGGATGTTTTTCTTTCTTAGAAATGAGATTTTTATGAGAGTAGCTTTGGGGGAAGATTTTGCCTCTTTGACATTTTCTCTTCTAATTTTAAGTTGTTCTTTGTTTTGCTGAGTATTTTTTAACTTTATTCAAATCCGTCTGTTTTACAGGCAAAATTTCATGATCCTCCTAGTCTTCCACATGCTTTTAAAATCCTTCCCAAACCATACATCCAAAGGGTAATTTCTTCTTCGTTCTTATTTGTTTATGATATGCCTGATCTTTTATATTAAAGTAGTTTATCAATTTTGTCTGAATATTAATATTATTAAGGCTATTTTCATAATTTTTTAATTTTATTTATCATTGAAATTGCCATGATATGAGATTGTAGAAGTATATAGTAAGTATCTGGGTGTGATAATATAATGGCTTAAATATCATAATGATGGCCTTATGTCTATATGCATAAGCACAGCAAATCAAATTCTTCTGTGATTTTATCTCAGAGTTTCTCCTGTGATACATGTTGCAACCCATCCATGCCTCTCTAGTACTTTGAGATATAGATAGATAGATAGATAGATAGATAGATAGATAGATAGATAGATGGATAGATAGAGATAGAGATCCGTATGTATGTATTTATGCATGCATGTATATATGTATTTATATTGTGTGAGGGAAGGGACAGAGCCAAAATGGTAGGGAAAAGTCAAGAAGTTGCTTGAGTTCTTTTCAGTTTCCCTTGGAAACAATGATACATCAGGCTTCTAAATAGCTTCTTGAGAGAGAGCACTCACATAATGAAAGATAAATTAAGATAAATTAGAAGGACTTCAGGAAAGCTAAGTCTCACTTAGGTATAAAGGGAACTCTGCCTGAATAGATAATGTCTGGGCAAGCCAGCAGAAACCTCTAAGCCACTATACAGATCAGCAATCAAGGTTCATTGATCTTGGTTCTGCAGGCTAGTGGCACAGCAGGCCATCTGTGAGGCTTTCAGCTGCATTGCAGAAGGTAAATTGCTAGACCCCAGAAGCCCTCTTAAATAGGCACCAGTAGCCCAGATCACCCCAGTTTAGTGGGCAAGCTGCCAGGACCCAAAGCACACATTTTGAAAGTCAGTGACAAAGTCCATAGTTACCCAGCAGAAGAAGCTTGGGACACTGTCTTTTGTGCCACAGGAGCTGAAATAGTTTTTAATGGGAAAAATAAAAAGCCATGATGATAGAAAGCTACTGTGACTACAGGGAAGATCATAACACAAACTCAGAAGAAGACAAGAATGTCAAAATGCCTACATGGGAAGTGGTCTCAAGTGGTCTCAAGTCCAAAAAGTCCCTTTATGTGAGTGCATAAAAGGACTTTAAAAATCAAGTGAGAGAGATAGAATAAAAATTTGGAAAAGAAATAAAATGTATCCAGGAGAATTATGAAAAAAAAGAGAGTCCACTGCTTGGAAAAGGAAGGGCAAAAAATGAATGATGAAAACAACTCCTTAAAAAATAGAATTGACCAAATGGAAAACAAATCCACTAAGAAAAAATAGCATTAGAAATGGTCAAATGGAAAAGGAGGTACAGAAGCTAACTGGGTTAAACCCCAAACCCATCCAAATACTTTTACAAAACATCAAAAAAAAAAAGCAGCAGAACAAACAGAAAGAGTAAAACACATTTCCAGGTCAAGATAACTTGAAAGGTTTTTAGGAAAAGTTTGTTACACCAGGGACTGCAGTCCAACAGAGGCCAAGTCAGCATAGACCTGGCCCTGGCAATTCAGGAGCAGTCCTGGGACAAATGAATGTTGGCAGCAGTGACAGTTTCCAGATCTCTCAGTCTACAGACATTAAAGAAAACTTGGAATGTTAGCAGAAAAGGCCTGTTACACTTGAGTGAGAATGGAGCCCACTATAACTCAGGCAATGCCAGTATAGCCCGAGACACAGCAAACCAGAAGCAGGCCTTGGGAGGAACTGAATTACCAACTGTGGTGGCTGCTGCAGAACCCTTGTTCCACAGGCAGTAAGGGGCTAGAACAGCTAGTTAGACAAAGAATGCAGGGGTCTTTTGGGTAGCACTGAAGCAGGGCCTTACTCATACTGAGAGCAGGGTTGCAGTCCTGGATGGCAATCACAGAGTGGAAGGAAAATTAGCATAGTAGAGTTTCATGATAGGCCACAGTGGAGAGGGTCCCTCCCAAAAGCCCCAGGGCAGAATAGAGTCCTTGTGGTCACTTATACACTATAACATGGACAAGGAAAATAATAAACACCTTTAGTACCACCTTGGAGAAATGAAACTTACATGTCCCTAGAAGATTCTCCGAACATTCTTGATCAAAACCTCAGAAGCTTGGGACAGTGCGCCATCCACCCTGAAAGAACTGCCCTAGTCTAACAAAGAGTTAAAAATTAAGTAATAGGACAGGGAAACGAGCTAACAATGGGAAAAAAAAATCTCTTACTGTGGAAAGTTACTATGGTAACAAGCAATATCAAAATACACACTCAAATGAAGAAGACAGAGTGAAAGCTCCTACATCCAAAGTCTCCAAAAATATGAATTCTTCTTAAGGCATGGAAGAGCTCAGAAAGGATTGTGACAATCAAGTAAGGAAAACAGAAAAAAATAGAAAGAAACCTGAGAGTGATGCGTCTTCATGAAAAAACAATATGGTAAAGGAGACACAAAAAAAGTGAAGAAAATAATATTTTAAAAAACAGACTAGGGGCGGCTAGGTGGCACAGTGAATAGAGCACTGGCCCTGGAGTCAGAAGGACCTGAGTTCGGAGCCGGCCTCAGACATTTAATCCACACAAACAAAAACCTAGCCGTGTAACCTTGGGCAAGTTACTTAACCCCAATTGCCCTAAAAGGGGCGGCTAGGTGGCGCAGTGAGTAAGAGCACCGGCCTCGGAGTTGGGATGACCCGAGATCAGATCCGGCCTCAGAAAATGAGCGCCCACACATAAATAATGACTAGCCGTGTAACCTTGAGCAAGTTACTTAACCCCAATTGCTAAAAACAAACAAACAAACAAACAAACAAACAAAAAAACAAACAAACAAAAAAAAACAAACAAAAAAAACCAAACAAACAAACAAAAAAAAAAAAAAACAGACTAGGCTAAATGCTAAAAGAGGTCCAAAAAAGGCAATAAGGGAGACAAATGCCTTAAGAAGATGATTTGGCCAAATGGAAAAGGAAATTCAAAAACTCACTAAAGAAAATAATTCCTTAAAAATTAGAATGGAGCAAATAGAAGCTAATTACTTGATGAGAAATCAAGAAAAAATAAAACAAATTCAAAGAAAGAAAGAAATAGAAGTCTGTGAAATATCTCTTTGAAAAACAACTGATCAGCAAAATGCTTTTAGGGAGATGGTTCAAATATTGTTGGACAAACAGGATAAAACAAAAAGAGCTGAGGGTAGAGCCAAGATGGCTAAGTAAAAGCTGGAAGTTGCTTAAGCTTAAATTTCAGCCACCTCTAATACCTGTAAAATAAAGTGACTTAAAAAAAATAGAGGTAGAGAACACTCAAAGTGACAGAGAAAAAAAAATCCCCTGCTGATAGTAGCTTGGCAGTGCCACAGGAAGGGACTATCTCACTGGTTCAGGAGCCAAGCACAGTCCCAAATGAGCCAGCCTGGCCCAAACTGGTTGCTCAGACTGGCCTGAAAAGACTTCAGGAGAGTGAATCACTTGCAGCTGTCACAGTTTCAAGATTTCTCAACCCATAAATCCCAAGGAGAATGTGAAAAGTTAGTAAAGAACTATGTTGGAACTAGGAAGGCAAGAGCTAGGTACAGAAAATGCCCCCAGGGCAAGAAGTGATGGGGGCAAGGCAGCTTCAGCTGCTGCCACTTGGCTGTCTCCCAAGTTCCTGGCCTGCAGATTGAAGGGGGAACAAGTGACCATTCATAGGGTAATCATTCTTTTTTTTAATTAAATTTTAAGATTATTTTTAATTCACATCCTTTATTTCCACAAAATTTTGAGTTACAAATATTCTCTCTCTCATTCCCCTAGCCACCACCCAAAAAGAGCAATCCCACTTAATACCCAATTTGCTCTCTCCTATATCCTTCCATATGCCCCCTACAACTTTCTCTCAGGGCAAGATGGAGCTCCATACCCCAGTGCCTATATATCTTATTTGCCAGTTATATATAAATAATAATAATAATGATAATGATAATAATGATGATGATGATGATGATGATAATAATAATAATAATAATAATAATAATATATTTTAAACATTTGATTTTACAACTTTGAATTTCAGGTTCTTTCCCTTCCTCCCCCTCAGCCAACCTGACTGGGAAGATAAGCCATACAATATAGGTTGTGTATGTGTAGTTACACAAATCTTTACCATAGTGGATACATTGTGAAAGAGAAACTATATTTCCCTCCTTCCTATCCCACCTCCAACTTGTTCTATTGTCTACTATGACCCTGTCCCTTTTCAAATGTGTGTGATTCTAACTACCCCTCTCCCAAGTTGACCTCCTTTTGTCATCCCCCCTCTCATCCCCTTCCAACTTACTCTACTGTGGAGGAAGATACCCAATTAACTGTGTATGACATTCCCTCCCTAAGCCAAATTCAATGAGAGTAAGGTTGAAACTTTCCATTTTGCCTCCCTGTTGTTCCCCTCCATTGAAAGTTATCCCTTGCCTCTTCTATACGAAATAATTTACCCCATTCTGTCTCTCCCCATCTCCTCTAATTATATATCTCTATCACATCTCAATTTCACCTTTTAAAAATCATTACTTGGGGCGGCTAGGTGGTGCAGTGAGTAGAGCATTGGCCCTGGAGTCAGAAGGACCTGAGTTCGGATCCAACCTCAGACACTTAATGCACACACAAACAAAAAGCTAGCCGTGTGACCTTGGGTAAGTTACTTAATCCCAATTGCCCTCAAAAAAAAAAAAAACCCAAGAAAAAAAAAATCATTACTTCCTTTTCAATTGATCCTGTTCCCTCTGTCTATGTATACCTGTACACATTTATACACAAATTCAAATGTGTATTCATATGCAAATATACCCATATATATATATATATATATATATATGTGTGTGTGTGTGTGTGTGTGTGTGTGTGTGTGTGCGCATTTTTTTCATGTAGTCATGTAAATACTTCAATGTTGTTATGTTCCTTATGCTTTCTTTTCCCTGTTTAACTTCTCATGCTACTCTTGCATCTTGCATTTGAAAGTTAACTTTTGCATTCAACTCGATTTTTCCTCAAGAATGCTTGAAAGTCCTCTATTTTATTGAATGACGATATTATCCCCTGTAACCTGATACTAAGTTTTCCTGGATAGGTGATCTTGGTTTTATTTCCATTTCCTTTGAACTCCAGATTATCATATCCCAAGCCTTTCAATCCCTTAATGTAGAAGTTGCTAGATCCTGTGTTATCTTGATTGTGTTTACAAAATATATGAATTGTTTCTTCTTGGCTGCTTGTAATATTTTCTCCTTGATCTTAGAATGCCAGAAACTGGTTATAATATTGCTAGGAGTTTTCTTTTGGGGATCTTTTTAAAGAGGTAACTGGTGAATTCTTTTGATTTCTATTTTCCCTTCTGGTTCTAAAATATCAAGGAAATTTTCCTTGAGAATTACTTGAAGGATGACTTCTAGGTTCTTTTCTTTGATCATGGCTTTCAAGTAGTAGAATAATTTTTAAATGATCTCTCCTGGATCTATTTTCCAGGTCAGTGGATTTTCAAATGAGATATTTCACATTGCCTTCTATTTTTTCATTTGTTTGGATCTGTTTAATAGTATCTTGATTTCTCATAAAGTCATTAGCTTCCATTTGCTCCATTCTAATTCCGAAGGAATGATTCTCTTCAGTGAACTTTTGAAATTATTTTTCCATCCGGCAAATTTGGCTTTTTAAGTCATTCAGAACAAAGCCTCATTGGCTTTTTGGTCCTCGTTTGCCATTTCAGCTAATCTATTTTTAAGGTATTATTTTCTTCAGTCAGTTTATTGACTTTCTTTTCATAATTTTCTTTCATCATTCTCATTCCTCTTCCCAATTTTTCCTTCCACTTCTCTTATTAGAATTTCAAAATCCTTCCTTAGCTCCTCAATGGTCTGTACACAGTTCATAGTTTTCTTGGAAGCTTTTGGTGCAGGAATTCTGACTTTGTTGCCTTCATCCTGTTCCATGTTTGGATCCTTTTTGTGTCCCCAAAAAGGGATCTAAAGTTGGATTGCCACGAATGCTTTGTTTCCTTTGTTTGCAATGCTGCCAATCAATTATGTGACTTTTGAGCTCTTTGTCATAGTATAAGTCTGCTTCCAGAGGTCAGAGCCTTGTCCCAAATCACTGGGGGTTTCAGAGCTACCAGAGCGATTAGGTGCCATCTCTGTAGCCCCCCAAAATTCTGGCTCACTGTTCATATGCCTCTGAACCTCTACCCTAGAAAATTATCCAGATGCAGGCAGATCAAAGCAAGAATGATTACAACCTGAATGTTCATTTGGTCAACCTATGATCTGCAGGCCAGGAGCTCTGAAGCAGTCACAAGCAGGTGGCTGCAGGGCCACTGCTCCTCCAGCACTTCTAGCTTTGGGGCAGGGGACAGGCCTGCTCTTCCATCTCTCCTGCCCTAGTTCCAACATAGTTCTACACAGATCTCTCTCTCTTTTTCTTTGGAATTTACGGTTTGACAATTCTGGAAACTGCCACTGCTCCTGGTTATCCACTTTCCAGAAATCCATGTTAGCCACTGATTGGGGCTGCCCTGGGGCTAAAACTACAGGCTCACACTTGTCTGGGTTTAGTTCCCAGAATGCTGCAATGAACCCTTCCAGTCAGCCTTCATGCCTGCCTTCAGCAGGAGATTTGTTTCTTTCTGTTGCTTTGTGAGTTCTGTAGCTCTAAAAGTTCTTTAGAGTCATATTTTATAGGTATTTGAGGTGGTTATGGGGGGAGGTCATGGATTTTTCCTGCTTTTACCCAGAGGATAATTATTCTTGCTTTTACCTGCTTGGATCTGGGTTGCAGACTTCAGTAGTGGTCCAAGAAAGAGGAAGGACAGTGTGTCAGAGCTTGTGGTGGTTGTAGAGAGGGTGCCCTCTGCACAGCTCTGACAACTGATCTTGCAAATATCCAAGCAATTTGGTACACAACTCTCTCCTCTCTGGAATCAGAGCTTAAAAGTCAAGGAATTGGCTGGCAAGATGACCAAAGAGAGGAAGTGCAGTTAGAACATGAAATCTTTTTGGGGGACAAAGGAGATAAAAGCATGGAAAAACAAGAAGAAAACAAGGTCAAAACTCATATCAGAAGCATCCAAGAAAAATATGAATTAGTCACTGAACATGGAGAAGCTCAAGAATAATTTTGAAAATCAAGTAAGAGAAATGGAGTAAAAACTGGGAAGTGAAATGACAATGAAGTTAGAAAATCATGAAAAATGAATCAGAGGCAGGGCCAAGATGGGAGAGTAGAAACAGCATTTCCAATGTGCTCTGCCCCACACAAATTTCAAACAATGTGAAAGGAGACTCCGAACAACTTCTGGAGCCACAGCACCCACAGAACGGCACAGAGAAGCTAACCTCTTGCTGAGGACAGCCCACCAGCCCTGCAGGAATCGGCCAGCGAAGCACTCTGAGAGCAGGCAGCACAGGGCTCTGAGAGCAGGCAGCACAGCGTACTGGGAACCTACAGCACAGCACACAGAGCTGAGCCCAGGTCTGAGGTTTTAGCCCCAGGGCAGCTGGGCCTTCAGCCAGGACCCCAGAACACCAGCAACTGTGGAGATTCCAGAATTATCAGCACAGATATGCCTAGGACAAAGTGAGAGGTTAGTGCCCTATGGACTTTGGGACCAGTATTTGGGGAATGGGTGGCTTCCTCCCCTGGGGTCAAAAAGCTGCTGAAGAAACAGCTGCACAGAAGGCATTTTGCAACGTCAGTAGTGGCTCTAGCTCCTGGTCTGCAAACTGTAGGGAGATCCAGCAATCAGTCTGAGGGTTAATCGCTTTTGCTTTAAACTGCCTGGATATGGATTGTGGTCTGGGGGTGAAGTTTGGGGTGGGTATCCAATTTGCCAGAGTGGGTGGAGGCTTTACAGAGGCCACACAACTGGCAGAAGTTGTGAAGAACCCATGTTTGGTCGGAAGCTCCCCTGTCTGATGGCAGAGACCTACTGTGGCAAGAAGCCCCAAAATCAAGTAATTAAGTGGCAACATACCTAGGCAAATGAAACAAAATAAACAGAAAAGTTCAACATTGGACTCCTATTGTAGGGGCAAAGAGTCTCAAAGCATGAAGGAGGACTGTGAGGTCAGAACTCCTGCACCAAAAGCCCCAAATGAAAATACAAGCTGGCTACTGGCCATAGAGGACCTTAAGAAGCAGATAAGAGAAGTGGGGGAAAATTTGGGAAGAGAAATGAAAAAGATGCAAGAAAAGTATGAAATGACAGTCAACATCTTGAATGAGGAAAATAACACCTTAAAAAATAGACTAACTCAAATGGCAAAAGAGGCTCAGAAAGGCAATGAGGAGAAGAATGCCTTAAAAAGTCGAATTTGTCAGATGGAAAAAGAATCTCAAAAGCTCACTGAGGAGATTCATTCCTTCAGAATTAGACTGGAGAAAATGGAAGCTAGTGACTTTATGAGAAATCAAGATACTATTAAACAGATCCAAACAAATGAAAGAATAAAAGACAATGTGAAATATCTCATGGGAAAAACCATTGACCTGGAAAATAGATCCAGGAGAGATAATTTAAAAATTATTGGACTACTGGAATGCCACGATCAAAGGCAGAACCTAGAAATCATCCTTAAAGAAATTCTCAAGGAAAATTGCCCTAATGTTTTAGACCAGGTGGGGGAAATAGAGGATGAAAGAATCCACAGATCACTTCCTGAAAAATATCCCAAAAAGAAAACTCCTAGGAATATTATAGCCAGGCTCCAGATCTCCCAGATCAAGGAGAAAATACTACAAGCAGCCAGGAAGAAACAATTTCAATACTGTGGAAACACAATAAGAATAGCCCAGGACCTGGCAGCTTCTATACTGAGGGATCGAAGAACATGGAATATGATATTCTAGAGGGTAAAAGAGCTGGGATTGAAGCCAAGGGTCACCTACCCAGCAAAACTGAGTATCTTATTTCAGGGGAAAAGATGGTCATTCAGTGGAATAGAGGACTTTCAAGCATTCTTGATGAAAAAACCAGAGTTGAATAGAAAATTTGACATTCAGATGCAAGAAGACAGAGATGTTTGAGAAGGTAATCAAGGAAAAGAAATCAAAAGGAACTTATCAAAGTTGGACTATTTACATTCCTACATGGACAAACAATAACTGTGTCTGATGAAACCTTTCTCATTATGAAAATAATTGAAGAAGGGTAGATGGCATATATTCACAGGTATACATAGATAGAGGGCACAACTTGAATTTCATGGGAAGGGATGATTCTTTTTTTTGGAGGGCAATTGTGGGGATTGGGTGACATGTCCGGGGTCACATGGCTGGGTTTTTGTTTGTCTGTTGGGTGTCTGGGGCCAGATCCTGGCTCGGGTCCTTCTGGCTCTGGGGCCTGTTCTCTGCTTGCTGCACCACCTAGCCGCCCCAAGGAAGTGATGATTCTTAAGGGGTGAAGTCAAGAGGTGAGAGAGGAAAGTGGCAAGAGGACATGGAGAGAGACAGGGTAGGGTAAACTATCTCATGTAGAAGAGGCAAGGGGAAGTAGGTGCAGGCAGGGGAAGAACAGGAAGGCAAAAGGCAAAAACATATTCTCATTGAAGTTGACTTAAAGAGAGAATCACATACATACTAAATGGAATATCTTACCCTTACTCACTCTCTTGAGTAGGGGAATGGGGGATAAGAGGGGTGATGATGGGGGGAGGGCATTCTGGGGGGAGGGGAGTTTGGAAGTACCCACTATAAACGAGGGACAGGATCAAAGTAGGGAATGGGCCAGGTGGGAGGTGAGACGGGTGGGAGGGAAATATAAGCACTTTTACAATTAAAAAAAAAAAAAGAAAGAAATATTTCCTTGGAAAAACCACTGACCTAGACAATATATCCAGGAGCGTTCATTTTAAAATTATTGGAATGTCTGAAAGGCATGATCTAAAAAAGAGCCTAGACATCATCTTTCAAGAAATTATTAAGCAAAAATGTCCTGATGTTCTAAAACCAGAGGACATAATAAAAATGGAAAGAATTTGCCAAGAACCTCTTGAAATATACTCCCAAATGAAAATGCCTATGAATATTATAGCAAATTCCATACTTCCCAGGCCAAGGAGAATATATTACAAACACTCAGGAAGAAATAATTTGAGTGTTGTGGAAACACAATCAGGATAATACAAGATCTAGCCGCTTCTACATTAAGGGATTGCCGGGCTTGAAATATGAAATTCTGGAGCTCAAAGGAGTTAGGATTAAAACAAAGAATCACCCACCCAGCAAAATTGAATATAATGCTCCAGGTGGAAATATGGTCATTAAATGACATAGTGGATTTTCCGGCATTCTTTTTTTTTTTTTTTAACAAATACTTTTTTTTTTTTTTTTAAGCAATTGGGGTTAAGTAACTTGCTCAAGGTTACATGGCTAGTCATTAAAAATGTGCGGGTACTCATTTTCTGAGGCCCGTTTCGATCCTGGGTCATCCCAAATCCGAGGCCAGAGCTCTTACTCACAGCGCCACCTAGCCTCCCCCAACAAATACTTTATTAACTTCTGTTTTACATCATTCATTTCTGCCAGATTTTGAGTTACAATTTTTTCCTCCATTTCTCCCTGACCCGCCCTCCCAGAATAGCAGTCCCACAAGATATCGCTTCCTCCAATCTACTCTATCCCATATCTTCTCCCATACCCCCTTTGACTTTTCGATTAGAAGAAGGTGAATCTCTGTGCCCCAATGCCTGCACATCTTACCTCACAATTACGATCAAAAGAGTATTAATAATAGTATTTATATATATTTTAAACATTTAATTTTAAGATCTCGAATTTCAGATCCATTCCCTTTCTCACTTGTCACCCATTCCATCTGGGAAGATAAGTAATTCAGTATATGTTGTACATGCCTACCTATTCAAAACATTACCATAGTAGATACATTGTACAAGGCTGCTTATAATTCCCTCCCAACCATCCTATGGCCCACCTGGTCCATTCCCCACTTGACCCTGTCCCTCTTCTATAGTGGGTACTTCCAACCTCCCCTGCCCCCAAGAATGCACTCCCAACCATCATCTCCCCTCTCATTCCCCTTCCCCCTATTCTGCTGCAGGTTGAGATATCCCATTTAGTATGTGTCATTCTCTCCCTGAACCAAATTCAATGAGAATGTGGTTTTGCCTTTTTGCCTTCCTATTCTTCCCCTCCCCTGCAGCCAATTCCCCTTCCTTCTTCTACTTGAGATAATTTACCCTACCCTGTCTCTCCCCATAATCTCTTGCCACTTTCCTCCCACCTCATAATTTCACCCTTTGAGTATATTCCCCTCCCAAAAAATACAACCTATGCCCTCTATCCATATATAACTGTAAACATATATACACAAATTCACATATGTATTCATATGACCATACACCCTTCTTCAATTATTTTCATAATGAGAAAAGTTTCATCAGTCATAGTTATTGTTTTTTTTTTCCATATAGGAATGTATAAAGTTCAACTTTGATAAGTTCCTTTTGATATCTTTTCCCTGATTACCTTCTCAGGCATCTCTTGCTTCTTGTGTCAGGATTTCAAATTTTCTAATCAATTGTTTTTTTTCCTCAAGAATGCTTGAAAGTCCTCTATTCCACTGAATGACCATATTTTCCCTGAAACAAAATACTCAGTTTTACTGGGTAGGGTACACCCTTGGGTTCATTGCCAGCTCTTTTGCCCTCTGGAATTTCATATTCCATGTCCTTCAGTCCCTCACTGTGGAAACTGCCAGGTCCTGAGCTATTCTGATTGTGTTTCCACTGTATTTAAATTGTTTCTTCCTGGCTGCTTGTAGTATTTTCTCCTTGATCTGGGGATTCTGGAACCTGGCTATAATATCCCTGGGAGTTTTCTTTTTGGGATCTTTTTCAGGAGGTGATCGTTGGATTCTTTCAACCTCTAGTTTGCTTTCTGCATCTAAAACATCAGGGCAATTTTCCTTGAGAATTTCTTGAAGGGAGATTTCTAGTTTCTTTCTTTGATCATGGCTTTCCGGTAGTCCAATAATTTTTAAATTGTCTCTCCTGGATCTATTTTCCAGGTCAGTGGTTTTACCCATGAGATATTTCACATTGCCTTCTATTCTTTCACTTGATTGTATCAGCTTAACAGCATCTTGATTTCTCATGAAGTCATTAGCTTCCATTTGCTCCAGTCTAACTCTGAAGGAATGAATCTCATCAGAGAACTTCTGAGATTCTTTTTCCATCTGGCAAAGTTGGCTTTTTTAGGCATTCTTCTCCTCATTGCCCTTTTGGGCCTCCTTTGCCATTTGAGTTAGTCTATTCTTAAGGTGTTGTTTTCCTCAGTCAGGCTGTTGACTCTCATTTCATTCTTTTCCTGCATCCTTCTCATTTCTCTTCCCAATTTTTCCTCCACTTCTCTTATCTGATTTTTAAAGTCCTTCTTAAGGTCCTCTATGGCCTGTAACCCGCTCATATTTTCCTTTGGGGCTTTTGGAGCAGGATTTCTGACCTCACAGTCCTATGACCCTCTGACTGTTCCATGCTTCGATCCTCTTTGCCCCCAAAGTAGGAATGTAAGGTTGCATTTTTCTGTATAATCTGTTTCCTTAGCCTTGGCATGTTACCACTTAATGACTTTACTTTTGGGCTTGTTGCCTCAGTATGACTCTGCCACCAGACAGGGGAGCTTCCATCCCGAATGGGTAGGGGGAAAATTTCCGTTTCTGGGAATCTGAATATCCACCCCACCACCTCCACCCCAGATCACAATCCAGATCCAGGGATTTTAAAGCAAGAGCGATTACCCCCCAAGACTGATCGCTGGATCTCCCTACAGTTCGAAGGCCAGGAGTTGGAGCTGCCGCTGAAAACTACAAAATGGCAGGTCTCTTCAGTGGCTTCTAGCCCCTAGTGGAGGAAGCCGATGTGTTCCCCAAATACTGATCCCAACGTCTATAGGGCACTTACCTCTCAGTTTGTTCTAGGCATGACTGTGTTGATATTTCTGGAATCGCCATAGCTTTTGGTTTTCCTGGGTCCCTCCAGCCGGCTGCTGGCCCTGCCGCGCTTGGGCTAAAATTGGGGCTCAAAGGAATCTGGGCTCAGCTCTCCCTGTGCTGCACTCTGAGTTGCCAGCTCCCAGAGAACTGGGCTGGTCTTTCCTGCAGGGCTACTGTGCTGTCCTCAGCGGAAGGTTAGCTTGTCTGTGTTGTTCTGTGGGTGCTGGGGCTCCAGAAGTTGTTTAGAGTCCCCTTTTACATAATTTTGAGGTAATCTGGGAGGAGAGTGCCTTGGACGTGCTGTTTCTATTCCACCATCTGGGCTCTACCCCTCATTTTCCAGCATTATTGATGAAAAAAACAGAGCTGAACAGAAAATTTGACTTTCAAATACAAGAACCTAGAAAGGCACGAGAAGGTAAATAGGAAAAAGAAATAAAAAAGGAACTTATAAAACTCGAACTATTTATATTCCTACATGCAAAAGACATAATTGTAATTCATGAGACTTTTCTCAGTATGAGAATGGTTGAAGGTAACATAAATACATATGTGTATATAAACATAAATACATATGTGTGTATATAAACACATATACATATATGTGTATGTATGTAAATTCATATATGTTTCTGTGTGTGTATAAATAAATATATATGTATGTACAAGAGAGTGTATGTCTGTGTATATATATATATATATATATATATATACACACATACATATATGTGTGTGAGTACATGTATATGTATGTAAATCTAAACATAAACAGAAGGCAAATGATGAGTTGTATATGACGGGATGATATCTAAAAAATAAAGTAAAGACATGAGAGAGGTATATCTTGAGAGAAAGAGAAAGGGAGAGATAGAATAAGGTAAATTATCTCATATAAAAGAGGCAATAGAAAAGTGTTACAATGGAGGGGAACATCATGGAGGTGAAAGGGAATGGGTCAACCTTATTATAATTGAATCTGGCTTCAGGATGGAATGACATACACACTCAGTTTGGTTTCTTACCCTTAAGTAAAGTAGTGGTAAAAATATTAAGAATGGAGATGATAAAAGTTAGAGCAGATTAGGGGATATGGTAATTAAAAGCAAACACTTTTGGAAAGGGACAAAATCAAAGGAAAAATACAATAAGTGGGAGGTGTGGGATAAGATGGAAGGAAATAGTTCGTCTTTCACAATATAACTACAATGGATATATTTTGAGTACCTACACATATACAACCTATATTGAATGTCTTGCCTTCCTAGTAGGGGTGGGTGAGGAGGGAAGAAAGGAAAAAAAATCTAGAAATCAAAGTTTTACAAACATGCTTAAATTTTTTTTAATGCACCTGGGATAAAATATACAGGCACTGAAGTATAGAAATCCAAGTTGACCTATTAGAAAGTTTTGGGGGGAAGGATGGGGGAGGAAATTAGGAAGAACAGATTGGGGGAAGCTGTATTCAGTAGGCTTGCTATGATGCAGTGGGGTAAGGGAAAGAAAGGGAGAAAATTTGTAACTCAAAATCTCATGGAAATGAATGTTGAAAATTATATATATTAAAGAGCTGAAAATGGATTCTGGGAAGATAGTAGATTAGTTCAGAAAATATCAAGCTCTCAAGATTTTCCCCCACAAAAGACCTAAAATACCATCTTAGTGTGAACAAAGTGTGGGTGGAGATAAAAAAAAAAAAAGGTCAGGGCCATACCTGAGTGAGGACCTCCTGGGAAAAGTTGACAAGATCTGAAGAAAAATCCCAGGATGACATTTGGTCCCTATGAAGAATAAACAACTATAGACTAAGTTCAGTCTTAATAGCAAGTGGTTAACCTCTTAACAAGCAGCAAGCCCTGGGGTTAGTTGGTTTTAGAGGCTGGCTTGGCCTCAGCTATGGAACTTTTTAGTCCTGGCATAGTGAAAGGAGTTTGGTGTTTGAGCCTGGTAAGACCAAGGGAACCTTGCTGACAAGGAACTCCAGATGCAGCTGTTCTGTGAAGAGCAGTGGGGCATATATGTACAAGGACATGCACAGTGAGTTCAGAAAGAGTGGGGCAGAAAGTCCCTGGTTGTGAGAACTTGCAGAAGATTGGTGTTTTGGTTTTGGCTTCAGGCTAGAGGGAAGAACAGAAGATATGGGGAAAGAGGTATCATTTGCCAAACACCATGGCTGGAGGTGACTACAAGTAACTAAGCTATTATGACAAAAAATGCATATTCAAAAGAGAGAGAATCCAACCATAGAACCAAATAATGGAAATAGAGATGACTGGCGCTCATCTTCAGAGGAAGATATTGAAATAAAGAAACTCCAAAAGAGTAATATTAAATGGACACCTGCCCAAATAGAATTCATAAAAGATGACTTCAAAAATCAAATGACAGAGATGGAGGAAAAAGAAAATAAAATAACCCAAGGGAAAAAAAAAGAAAAAGGGTATAAAAGAAAATTAAAACAATTAGAAAAGTATGTCCATGGGACACAAAGATTCACCTTCCTCTAATGGAAAAGTCGAAGGGGGTACGGGAGGAGATATGGGAGAGAGCAGATTGGAGGAAGCGATATCTTGCGGGACTGCTATTATGGGAGGGTGGGTAGGGGAAAAGGGGGGGGTAATGCTTGTAACTCAAAATCTGGCAGAAATGAATGGTGTAAAACAGAAGTTAATAAAGCAGTTGTTTAAAAAAAAATAACTAGCTATGTAACCTTGAGCAAGTTACTTAACCCCAAAATAAATAATAAATAAATAAATAAACAAACAAACAAACAAACAAACAAATAAATAAGAGAAAAAAAAAAGAAACGGATATCCAGAAATTTAAGGGAAAAATGATACCTTGAAAATCAAAATTGGACAACAGGAAGCCAGTGAAATTAAAAGAGATCAAGAAGTGATTAAACAAAATATGTATAATGAAAAAAGAGAAGAGAAAGTGAAATATCTTACACGAAAAACAAGAGTTTGGAGAATAGATTGAGAAGAGAAAATATAAAATAATTGTACTGAGAGCTATGATGTTTTTTTCTTTCCAGTTTACCTTTTCATGTATCTCTTGGATCTTGTATTTGAAGATCACATTTACTATTCAACTCTGATCTCTTCATTTGGAAAATTTGAAAATCCCATATCTCATTAAATACCTATTTTTCCCTAAAATATTTATCTCCTGGGTAGTTGATTGTTGTTTATAATCAAAGCTGTTTTGTCTTCTGAAATATCATATTATAAATCTGTTAATCATTTAAAGTAGAAGCTTCAAAGTCTTGTGTAATCTGACTGTGGCTCTTTAATATTTGAATTGTTTTTGGGACGGCTTTTCTTAAAAGCTCTTGCTTTAACCTCCCTGGATCTGGATTGTGACCTGTTGTGAAGGTCGTGGGTGGGTTTCCAGCTTGCCAGAAACAGACGTTGTCCCCCAGACATTCGGAATGAAAGTTCCCCTGTCTTGCGGCAGAGCCATAGTGTGGCAACAAGCCCAAAAGTCAAGTAATTAATTGGCAACATGCCAAGGCAAAGGAAACAAATTAAACAAAAAAATGAAATCTTACATTCCTACTTTGGGGGCAAAGAGGATCGAAGCATGGAACAATCAGAGGACTGTGAGGTCAGAAATCCTGCTCCAAAAGCCCCAAAGGAAAATATGAGTGGGTTACAGGCCATAGAGGACCTTAAGAAGGACTTTAAAAATCAGATAAGAGAAGTGGAGGAAAAATTGGGAAGAGAAATGAGAAGGATGCAGGAAAAGTATGAAATGAGGGTCAACAACCTGACTGAGGAAAACAACACCTTAAAAATAGACTAACTGAAATGGCAAAAGAGGCTCAGAAAGGCAATGAGGAGAAGAATGCCTTAAAAAGCCGACTTTGTCAGATGGAAAAAGAATCTCAAAAGTTCACTGAGGAGATTCATTCCTTCAGAGTTAGACTGGAGCAAATGGAAGCTAATGACTTTATGAGAAATCAAGATGCTGTTAAGCAGATCCAAACAAATGAAAGATTAGAAGGCAATGTGAAATATCTCATGGGAAAAACCACTGACCTGCAAAATAGATCCAGGAGAGACAATTTAAAAATTATGGGACTACCTGAAAGCCATGATCAAAGAAGGAACCTAGAATTTACCCTTCAAGAAATTCTCAAGGAAAATTGCCCTGATGTTTTATATCCAAAGGGCAAATTAGAGGTTGAAAGAATCCAATGATCACCTCCTGAAAAAGATCCCAAAAAGAAAACTACCAGGAATATTATAGCCAGGTTCCAGAATCCCCATATCAAGGAGAAAATACTACAAGCAGCCAGGAAGAAACAATTTCAATATTGTGGAAATACAATCAGAATAGCACAGGACCTTGCAGCTCCTACACTGAGGGATAGAAGGGCATGGGGTATGATATTCCAGAGGGCAAAAGAGCTGGGAATGAACCCAAGGGTCACCTACCCAGCAAAACTGAGTATCTTGTTTCAGGGGAAAATATGGTCATTCAGTGGAATAGATGACTTTCAATCATTCTTGAGAAAAAAACAGAGTTGAATAGAAAATTTGACACCCAGACCCAAGAAGCAAGAGATTCCTGAGAAGGTAATCAGGGAAAAGAAATCAAAAGGAACTTATCAAAGTTGAACCATTTACATTCCTATATGGAAAAAAAATAATTGCAATGACTGATGAAACCTTTCTCATTATGAAAATAATTGAAGAATGGTGTATGGTCATATGAACACATATATGAATGTGTGTATATATGTTTACAGTTATATATGGATAGAGGGCATAGGTTGAATTTCTTGGGAAGGGAGAATACTCAAGGGGTGAAATTATGAGGTGAGAGGAAAGTGGCAAGAGGTGATGGGGAGAGAAATGGTAGGGTAAACTATCTCATGTGGAAGAAGCAAGAGGAACTGGCTAAAAGGGAGGGGAAGAATAGGAAGGCAAAAAGGCCAAACCACATTCTCATTGAATTTGGTTCAGGGATAGAATGACATACATACTAAATGGGGTATCTCAACCTGCAGCAGAATAGGGGGAAGGGGAATGAGAGGGCAGATGATGGTTGGGAGGGCATTCTTGGGGGCAGGGGATGTTGGAATTACTCACTATAGAAGAGGGAGAGATTCAAGTAGGGAAAGGACCAGGTATGGGGTGGGATGAGTGGAAGGGAATTATAAGCAGCCTTGTACAATGTATCTACTCTGGTAATGTTTTGCATAGCTAGACATGTACAACATATACTGAATTACTTATCTTCCCAGAGGGAATGGGTGACAAGGGAGGAAGGGAATGGATCTGAAATTCGAGGTCTTTCGATTAAATATTTCAAATATATGGGGGCAGCTAGGTGGCGCAGTGAATAGAGCGCTGGCCCTGGAATCAGAAGGACCTGAGTTCGGAGCCGGCCTCCGACACTTAATCCGCACAAACAAAAACCTAGCCGTGTAACCTTGGGCAAGTTACTTAACCCCAGTTGCCCTAAAGGGGCGGCTAGGTGGCGCAGTGAGTAAGAGCGCCAGCCTCGGAGTTTGGATGACCCGAGATCAGATCCGGCCTCAGAAAATGAGCACCCACGCATAAATCAAATGACTAGCCGTGTAACCTTGAGCAAGTTACTTAACCCCAATTGCTTTAAAAAAAAAATATTTCAAATATATATAAATACTGTTATGAATACTCTTTTGCTTATAATTGGGAGATAAGATATGCAGGCATTAGAACACAGAGATTCACTTTCCTCTAATGGAAAATTTGAAGGGGGTATGGGAGAAGATATGGGAGATAGCAGAGTGGAGGAAGCGATATCTTGTGGCACTGCTATTCTGGGAGATTGGGTAGGGGAAAAACAGGGGAGAAAAATAATTGTAACTCAAAATCTAGCATAAATGATGTAAAATAGAAGTCAATAAAGCATTTGTTTAAAAAAAATATTTGAATTGTTTCTTTCTGGATGCTGGCAGTATTTTCTCTGTTAATTTCTGAAACTTGGCCATAATATTCCATGGAGTTTTTCTTTAGGGATCTCTTTCAGGAGGTGATTGTATTTTTTTTAATATTTCGGTTTTCCCCAGTTACATTTGTCTTTAAAACTTTGAGTTTCAGGTTTAGTTCATTCCTTCTGCTCCACAACCCTTTGTTGGAAAGCAAGCAATTCCATTTAGGTTATACATGTATAGTCATGCAAAACATAACATATCCAAATAAAGTATAATAAAATATCATGCTTCAGTCTGTATTCAGACACCATAGGTTCTCTGGAGAGTTATAGTATTTTTCATCATAAGACTTTAAGAGTCATCTCAGATGATTGCATTGCTGAGCACAGATAAGTCATCCATATCTAATCATCTTACAATATTGCTATTATTTTTTACTCAGAGAATTACACTTTGCATTAGCCCATATAAGTCTTTCCAGGTATTTTTCATTCGATATAATAGTATTGTATCATAATCATATAGCACAACTTTTTCAGTTATGGCCATTGATAGGCATCCCCTCAATTTGTAATTGTTTGCCCCCCAGAAGTTAGTTACTTTCCTTTTAAAATCTTCATATTCTTTAAGATAGCTCATCATGCTTTCAACAGTTTCCAAGAATATAAGCATTTTAAAAGGTCACAAATGAAGGTTTGATCAATATCATAGTTTTAAGTTGGCTCTATGATGCTGAAAGGCGAGCATGTTATTTGGGAGGGAGAAAAAGTCAGCCCTTTATTACAATGTGACAGATGCACATGCCTTGAGCACTAACAAGGCATAGCTAATTATTGATACAGTGGTAGGAAAGGGATTCTGACAATCCTGATATATGAGCAAATTTGTCTTGCAAGTGACAAGTCAAACTGAGGTTATTGGGAGTCTTGGGCACTGACAACTCAGTGGGTGGGTTAAAGAAAATGTCTGCAAATTAATTTTCTTTGCTGCAGGGAAAATATGCCACCTTCATCTCCAAGTCTTTTATTCATGCATTTGCTGTTACATTAAAAATCCCAATATTTCTTTCTATAAATGTTGTCAAATGTTGCCAAAAGGATTTGAAAATCCAATTGCTTCTTGAAGTTCATTACTCTAAGTCCCTGCTAAGGTTCCAGGCAACTTCATGTTCTATCATAAAAGACGTTGTTTGCCTGAATCATCTACACTGATTTTATATTGAACAAAACAAATACTTCTGTAAACCCCCATATAAAAAATACGCTAAATATAACATCATTTAAACATTATAATCTTTAAATACTTAACCATTTCAAATTCTTTCCCATTATTTTAATTTTTGTATTTGAAGGAAAAAAGAAGTAAAACAGAAGAAATTCTAGTACATGATATATGGAAATCTTTAAGTAGATAAAAATCCAAATAAAACATTAACAACAATGTTCAGTGACAAATACATATATATGTATGTGAGTGCATATATATGCGTAAATATATACCTTTGGCAAAATCTCTGTCTTCAGATTCTTTAAAAAAGAAAAGCCTTAACAACATGAAGAAACCTCTTCTGCACTTCAAGACTGACAAGATGAATCTAATACTCAATGTATTAGTGGTGCCTAGTTGGTTGAATTAGTAAAATGCCTTCCTTACTATGTGACAATCAAAATATGATATTAACAAGTTTCAGGGACCAGGGTAAATCTAGAAGTAGATGACAAGCTGAAGATACAAGCATTATTTTTATATGTATTAATTATTATATTAATTAATTAATATATATTAATATTTATTAATAATAATCATAATGACAATAACTAGTGTTCATATAGTGCATAAAAGTTATAAATGACCTCAACAAATACATAATTTTATCTTCACCATAACCCTAAGACATAAGCCCTATTATTATCCCCATTTCATGGTTGAAGAAACCTGGGCTGAGAAAAGTTGAGTGATTTGCCTATGCTTACCCAGTCCATAATTTTTTGAAGCAGTATTTTAGCAGAGATCTTCCTGAATCCAGAATCAAGACTATATCCACAAAGGAAGCAATAACCTCTCTGAGCTCCTCTGTCACTAAGTCTCAAAGGGTGAATCTGAGCGGATTCCGGAGCCCACTGGAAGATGGAGTGTGGCAGAGTCCAGCCCAGGAGGTTGCCCAGTGTGTCCAGACAGCATGAGAGCAGAGCATGTGTAGGCTACACAGCTCAGACCTAAGAGCAGACAAGCAGACTACACCAGAGAGAGAAAAAGCCCCAGCCTGCAGACTTACCAAGGACAAATCGAAGTCATCTCGCCTTCATCTCACAAAGGGACTGGAAGGGTCATTGGAGCCAGGTAGGAGAGTTGGGCCCCCAGTGGAGGGAGCAGCTTCTCTGGCTGCATTCGGCCCCCAGCCTGGAAGTTTAGAATCTGCCTGCCAGTGTAATACAGGGGCTGGAATGGCAAAGTAAATTCTAGCTGCTCCAATCCACCCATTCCTCCTTGATGAAGCAGAAAACCCAAAGATAAGTCTCCCAAGATTGAAATCCCAAGTTAATGGAAATAGCCTCAGGCTTGAAAGTCTCCAAGAAGGGGTATAACTGAGACATCCAGGGGTCTGAAAAGAAGAGAGGGAGGGGTCCCAACAAGTCCCACCTCACCTTACCAACAAAAGCCTAATTATAGCCCAGAGGTATAGAGGCAGAAATCTGAAGTGGTCAGACTCACCCCCACCTATGAATCTATATTCCTCACTGACTTCCCTGACTTAACCATAAACTAGCCACCAAGAGGTATTCAAAGTCAACAATCAGGCCCTAAACTCATAGCCTGAGAAACCAAGAAATAGGAAATCACAATGGGAAGGAAGGAAGCTGAGAAGGAGAAGGGGAAGGCAAGAAAGTCTATTCGAGCCTACTGTGTAGGGCAAGAATCACAAAATACACAGGACAATATAGATTCTCTACCCACACCTGAGACCACAGAAGAAAACATGAACTGGTCTCAAGCCCAAATAGTATTCCTGGAGGAGCTTAAGAAAAATTGTAAAGACCAAATCAGGGAAGCAGTGACCAACTTGGAAAAAAGTCTCAAAAGTAAACTTAATGAATTAACTGGAGAAAATACCTCCTTAGACCCAGCCTGCAGACCTACCAAAGAAGAATCGCAGTCATCTCACAGAGGGAATGGATCATTGGAGCCAGGTAGGAGAGTCTGGCCCGCAGGGGAGAGAGTGGCTTCTCAGGCTGCATTCAGCCCCCAGCCTGGAAGTTTAGAAACTGCCTGCCTGTATAATATAGGGGCTGGAATGGCAAAGTAAATTCTAGCTGCTCCAATCCTCCCATCCCTCCTTCATGAAGCAGAAAACCCAAAGATAAGTCTCCCACCCAGATTGAAATCTCAAGTTAATGGAAATAGCCTCAGGCTTGAGAATCTCCAAGAAGGGGTGTAACTGAGACAGCCAGGAATCTGAAGAGAAGAGAGGGAGGGGACACAACAAGCCCCACCTGACCTCACCAACAAAACCCTACTTATAACCCAGGGGTATAGAGGCAGAAATCTGAAGTGGTCAGACTCATCCCCACCTACACATCTACATTCCTCTCTGACTTCCCTGACTTAGCCATAAACTAGCCACCCAGAGATATTCAAAGTGAAGGATCAGGCCCCAAATTTGTAACCTGAGAAACTAAGAAACAGGAAGTCACAATGGGAAGGAAGGAAGCTGAAAAGGAGAAGGGGAAGGCAAGAAAGTCTATTCGAGCATACTATGCAGGGCAAGAACAACAAAACACACAGGAAAATATAGACTCTCTGCCCACACCAGAGACCTCAGAAGGAAACATGATCTGGTCTCAAGCCCAAATAGCATTCCTGGAGGAGCTTAAGAAAAATTTTAAAGAACAAATCAGGGAGGCAGTGACCAACATGGAAAAAAAAATACCTCCCTAAAAAAGGAACTTCAAAAACTAACTGAAGACCATAACTCACTAAAAATTAGATACAACCAAACTGAAACTCAGAACTCTATGATGCAGCAGGAGTCAATCAAAAAAAACAAAACGATCGAAAAATTGGAAGAAAATGTAAAATATCTCACTGAAATAATAACTGACCTAGAGAACAGATCCAGGAGAGACAACTTAAGAATTATTGGTATACCAGAAAGCCATGATGTAAAAAGCAGTCTAGACAACATCCTCCACGAGATTGTCAAAGAAAACTGTCCTGAGGTCCTGGAATCAGAAGATAAAATAGCTATCGATAGAATTTACCGGATTCCCCCTGAAAGATATCCCAAACTGAAAACTCCAAGAAATATAGTAGTCAAATTCCGAAATTACAAGATTAAAGAAAAAATTCTACAAGCAGCCAAAAAGAACCAATTCAAATATCGAGGAACTACAGTTAGGATCACACAGGACCTAGCAGCTTCTTTTTTTTTTTTTGAACAAATACTTTATTAACTTCTGTTTTACATCATTCATTTCTGCCAGATTTTGAGTTACAATCATTTTCCCCCCATTATTCCCCTACCCAACCTCCCAGAATAGCAGTCCCACAAGATATCGCTTCCTCCAATCTGCTCTCTCCCATACCTTCTCCCATACCCCCATTGACTTTTCCATTAGAGGAAGATGAATCTTGTGTCCCAATGCCTGCACATCTTATCTCCCAATTATAGGCAAAAGAGTATTAATAATAGTATTTATATATATATTTGAAACATTTAATGTTACGACCTTGAATTTCAGATCCATTTCCTTCCTCCCTTGTCACCCAGTCCTTCTTGGGATATAGGTAATTCAGTATATGTTGTACATGTCTAGCTATGCAAAACATTATCATAGTAGATATATTGTACAAGGCTGCTTATAATTCCCTCCCACTCATCCCACCCCCACCTGGTCCATTCCCTACATGATCCTGTCCCTCTTCTATAGTGGGTACTTCCAACCTCCCCTCCCCCCAAGGATGCCCTCCCATCCATCATCCCTCCTCTCATCCCCCTTCCCCCTATCCTGCTGCAGGTTGAGATATCCCATTTAGTATGTATGCCATTTTCTCCCTGAACCAAATTCAATGTGAATGTGGTTTTGCCTTTTTAGCCTTCCTCATTCTCCCCCTCCTTTGCAACCACTTCCCCTTGCTTCTTCTACATGGGATAGTTTACCCTACCCTGTCTCTCCCCATCTCCTCTTGCCACTTTCCTCTCTCACCTCATAATTTCATCCCTTGAGTATTCTCCCTTCCCAACAAATTCAACCTATGCCTCTATCCATATATAACTGTAACCATATACACACACATTCACATATGTATTCATATGACCACACCCCCTTGTTCCATTATTTTCATAGTGAGAAAGATATCATCAGTCACAGTTATTGCTTTTCCATATAGGAATGTAAATAGTTCAACTTTGATAAGTTCCTTTTGATTTCTTTTCCTGATTACCTTCTCAGGCATCTCTTGCTTCTTGTGTCTGGATGTCAAATTTTCTATTCAATTATGGTTTTTTCCTCAAGAATGCTTGAAAGTCCTCTATTCCACTGAATGACCATATTTTCCCCTGAAACAAAATACTCAGTTTTGCTGGGTATGTGACCCTTGGGTTCATTCCCAGTTCTTTTGCCCTCTGGAATATCATATTCCATGCCCTTCGATCCCTCAGTGTAGAAGCTGCCAGATCCTGGGCTATTCTGATTGTGTTTCCACAATATTGAAATTGTTTCTTCCTGGCTGCTTGTAGTATTTTCTCCTTGATCTGGGGATTCTGGAACCTGGCTATGATATTTCTGGGAGTTTTCTTTTTGGGATCTTTTTCAGGAGGTGATCGGTGGATTCTTTCAACCTCTATTTTGCCCTCTGGATGCAAAACATCAGGGCAGTTTTCCTTGAGAATTTCTTGAAGGGTGATTTCTAGGTTCTTTCCTTGATCGTGGCTTTCAGGTAGTCCAATAATTTTTAAATTGCCTCTCCTGGATCTATCCTCCAGGTCAGTGGTTTTTCCCATGAGATATTTCACATTGCCTTCTAATCTTTCATTTGTTTGGATCTGCTTAACAGCATCTTGATTTCTCATAAAGTCACTAGCTTCCATTTGCTCCAGTCTAACTCTGAAGGAATGAATCTCCTCAGTGAACTTTTGAGATTCTTTTTCCATCTGGCAAATTCGACTTTTTAAGGCATTCTTCTCCTCATTGCCCTTTTGGCCCTCCTTTGCCATTTGAGCTAGTCTATTTTTTAAGGTGTTGTTTTCCTCAGTCAGGCTGTTGACCCTCATTTCATACTTTTCCTGCATCCTTCTCATTTCTCTTTCTAATTTTTCCTCCACTTCTCTTATTTGATTTTTAAAGTCCTTCTTAAGGTCCTCTATGGCCTGCAACCCGTTCATGTTTTCCCCTGGGGCTTTTGGAGCAGGACTTCTGACCTCACAGTCCTTTTCCCGCTCTATGCCCCCAAAATAGGAGTCTAGGGTTGCATTTTTCTGTTTCCTTTGCCTTGGCATGTTGCCACTTAATTGCTTGACATTTGGGCTTGTTGCCACACTATGGCTTTAAGGCCAGATAGAGGAATTTTCGTCCCGAACGTGTGGGGGGCAACTTCCGTTTCTGGCAAGCTGTAAACCCACCCACAACTTCCACCCTAGATCACATTCCAGATCCAGGGAGGTTAAAGCAAGAGCGATTACCCCCCAAGACTGATCGCTGGATCTCTCCACGATTTGTAGGCTGGGAGCCGGAAATGCCTATGAAAACTACAAAATGGCGTGTCTCCTCAGCGGCTTCTAGCCCCCAGGGGAGGGAGCTGACGCATTCCCCAAATACAGGTCCCAAAGTCCATAGGACACTAACCTCTAACTTTGTCCTAGGCAAGTCTAAGTTGATAATTCTGGTGTCTCCACAGTTCCTGGTGTTCTGGGGTTCCTCCAGCCAGCTGCTGGCCCTGCTGCCCTGGGGCTAAAACCTCGCTCTGTGAGCTGCCGGCTCCCAGACCACTGTGCTGGTCCTTCCTGCAGGGTGCTGGGCTGTCCTCAGCGGGAGGTTAGCTTCTCTGTGTCGTTCTGTGGGTGCTGGGGCTCCAGAAGATTTTCAGAGTCCTTTTTTATATAGTTCGTGGAGAATCTGGGGGCCGAGAGGCTTGGACGAGCTGTTTCTACTCTGCCATCTTGGCTCCGCCCCCGATCTAGCAGCTTCTACATGAAAAGAGCAGAGGGACTGGAATTTGATATTTCGTAGGGCAAGAGAGCTAGGACTACAACCAAGGATTAACTACCCGGCAAAACTGAGCATAAACTTTCAGGCAAGGAGATGGACGTTTAATGAAGTAAGGGACTTCCAGACATTCCTAATGAAAAAGCCAGAGCTCAATGGAAAATTTGATCTCCAATTACAAGACTCCAGAAGGACATAAAAAGGTAAACAAGGGTAACACATACTCACACATGCAGAAGTGCACACACCCAAACCCAAAAACACATGGTCATTACTTGGGATGCAACAAGAGCAAAATGTTCACATCCTTATATGTGGAGCTGATAACTGTCAATATTTGAAATCTTAATGATTATCAGGACCTGCAAAAGGGTTATACTTAGAGGGTGTGGGTATGAATGCACTAACATGGAGTCTAAAAAAAAAGACTATTAAGGGGATTAAAGGTACTGTAATGGGAAAAAGAAAAGGATGAGCTAGGAAAAGGTAAAATATGCCATCTGAAGAGGCATCAAAACACACTATAGAAGAGGGGAAAGAAAAAGGGAGAGGAACATCACTTAAACATTATTCTCACTGGTTCTGGTTCAAAGAAGGATCAAATTAATCAGTGAAGTTTAAGATTCTAACGTGAATAGACACATAAATTCATTAAATAGAGGAAAAGGAGGGAGGGAGAGGAGCACTGTTTGAAATTTACTCTCATTGGTTTGGAATCAAACAGGGAGTAATTTACTCTGATAAGTACAAAAATTTATTGTGTCCTATAGACAGTGGGAGGGTAAGGGGGGGGGTGAAAAGGAGGAGACTAAAGGGAGGGTTTAGAAGTGAGGGACATAGTAGTAAGGGGAGAGGGTAGGTTAAGAAGGGGGGTCACTGGGTGGGAACACTGAGGGAGTGGGCGGTCAAAAGGGAAAACTTCAAGGAGGGGAAGGGAGAAGGAAGAAACAAAAACATAAACAGGGGAGGGAATAGGATGGAAGGGAAGAGACAGATAGTCATCATTACTGTGAATGTGAATGGGATGAACTCTCCCATAAAACAGAGGCGGATAGCAGAATGGATTAAAAACCATAATCCTACAATATTCTGTCTTCAAGAAACACATTTGAAACAAAGGGATACCCACAGGGTAAAGGTAAAAGGTTGGAGTAAAATTTATTATGCCTCAGCTAAAGTAAAAAAAGCAGGGGTAGCAATACTTATCTCAGATAAAGCAAAAGTAAAAATAGATCTAATTAAAAGAGATAAGGAAGGAAACTATATCCTACCAAAAGGCACCATCGAGAATGAAGCAATATCACTACTTAATATATATGCACCAAGTGGTATAGCAGCCAAATTCCTAGAGGAGAAGTTAAAGGAATTAGAGGAAGAAATCAACACCAAAACTATACTAGTGGGGGACCTTAATCTCCCCCTCTCTGAACTCGATAAATCTAACCTCAAAATAAACAAGAAAGAAGTTAAGGAGGTGAATAGAATCTTAGAGAGACTAGATATGATGGATCTCTGGAGAAAACTGAATGGGGATAAAAAGGAATTTACTTTCTTTTCAGCAGTACATGGTACATACGCAAAAATAGACCATGTACTAGGGCATAAAATCCTCACAATCCAGTGCAGAAAGGCAGAAATCTTAAGTGCATCATTCTCAGATCATGACGCAATAAAAATTATATGCAATAAAGGGCCAGGGAAAGATAGACTAAAAACTAATTGGAAATTAAACAATTTAATCCTAAAAAATTGGTGGGTCAAACAAGAAATTATAGAAACAATCAATAATTTCATTCAAGAGAATGATAATCATGAGACAACATACAAAAATTTGTGGGATGCACTAAAGGCAGTTCTCAGGGGAAGTTTTATATCCCTGAGTGCATACTTAATTAAAGCAGAGAGAAGGGAGGTCAATGAATTGGACATGCAATTGAAAAAGTTAGAAAAAGAACAAATTGAAAATCCCCAATTTAGTACTAAATTAGAAATATTGAAAACCAAGGGAGAGATTAATAAAATTGAAATTAAGAAAACTATTGAATTAATAAATAAAACTAAGAGCTGGTTCTATGAAAAAATCAACAAAATTGATAGACCCTTAGTCAATATGATAAAAAAAAGAAAGAAGAAAACCAAATTATGAGTATCAAAAATAAAAAGGAGGAATCTACCTCTAATGAAGAGGAAATCAAAATAATAATGAGGAATTATTTTTCCCAATTGTATGCACATAAATATGACAATCTTAGTGAAATGGATGAATATTTACAAAATCACAAATTGCCCAGATTAACTGAAGAGGAAGTGAATTACCTAAATAACCCCATCTCAGAAAAAGAAATCAAACAAGCCATCAATGAACTCCCTAGGAAAAAATCTCCAGGGCCAGAGGGGTTCACTAGTCAATTCTATCAGACATTTAAAGAACAATTGATTCCAATACTCTACAAACTATTTGGGAAAATTAGGAAGAAGGAGTCCTACCAAACTCTTTCTATGACACAAATATGGTACTGATTCCTAAATCAGGAAGAGATAAAACAGAGAAAGAAAATTATAGACCAATCTCGCTCATGAATTTAGACGCAAAACTTCTAAATAAAATATTAGCCAAAAGAGTCCAATAACTTATCACAATAATAATACACCCTGATCAGGTAGGATTCATTCTAGGAAAGCAAGGATGGTTTAATATTAGGAAAACCATCAGTATAATTGAGCATATCAAAAATAAAACTAGCAGAAACCACATGATCATCTCAATAGATGCAGAAAAGGCTTTTGACAGTGTACAACATCCATTCCTATTAAAAACATTAGGAAGTATAGGAATAAATGGAGCCTTCCTTAAAATAGTTGCTAGCATCTATTTAAAACCATCATCAAGTATTACATGCAATGGGGATAAATTAGAAGCCTTTCCAATAAGATCAGGAGTGAAACAAGGGTGTCCACTATCACCCCTCTTATTCAATCTGGTACTAGAAACGTTAGCAGTAGCAATTAGAGAAGAAAAAGAAATCAAAGGAATCAAATTAGGCAACAAAGTGACCAAGCTGTCACTCTTTGCAGATGATATGATGATATACTTAGAGAATCCTAGGGAATCAAGTAAAAAATTACTTGAGACAATAAATAAATTTGGCAAAGTTGCAGGATATAAAATAAACCCACATAAATCCTCAGCATTCCTGTACATTTCTAATAAAACTCAACAGCAAGAGATAGAAAGAGAAATCCCATTTAAAGTCATTGTAGACATTATAAAATATTTGGGAATCTACTTGCCAAAACAAACTCAGAATCTATATGATCACAACTACAAAACACTTCTCACACATATAAAAACAGATCTAAATAGTTGGAAAAATATCAGTTGGTCATGGCTGGGTCGAGCTAATATAATAAAAATGACAATTTTACCCAAACTAAACTATATATTTAGTGCCATACCAATCAATTTACCAAAAAACTACTTTGTAGAGTTAGACAAAATAATAACAAAATTTATTTGGAAAAACAAACGGTCTAGAATATCAAGGGAATTAATGAAAAGAAATGCTAGGGAAGGTGGACTACCTATGCCAGATCTTAATCTGTATTATACAGCAGCAGTCATCAAAACTGCTTGGTACTGGCAGAGGTGTAGAGTAGTGGATCAATGGAACAGATTAGGTGCAGGAGACCCAGCAGTTAATGAATATAGTAATCTATTGTTCGATAAACCCAAAGAACCCAGTTTTGGGGATAAGAATGCACTATTTGACAAAAACTGCTGGGAAAACTGGAATACAGAATGGCAGAAAGTGGGCATAGATCACTATCTAACAACATATACCAAAATCAAATCTAAATGGGTGCATGATTTAGGTGTAAAGGATGATAGTGTAAGCAATTTGGGAAAGCAAGGAATAGTTTACCTGACGGATCTGTGGAGAGGGGAAGATTTTAGGACCAAACAAGAATTAGAGAGCATTATAAAATACAAAATGGATAATTTTGATTACATTAAATTGAAAAGCTTCTGCACAAACAAAGCCAATGTAACCAAGATCAAGGGGGAGGTGGGAAATTGGGAAAGAATTTTTACAACTTGTGTCTCTAATAAAGGGCTCATCTCTAAAATTTATAGAGAATTGATCCAAATCTATATGAATACAAGTCATTCCCCAATTGATAAATGGTCAAAGGATATGAATGGGCAGTTCTCAGAGAAAGAAATTAAAGATATCTATAAGCATATGAAGAAATGCTCTAAATCACTATTGATTAGAGAAATGCAAATCAAAACAACTCTGAGATACCACATCTCTCCAGTCAGATTGGCTAAGATGACAAAATAAGAAAGTGACAAATGCTGGAGAGGATGTGGACAAATTGGAACGCTAATACATTGCTGGTGGAGTTGTGAACTTATCCAACCATTCTGGAGAGCAATCTGGAATTATGCCCAAAGGATTATAATAATTTCATACCCTTTGACCCAGCCATACCACTTCTAGGGTTATATCCCAAAGAGATCATAGAAGTGGGAGGAAGACCCATATGTACAAAAATATTTTTAGCAGCCCTTTTTGTGGTTGCAAAGAATTGGAAACTAAAGGGGTGCCCATCAATTGGGGAATGTCTAAACAAGTTGTGGTATATGAATGTAATGGAATTTTATTGTGCTATAAGAAACGAGGAGGTGATGGATTTCATAATTACCTGGAGAGACTTATACAAACTGATGCTGAGTGAGAAGAGTAGAATCAGAAGAAATTTGTATACAATCACAGACATACCATATCTGTGATGACCAACTATGACAGACTGGACTCTTTTCAGCAATGCAGTGATATAAGTTAATCCCGAATGACTCAAGAAAGTGAGAAATGTGCCATCCAGAGATATAACTATTAAGAACTGAGCCTGAATCCTGATGGAAGCAAACTAAATGATCTTGTTCTTCTCATTGTTTGGCCTTCTTTCTTCCTTACCATCCTTCATCCCACCTAGTATAATATGCCCTTGTAATTGGAATAATGTCTAATATGAATGCATTTGCAGACCCTATACTGTACTCTATGCTGTTGTGAGGGGAGGGGGGAGGGAAGTAAAGCAAATTTGAAAATCAAGGAACTATGGAACTGAATCTTGTTAACTGAAATTAAACTAATAAATTAATAAAAAAAGAAAAAAAAAGAAAATACCTCCTCAGAAAAGGACCTTCAAAATTAACTGAAGACCATAATTTGCTAAAAATTAGATACGATCAAACTGAAACTCAGAACTCTATGATGCAGCAAGAGTCAATCAAACAAAAGAAGACAATCGAAAAATTGGAAGAAAATGTTAAATATCTCACTGGAAAAATAACTGACCTAGAGAACAGATCCAGGAGATAGACAGAGAAATCCCATTTAAAGTAATCGTAGACACTACAAAATATTTGGGAATCTACTTGCCAAAACAAACCCAGAATCTATATGATCACAACTACAAAACACTTCTCACACAAGTAAAATCAGATCTAAATAGCTGGAAAAAACAGCAATTGCTTGTGGCTGGGTTGAGCTAATATAATAAAAATGACAATTTTACCTAAACAAAACTATATATTTAGCACCATACCAATCAATTTACCAAAAAGCTACTTTTTAGAGTTATACAAAATAATATCAAAATTTATTTGGGAAAATCAAACGGTCTAGAATATCAAGGGAATTAATGAAAAGGAATGCTAGGGAAGGTGGACTCGCTATGTCAGATATTAATCTGTATTATACAGCAGCAGTCATCAAAAGTGCTTGGTACTGGCAGAGGTGTAGAGTAGTGGATCAATGGAATAGATGAGGAGCAAGAGACTCAGCAGTTAATGAATATAGTAATCTATTGTTCAATAAACCCAAAGACCTCAGTTTTTGGGATAAGATTGCACTATTTGACAAAAACTGCTGGGAAAACTGGAATACAGTATGGCAGAAACTGGGCATAGATCATTATCTAACACCATATACCAAAATCAAGTCTAAATGGTTACATGATCTAGGTGTAAAGGATGATAGTGTAAGCAGTTTGGGAAATCAAGGAATATTTTATCTGACAGATTTGTGGAGAGGGGAAGACTTTAGGACCAAACAAGAACCAGAGAGCATTATAAAATGCAAAATGGATAATTTTGATTACATTAAATTGAAAACCTTCTGTACAAACAAAGCCAATGTAACCAAGATCAAGAGGGAGGTGGGAAATTGGGAAAGAATTTTTACAACCTTTGTCTCTGATAAAGGACTCGTTTGTGAAATGTATAGAGAATTGAGCCAAATCTATATGAATACAAGTCATTCCCCAATTGATAAATGGTCAAAGGATATGAACGGGCAGTTCTCAGAGAAAGAAATTAAAGATATCTATAAGCATATGAAGAAATGCTCTAAATCACTATTGATTAGAGAAATGCAAATCAAAACAACTCTGAGATACCACATCTCTCCAGTCAGATTGGCTTAGGTGACAAAACAAGAAAGTGACAAATGCTGGAGAGGATGTGGACAAATTGGAACACTAATAAATTGCTGGTGGAGTTGTGAACTTACATTCTGGAGAGCAATCTGGAATTATGCCCAAAGGACTATAAATAATTTCGTACCCTTTGACCCAACAATACCACTTCTAGCATTATATCCCAAAGAGATAATAGAAGTGGGAATAAGACCCATATGTACAAAAATATTTATAGCAGCCTTTTTTGTGGTTGCAAAGAATTGAAAACTAAAGGGGTGCCCATCAATTGGGGAATGGCTAAACAAGTTCTGGTATATGAATGTAATGGAATAGTTATTGTGCTATAAGAAATGAGGAGGTGATGGATTTTATAATTACCTGGAGAGACTTATACAAACTGATGCTGAGCAAGAAGAGTAGAATCAGAAGAAATTTGTATACAATCACAGACATACCATATCTGTAATGACCAACTATGACAGACTTTGCTCTTTTGAGCAATGCAGTGATATAAGTCAATCCAGAAAGACTCAAAAAAGAGAGAAATGCCCCATCCAGAGATATAACTAGAAAGAACTGAACCTGAATCCCGATGGAAGCAAACTAAATGATCTTTTTCTTTTCATTGTTTGGTTTTATTTCTTCTTTACCATTTTTCATCACACCTAGTACAATACACTTTTGTAATTGGAATGATGTCTAATATGAATGCTTTTGCAGATCCTATACTGGACTATATGCTCTCTTGAGGGGAGGGGAGAGGGAAATAAAGGAAATTTGAAAATCAAGGAACTATGGAATTGAATCTTGTTAACTGAAACTAAACTAATAAATTAATTTAAAAAAAAAGACTCTATCCACTCTGCTAACTAGCTGATTAAAGCTGTAAAATGTTATTCAGTCTTAATGGTCTTTATTAGTTACTATTCCTTTTATATGTAAATGTGCACATATGAATACATGAATGCACGCATGCATATATATATACACATGTGTGCATATTTTATGTATACATCTATAGGTGACTACACATAGATGTATAGAAATAGATATGCATACATATATATGAATTTAGGTGGTGCAATGTTTAGAGTATTGATCAAAGTATTGGTCTTTGAGTATAGAAGATCCAAGTTAAAATAAATCTTCAGAATTTAGTATTTCTGTGATCCTGGAAAAGTGAAGTCAGTTAATAATTAATCTTTATTTCTCTTATTGTCCTCAACTTTAAAAAATAAAATATTAATGGGGATGATGATAGCAGCTATACCTAAATTTTCTTATGAGGTTTAAATAATATAATATTTTCAAAGTGACTGATACATAATAGGCATTCAATAAACATGATTCCATTTTCCCTTCATGTAGAGATATATGTATATAAAGTGTATATGTATACTATATATATGCATATATATACATGTATACATGTATGTATATATTCATTTATGCATATATGCACATATAAAATTCAAAAATGCATGAATTAAATGTGCTAGTAGTTTCCTATTTGAAATAAGGAAATCCTTTGCATATTACTAAAGAATAAAGGGCTCTCTTTCTTTGAATGAGTGAAGATACTTTCATTAAGGGCCAGAAAATATTTTCCTAGATGTTAACTTCCTATATTGACTAAATATCATGCTTCTGGAAATTTACTGAGAATTTCAGACTTTATTTTTATGGGACAAACAGTAAGAAAGCAAGTAAGTAAAAAACAGACAAACAAACAAAAAATTTGTAAAAGTCCCTGAATATGCCACATACTTATCATAGATTAATCCCAATGTCTCAAATTCTATATATTTACAACTTAGTGGAGTTGAAAATAATACAGACCTTGCACTAACAAAAATATTTTAATTTTCTTCAGTATATTGTTAGAACTTAAACAGATGGTCAGCACCAGTCATCACTGAAAAGTTTTGTGCAGAACATCTTATTCTATCACTATGTCACTGTTTTCAGTCACTTTATTAACAAAATTAAGTGTTTACAAGGGGGCAGGGATAGGAAGAAAAGCAAAAACCAAGACCAAAATCCTGATCTCCTCCCTTGGGGGGAGGTTCATATTCACATTCCAATGAAAAGCATTCCGCCTAAAAGAATGATACATTCAAATGGTAAATAATCCCATAAGGTAGGCATTGAGGTGAATATGTGTGGGTGTGTGGTGAAAGACTATGAATCAAAGAGAGATTTGGGCTGAATCTTGAAAGAAGCTAGGAGATTGAAGTAATGAGTATTTTAGGCACAAAGTCTGGAGTCTTGAAATGTAATGTTTTCTGCAAGGAATAACAGAAAGCCTAATGATCTTTTATTCTGAAACACATAGAGGGAGTAAAGTGTAAAAAGACTGCAAATGTTGGAAAGAGCTAGGTTATTTTGGATCACAAAAGCCAAACCAATTATTTCATATTTCATACTGTAGGCAACAGGGATCCACTGTAGTTTATTGAATAGTGTTTGTGGGTAAGTTGAGGGAAGAAGCATGTGACATGGTCTACTGTTCTTTAGGAAAAAAATGGCAACTGAATAGAAGGTAGATTGGAGTGAGAAGAGATTTAAGGCTCTATGAATTTTACTAAGTAACCCTAACTGGTCATCTCTAAACAATATTGTAAAGTCATATTCCTATTGAAGTATAGGTTGGAATAGATGGTTCCTGTGGTACTTTCCAACACTAAGATGCAACTAGGGATCAATTTAGCTGATTACGCATTTGCTTTGAAAGGGAGCAATCTCATATGCTTTACCTTAGTATTCTCTACTCCTATATATGTCCTTAGACTTGGATAGTATTGACAATCCTGTATTATAGGCATAGAGAGGACAAAGATGCCCTTCACCAAAACTAATACAAAATTCAGCTGAATAGAAGCTTAAATTATAGTTTTCAGAGTCATATACCTTTAGAGACATTCAACGGGACCAGGTTAAAATTTCCTTAAAATTCTCAGCTCGCTGGACGTGAAAAAATAAGATAAATCACTTGCATAGATGTGTTTACCTATCACTTACCTATTTCCCCAATCCCTTTCAGTTCCTCTTTTTTTCTCAGATCCTTTTTGTTGTGGTCTGCTCAGTGTCCAGCACTAAGTATGATTAGAGGCATGGATAAGAAATGACCAGGCCATGTGGGTAGTTCAAGGAAGAAGGATGAACTCCATTTACTGATACTTAGTACAAGTTTTTTTATAGAGCAAAAGATGCAAAGGAATGGGACTCAAGTTTAATAACCATTGCCTTAGTCTGTTATACCCTGGAAGTAGCATGGAATATATAATTTTGATAAGGATTTGTTATCTAAGACAATAGAGTCTTAGGGTAAGACCTTTGCACTAGGTCTCAGGCACCTGCTCATGCAGCCTCAGTCATAAATGGATACAACTGAGAGTAAACTTCAAAGACAAAGCTGCAATCCTCAAAAGACATCACATTTAGAGCTGACCACAAAAAGATACCTGAGTGCTGAATCAAATATTTTACCTCAATAACTAAAGTCTTGGGGTATAGCCTATTGATCTCAGAACTCAAGTAACATCCTTATAAGTGTAACCCATAAGAAAGAAATCAGGAGCTAACTTAAGAAAAAGTCACATCTCAAAGAGGTCTTTGATATTAAATTCTACTCTCATTGGGTAATTGTCTGAGTCCTGGATCAAGCCTCTTTGGCTCCCAACACCTTTTGCCTCCCTGAAACTAATTGTTTCATTAAATGCACAGGTCATAACCTTACTTTTTTTTTCTCTCTCATATTCCATGTTAAGAATCTGACCTCAATCTATTCTATGTTGTATATACAGTTTGTTTATGGTTCTTTATAGTTTGGGTTTCTTTTCCTGCATTTAGCTTCTTTGCCCAATCTCAAGCTATCATGCCTTAGGAGCTTCAGCAAACTCTCAGTCATCCTACTGCTGCCTTTGCCAGTGAAGAGGACAGGTAAAATAGATAAATCATTTTAAGTTCCTTGAAGGTCTCTCTCCTCCCAGGTCACAAATAATTTGGCAAATTGCATGGCTATACTCTATTTTTGAATGTTTATTTCATCCTTTATATCAATCCTAAAGTCCCTTCCTTGCTGCTTGTGAGGAACATCCTTTACTAATGTAGATCTGACCATTCTCTACAATTTGTGTTGGTAGACAGTTAACTAAAGAGACAGTAAAGTGAACTAACCAAGGTCATACAGCCAGTATGTAGCAGAAATAAGACCTTATAGAGTGAGGATGACTATCTATCCACTATGTTATACTGTTTCTCATAATACCCTCAGTATTTAACATTTCAAATTACTCATAAGTCCCTGAACACAATATTACCTTTACAGAAATAATCTTTCAGTTCTCATGCCAGAGTTACTTACTTGAAAAAGAAAAGTATAAATTTAATTAAGAAGAACTGGAGTCCTGGGGCATAATGATAGGTTGGGGGCAAACATGGATTAAAGGTGCAAACAATAATGTATTACTAGCCCTTACCAGAACAAATGATCTGTTATTATTACTGAGATTTGCAGGTCATTGCTGCTTATTCATTCTTCCATTTTTTTCCTCTTTTTTAGCATATATATATATATATATATGTTAGGGGCAGCTAGATGGCACAGTGAGTAGAGCACTCTCCCTGGAGTCAGAAGGACCTGATTTCAGAACCGGCCTCAGACACTTAACACACACAAACAAAAACCTAACCATGTGACCTTGGGCAAGTTACTTAACCCCAATTGCCCTCCAAAAAGCAACAAAAAATAAAATAAAATAAAATATATACTTTATGGGTTCATTAATGCAACTTAGTATATTCTCTTGGCTCTTCAACACAGACATAACCTTTAGGGAACTGAGTAGAAATTCAAAGGAGTTTACATTTTAATATTGCTGTAGTTGGGAAAGCCATCTCTTCTTGTGGCTCATCCTTATCCTGTTGTAGGCTAATATCAATTCCTTCATATTCCAGATCTTTTTTGTCATTCCATATTTGTATCATCACTTGGAAGGTGTGTAAAACTAACCATGAGTAGTGCTCTTGAGGACTGCTGCTGTGAATAACTTTAAGGATCTAATTGCATACTATATTGAACTCTCTATCTATTCAGCAATAAACTAAAGCAAAGCATTCAAGAAAACTAAAGCACAACATTCACAAAAATGTAACATAAGAAGTTATTACTAAGATAGCCAGAGAGTCCTAAACAAAATAAATCATTTAGTAAGTCACACTCTCCTCAGCCAATACATAGAATTCAAGTAAAGTCCTCAAGTGACTCAAGGCTGGCTTCCAAACCCTTTGACTCCTCTTCCATGGCCTAACTACAGCCACCTCTTGCCTGGATTTATGCAACTCTCTTCTGGATTCACATGTTCACAGCTCTCCAGTCCAGTTCTATATACCAGCTTTTGGGGACTGTTCCACTCCTTCGAAATTTTTGTTTTTAGGAAGACAAAGGTTAATAGAGCTACAATGATATTTATACCCATTAAACTTAGCAGAGCTACAGCAATATATATGCACATTACTAGCACTATCATCTCAATTCACTTTCTGTCTGACAAAGTAACACAAATCAGTGGAGAAGGCATATATTTGAGAAATCAAACACAAATCAACAGTAAAGTCCTTTTTCAGGACTTCTGTAAAAACAGTAAAGTCCTCTTTCAACAGGATGCTTCTATCTGAGAAAGTAACATCAACATAGAACAAAAGATAAGAGTGTTACAGAGTGTCTACATCAGAAACATTCTCTATTTTAGCTCTTCTCATGCCCAGCTCTGTTCGAGCTTTTCTCTGTTCTGCTCCTTTCTATTCCACCCTCCCTGTTCCACTCTTTCAAAAAGCTCCTCCCACTGTGTGATTATTTTAGGATTATTAAGGGAATGTAATGTTTTCAAATTCCCTCAGGACTATTAAGGTCAGGGAAGGTCTTCAAACTCCCTTAGGTCTATTAAGGGCAACATAATGTAAACTGTTTCCAACAGAGACTCTTGATACAATCAAAGGTAAGGCTCAAAGAAACTTGAATTGCTGAAATAAACAGCAAAGTACTACTTTCCTTTACATTACAAGGGGCCTAGAATTTTATAATTTATTTGTCCAATCATGAGAACCTAGACTATGATGACTTCACTTTGTTTTTAGAACAGCAGGAGTATCACAGATGTGTAACACTATATACATGACTGACTTGGTGTCTCTGGTAGTTTCATATTACATACACACACGTATACATGTATGTATGTGTGTGTATGTATATATACACATACACATGTACATATATATATTTATAATTTCATATTATATATATGTAATTTCACATTACATATACATATATCCATATATGCAATTATAGTCATAGAGAATGACTTTCCAGGAGGGGAGAGAAAAGTCTATCTTGGAAAATGTAGGCAATATAAAAGTGGAAGACAACAATAAAAAAGAAAATGAAAGAACCTGAAGATTGGTCAATATAAACACAAACTAAATAAGTCACAGATTAAATGAGCCACCTTGTTTAGTGAATTTTTGATTACTTATAGTCTAGGTTGTTGCTAGTATTTGAGCCTCTGATATCAAATTATGGTTTACTTTACATACGCCATACAAGCCATGAGACACATGAATTTAATAATAATACAAATTCATTCTATTACATATAGCTGAGTACCAACAGTAATGCTTCAACAAATATATCCTTTGCAAGTTTACTGTCATCCTGATAAGAGATCACCAAGGAGAAAAAAAAAATAACGCAAATAAAGAACTTTTCTATAATATATTAAATTTTGGATACCTTTTACATAAACTCTTCAAAAATATTTCAATGAATACTTTTGAGTCCTTATAGTATCCCAGACAAATTGTCTGGGCTTGGCAATGGATATAGAAAAAAAGTTCCCACCCACACCATTTTACTAGAAGGAAACTATGTGTACAAGTAAGAAAAGTGCAAATATCTGCAGAAGAAACACAAAATGATTTGAACATGGAGATGATTCCATTAACCTTCAAAATAGGCATCATGTAAGTAGTGACAATTGAGTTGAGCCTTAAAAGCAGCTCAGGATTCCAAGAGAGAGGTGCAATGAAGAAACAAATTTCCAGGTAAGAGAATAGCCTATGCAAAGGCACAGAGATATTTGATAGAATGCAATGTTTTAGCGAACAAAAGTAGGCCAGGAGGATAATGTATAATAAACTTAGAAAGATGGACTACAAGTGGACTGAAAAGAGAATTTAATGTGAAATGGAAGTTCATGTTTTATCTTATAGTAAATAGCAGACCACTGGATCTCTTGTGCAGCCAACTAGAATTATGTAAAGCCAAGCATGGGCAGCTTTCCAGAGGACTGCTGCTGTGAACAGCTTCAAGGTTCTGAATATATAGCATAATGAACTGTCTATATATTAAGTAATAAACTAAGATAAAACATTGACAGAAACCAAAGTACAGCATTTACAATGTTATAGCATAACAAGTCATTGCTAAAGTGTCCACATAGTTTAAAAAAAATTATATATATATATATATATATATATATATATATATATATATATATATATATATATACATATCATTCAGTAAGTCCTTAACTCAATAATCCTTAAAGAGTAAGCCTCCTTAAGGGACACCAAATTACACAGTTCAAAATTCTCTACCGCTAGTTCATATTGTCTTAATCTCTCAGTCAAAAAGTCTTCTTTTTTCTTAATTGGAGATTAGTTTCCAATCATCCTTAATTCAATTATCCTGACGAGGTACAGGATACAGAGTACCAAGTCCTCCCACCCCTAAGCCACAGTTAATCATGATCTTCTGTTTGCATTGAATATCCAAGGAGAGGTCTTTTCATAGACTCAAGGATGTATCTCAGATTCCATGGTTATTCATACATGGTACCAGCTCCTATCAGAATCTACCCAACTGTCACCTGGATTAAAGGTGAGGCAGCTCTCAATTTTTTTTGTCCAGCTCCTTGTCCAGTTCTTTGTACAATTGCTTGTCAAGTTCTGTTCCACATCGAAGCTCGCAGTGTCCAGTACACCTCAAGTCCTTCACAGTTTCTGTTCCTGGGAAGACAAAGCTTAACAAATCTGCAATGACATTTATACACATTGTTGACACCATCATCAATTCACTATCTGCCTGTGAAATCAACACAGACCCACCAACAAGGTCAGAGAATTAAACGCACATCACAAATACTAAACAACATAGACAAAAGAGACAAACAGAGAGCTGCACAATGTTCCCCAAATGAACCACAAATGTTCCCTTCTTGAAATACATCACCACAAATGCTCTCTCAGTTCTGCTCTCTCCCAGCCTGGGCTTCTCCTTACATGTGGTCATGTTCTTCCCCTTTATGTTGCATCAGCAACAGGGGTTCACAAGTTCTGTTTCTTAACAAAAGACTTGATATGGGCAAGGCTTAAAAGAATCTTGAACTGAAACAAGGTGCTAAATAATTTAATAGCTGAAACAAGGTGTTAGCTTCTTTGCTTGTAATTACAAATTATGGGATTGATGTTTTTAAAAATATCAATTTAATAACTATTTGGAGGATCGACAGAAGAGTGAAGAGAGTCTTAAGGGAGAGAGATCAACTAAGAAAATATCAAAATAGTCCAAGTCCAGATGGTTAGTGTGGTGACCATGTGAATTTGGAAAAGAAAACATATGTGACACATGTTGACTTTCAGGACTGATAGTAATTATTTGATAAAACTTCACTCATTTTTTAACTCAGCCTCAGTTTCCTCATTTACAAAGTAAAGCATTATAGAATTATTTTCTATCAATTATGTGTTCAATCCCTTAGATAACTCATTATTGTTGGGTGATGTTATGCCATACTCACATGGAAATTTAACCCTCCAGGTTCATGCATTCCCAATATTCTGATGGAAATGTAGAAACGTATGATCATTAAACAGATTTTAACCTCCTAAAGAAACAGTATCCTCATAGTTGGTGAAATCCGAACATTGTACCTTGGAAGCTTATTTTCAAGGCACTATATCCTTTCTAAAACTTTTAAATTACTGTTTGTCTAGCAAGCCTGTAACTCAGTAGTATATAATAATGTCCACTATGATCTTTAATACAGCAGCATCTCATTCAAGAAAATAAAGAACTGAAGAGAAGCCTCCCACAGGGGCACCTCGCCAGAAAATTTGTGCGTTAAGGACTAGTCTCACACAGTATAGATTAAAATATATATAGCTACTCTCTCTGTTTTCCCCAATTTTATCCATTAGGTCAAGCAGGGCTTTGACCAAGAGACCAATCAGATGCCCTAAGCTCTAAATTAACCAGAACTATGGCCAGAAGCTTAGACCAATCTAATTGTATTTCATGTGAAGATCCAGAAATATGAAGCATGTCATTGAGAATCAAAAGGTCCTTGATCATGCACAATAACAAGGGGAGATCAGATGTAAAAGGTGTTTCTGAAATTCTCAAGGACAGGTTGGAAATGTCTGAGATCCAAAGAACAACTGGGAAATATAATACAAGATTGGGGGAGGGAAAGATCAGGAAGTCTTTCTTGAATATTTGAAATTATATAAATTTATAATGATATTGATCAAGAAATAACAAACATTTATTAAATGCCTACTATATGCCATGCACTGTGCTAGACACTGGGGATGTAAAGAGAGGTAAAATTGTTCTTTTTGTTCTTCTGAAAGAACTTAAATTTTGCAACATTCCTGGGCATCAAGTCATTCATCTATTCAACAAGCATTTGTTAAATTTCTATTATATGCTAGGTACTGCTACTTCCCTTCCTTCCTGGGGATATAGAAATATAAATTAAATAGCCCTTGTCCTCAAGTAGTTTGCATTCCAATCTTTAAACAACTATACCACAGAAATTCTCAGGTTCCTGACCTTGGCAAATCTCAAGAAATTTTTGAATTAGCTGAAACTTTTCCCTTAATTCACAATTTACTGCATTCACTTATCTTTTCAGTGGGTCAAGGCTTTAATTTCCTCCTTCAGCCTTAGATAACATTGTATTTCCTGTTCCAAATGCTTTTCTTGCCTTCAATAGTAGCCTTCCCTCAGACACTTATTGAACTCTGTGATTGAAACCTTACATCAAATTCCACTTTACACTATGAATTCAATCTTTCTTTCTTATTCTTCACAGACGCTATTTTGTTAATTTTATGCCCTCTTTGCCTGATATTATTGTGCCCCATAAGACCTCATCTAGGACTATAGAAGACACCTGGATATGGTGGGTTTTAAAAGGTGAACACTTCTCTCAACTTATTTGGATAATTCCTTTTAATCTCTTAAGTTTTTCCATTGACCAAGAGACTCATTCAATTTGTTCTAACACAGCTTTTTTTTTTTTAATTTTATGACATTAATTTAACAAAAATCAATAGGAAAGGCACATTTTATTTGTAGGCTCTTCAACTGGCAAAAAAAATCATTCTGCATTTCTCTCATCCTCTGAAAACTGGATAAAATAAAAAGGTAATTCTGAGTCTTTTTGGATTTAATATAAATGTTGTATGCATATAAGCATCAATTTATCTGCATGAAGCTTTAACAGAATCTGTTTTTGCCTTGAGTAGTGTAATAGTAGTCCCAGCTTTTAGAAAATAAACAAAATTAGGTCAGGGATGGGAAGTAATTAAATTGGTTGATTATGTTACCAGAGTTGTAGAATAGTAAAAATAGATTTCTTTGAAGGAGTAGGGGAGTTTAAGAATAATTCATAGATTTAGAAGAAGGTTACAATCCTCAGTGAAGGTGAAGAGAACAAGTAGTGTTCAGTGTAAAGATCATTGCCTTATCATCCAAACTGACATCCCATAAGAGCAAGTGAAAACCAAACCAACTTCAAAACTAGGATATGTCAAAGGCATAAGTAAACACTGGATAGGATTCAGTAGGGAGTCCTGAACTGAGTTATAAAGCAAAGGGTCCAAAGTCCTTAAAAGGAAAAGAGAGTAATTCATATAGAGTAAGGTCAGAAAAAACACCAAGGAAGGGGATATCATGAAATGTCAGTGACAATTTATATCTTAAACCTAAACAGCATACTTTATTATGATGGCAAAATGTTTGCAAGATGATCTTCATGTTAAAAAATGTAGGAAGTTGTGGACAAAGAACAGGGATTCACATCTTAGATTAGGATAATAGCTCTATGATATTTTATGTCCCTTAAATTCCCTGGGCCTCAGTGTCCTCATATGTAATAAGAGAAAGTGGGACTAGATGATCTGGGTCATAATTTCCACTAATAAATCTGTGATCCCATGATCCTAAATCTTGTTTTCCCTATCCCCCTCTCCCACCTTCTTGGACACCACAATCTTCTCAGATGAAGTTTTTGTTTTTGTTCAGTTATTTTGTTCAGTTATTTCAGTTGTGTCTGACCCCTTGTGACCCCATGTGGGGTTTTCTTGGCAAAGATACTGAAGTGGTTTGACATTTTTATCACCAGTTTATTTTACACATTAAAATATAAAAAAGAAATCCTGAGGCAAACAGGGGCAAGTGACTTGCCCAGGGTCACACAGCTTGTAATTTTCTGAGGACGAATTTGAACTCAGGATGATGAGTCTTCCTGACTCCAGGCCAGGAACTCCATCTACTGCACCATCTAGCTGCCAAAAAAAAGTTACAATTGCCCCAATTTTCCCTCTACTTATTTGTTAAAAACTATCCCAATCCATGACCTGTGTATTTAAATATGCTTACTGGCGATAGCATTCTATTTATATTATGTAGATTTGTTTCACTCATAGATGTATTTTATGCACTTATAATAATCAAATATCATTTTGGATATTGTGTACCAAGAACTTTGCTACATGCCAGGGATAGGAAAATAAAAGACAGAAATGAAATAGTCACTGATATCAGATAGTATACACATTGGACAACAGGTCAATAAATATATATATATATATATATATATATATATATTTATATATATATATTTATATATATATATATATATATATATATAGAGAGAGAGAGAGAGAGAGAGAGAGAGAGAGAGAGAGAGAGAGAGAGAGAGAGAGAGAGATTATAGGTGATAGAGGTATTTACGGAATAAATATAAAATGAACATAGGAAAGTTTGGAGGGGTGCATTAACAGCAAGGAAAGGGGTTAAGTTGGGGTGGGCGTGGAGAATCTGTAAAAACTTTCAGAAGAAAGTGATCCTTGAGCTTAACTTTGAAGAAGGGCATGGGGTTATAAGCAGCATAATGGAGGAAGATATAAATTCAGTGGTGTGCTAAAGCTAGTTCAAATCAGCTCCACAGAAGCTTTGTGAGTATTTATATCTCAGAAATGTGCAGATACTATATAGATTAGGATTTTGTTTAGTCGATTGTATCAAATTAAGGTTGTGTTAATCATGTAGATTAAATCTAAAAGTTTATTTTGAGGAACACTTTTACTTCCTGGACAGTTAAATATTACAAGTGTATCCTTGATTTCAATCTAGTTATGTTGCACAAACACTGCAAAAGCACAGAGAAGGAAAGGAAGCATCATGTATACTACTTTACTGGAGATTTATTTAAACTATGACTCAAGTAGTGTATAAAGATGTACTCCTCCCCTGCCACTTTTCCCCAGGCCTAAAAATCATTCTATTTTTTTTTTTTTGGAAGTGATTTTGAGATTTTTCAAATTAAGTTAGAAGAATGCACTTCTTGCACGAGTTAACATTTTGGGAAAGTTTCAAGTGTGGGAGTGTCAATGGACTCTATATTTATTGTCTGCAGAGCAGAGTGCTTCAGCAATAGATTAATTTCAAGGTGACCAATTATCAAGTGGAAGCAACTCTGAAAGATTTTTCTCCTGATTCATTGTGGAGTTGGACTCTATATTGATAATCTTCACTAATGAAAACTCATATTCTTCAAATCCTGAAGTACTGAAGAAATCTTCTTTTATTTTCAGAGAGATGTCACTTTCATCAAACCTAAAAATAAACAACAAAAACAAAATACTAGTGAGTTGTCTCCAAAGTTTGTACTCTCAGATTTCAAGGTTATAAGCTGTGCCATTATCTTTTGGCAAATGAAGTTCACAAGTACCCACAACTGTGATTCCTATTAATGATTAGTCATGATGCTCTATTGACACTCAGCAAAGATACATTGGTACAACATAGTTGAAAATCATCTTCCACATGAACTCTACTTATATTTAATTTATGAAATAAACATTTCTATAACATAGAAGACTTTTTTAAAGAGATGATTGAAGATGAAACTGCAAATCTCTTATGTAGTACTTGCTATTCTTTTAAAATATATTAAAAAAGTGTTTAAAAAATCTTATTTAAACTTATTTTCCACCTTTTTTATCCCTACCTCCATCCTGCCCTTAGAGAGGGCTACCATTAGACACAGATATAAATGCAAAATCATTCCATATATTTATCAGTTCTTTCTCTGGATACAGATAGACTCTTATTTCTTGGGTGTATTGTTAGTTAATTTGAGTGTTTTTTTCCTCTTTTTTTTTTTTTTTTTGCTTTTTAGAGGGCAATTGTGGTTAAGTAACTTGCCCATGGTCACATGGCTAGGTTTTTTTTTTTTTTTGTTTCTGTGTGTTAAGTGTCTGAGGTGAGTTCCGAACTCAGGTCCTTCTGACTCTAGGGCTGTTGCTTTACTCACTGTGCCACCTACCCGCCAAATTTAACTTTATAATAGTCAAAATGACTTAGTTGCATAAAAAGGTTTTTAAAGCAATATTCCTGTTACTATATAAGATATTCTTTTGGTTCTGTTTATTTTGTTTCTCATTATTTCATGCAAGTCTTTCTATATTTTTTTCTAAGATTACTGAACTTATTATTTCTTCTTTTTCTTTTCTTTTTTTCCTTTCTTTTCTTCCTTTTCTTATTCTTTTTTTTTTCTTTTTGGAGAGGGGAAGGCAGGGCAATTGGGGTTAAATGACTTGCCCAAGGTCACATAGCTAGTAAGTGTTAAGTATCTGAGGCTGGATTTGAACTCAGGTCCTCCTGACTCCAGGGCTGGTTCTCTATTCACTGTGCCACTTTGCTTCCCCTGAGCTCTTTATTTCTTATACCACTGTAGCATTCCACCACTATCATTTATTACTTCTTCAGTCATTCCCTAATTGACAAACATCACCACAATTTCCATTTCTTTGCCACCACAAAGAGAATTGCTTTAAATATTTTAAAATATACAGTCTCTTTTCCTTTTATCCCTAATCATATTGGGCAATATACCTAGGAGTGGTATTCTAGGGCAAATGATATAGGCAGTTTAATTAAACTCTTTGGGCATGATTCCAGATTGCTCTGTAAAAATGTTGGATCAGTTGATAGTTGCACTGACACTGAATTAGTGTGCCATTTCCCCCCCCCCCCCATATTCCCTTCAACATTTGTTGCTTCCCCTTTAATCATTTTAGCAGATCTGATAGATGTAAATAGTATCTCAGGGTTTTTTTAATTTTCATTTCCCTAATCAGCAATGATTTATAGTGTTTTTTATATGACTAAAATTTCTTTTTATTTCTATTTCTTGATCAGAAAAGTGCCTGTCCATGACTTTTGACTTGTATTCTTATGGACTTGACAAAATTCTTTATATATTTGAGATATGAAAGCTTTATCTGAGAAACTGTACCAAAAATATTATCCCAGTTGTCTGCTTTGTTGCTGATCTTTACTACATTTGTTTGGTTTGTACACTGCCACCTCTTTTTTATTCATAAAATGTTCATGTGTCCATAAGTCTGATAAGGAGTGTTCTTCAAATTTCCTTGTAATTTCTCTTTATTCCTATATCTACATGTAGATATAGATACATCTCCTTTTTGACCTTTTCTTGGTAAATGTCATAAGATATTTATCTATGCCCAATTGCTGCCAGACTATTTTCTAGTTTCCAAACCTTTCTTTCACAAAATAATGTATTCTTTTCCCCAAAACTTAAGTCTTTGCACTTGTCAAATACAAAGTCACTAAATTCATTTGCTGCTGTAAACTATATGCCTATTCTAGTCTACTGCGCTGCCTGTTCCTTTCTTAGCCAGTGCCAGATAGTTGATAATTATTGCCTTTAAAATCTTTAAAATCTGGTACTGCTAAAACCCCTGTCTTTACTACCCACCTCCCACCCCATTTCCTTTGTTTATTTTCAATTTGTGTCCTTCAAAAAGATTATTTTTACTGTTTTTTTCTAATTCCACAAAATAATTTTTGATAATTCAATTTGGATGGCATTGAATACATAAATTAATTCAGGTAAAACTGTCATGGCTATTATATTCATCCTACTTACTCATGAATAATTACTATTTCTGAAATTATTTACAGCCAATTTTGTTCATATCAAACTTATTTAAATAACTTTGTTCATGTAGTTCCTGTGTTACTTTTGGCAGGTATATTGACAGGTATCTTATAATATCTAGATGTATTTTGAATAGAGTTATCACTTACTACTATTCTTGCAAGGTTTTGTTTTTGATACATATGAAAGCTAGTGATTTATATGGCTTTTCTTTATGTCTAGCTACTTTAATAAAATTATTGTTTCAATTTACTTTTTAGCTGGGTCTCTAGGATTTTCCAAGTATATCATCAAAAAAAGGACAATTTTATTATCTCATTCCTTATTCTGATTGCTTCTATTTATTTTTCTTCTCTTATGGGTATTTCTGGGATTTCTAGTATAATACTGAATAAAATTGGTGATAGTGGGTATTCTTTTTTACACCTAATCTTACTAGGAAGTTTTCCATATCATTCACATTACAAATAATGCTTGCTGGTGGTTTTAGTTATTTTTTAAAATATCAATTTAAACAAACATCCATGTATATCTATACTTCCAAATAGTTTAATAGAAATGTGTTATAATTTTTCAAAACATTTTTCTATATCTATTTATATAATCATATTTTACTTTATTTTTCATGTAACAAATTATATTAATAGTTTTCCTTATGTAAAACCATTCCTGTGTTTTTTTTTTCCCCTGTATAATGGTAATAGGATTTTAAGATCTCCCAAGCCCCTTGAAATTGCTGACATAACAGGAAGGGGTGGGGCAGGAAGGAGCCAGAGTGCAGTAGGGACTAGGTTGGAGCAAGAGCAATGCCTGGAAGTAGTGGCAGCAGCATGCACTTCTTCTTTGAGCCAACCAGAACTTCTGCTGAGGACTCAGGGTGAGGACTGACAGGGACAGGAGCTGAGGGGAACTGGAGCTGCTAGGAGTCTGTGTAAAGGCTGAGCAGTTACCATGAGTGAAGAGTGGAGTATCTTTGCCTGGGGGAGCCTGTTTTGTTTAGAGGGCTTGAGAATGTGGATGTTTACTACCTTAACTATGTGTGCCAACTCTGTGGCTACTGTGATGGCATTGAATTTTTGCTTTGAGGATTCAGCTTTCTGGTATTCGAATAAATGTTCTTGCTATTTCTTCCCATGTATAGATCCTGTTATGTTTTATTATTAATAATTATAACAGTATATTTATAATCACCATAGGCATTGTGAATATTGCATTGTTGTTACGTTTGGTGCTGAGGATTTGATCACATAATGTCAGGCCTCTATTTGGAAGTAAGAGGGCTTTAGAAGGAGAAATGGTTATCCCAGGATGGGAGGTTATGCCTTATTCCTCCCAAAAGCACAGGACTTTCTAAAAACTGGGAACTGAGGTTACAAGAGGGAGAACCCAGATATTTGGCAGGATATTTGTAAGGAATCCCAGAGAAACAGGTAAAGAACTGTCAAGAATGGGCAGGAGAGGCTGGGACTTGCTAACAATTTATGGTCTTATGCTTAAGAGTAGAGATCAGCTGCTGGAGGAAAAAAAAAAAAAACTCAGTTGCCAAGGGAGTTGGCTGGTTTATGTGAGGTTTCTTCTGTGCCACAGCGTTCAGAAGAGCAAGCTGGAGGGTCTCAGGTGGTTGAAGAACAACCTACAGTTCGTGTAGCTAAAAGCAAACAAAAAAAACTAGCAGAAGGAATGTGCATGCAGCTTTTGCACAGGCTGGGCAGAGTTGCCCCAACAGCTGCCAAAAGAATGCATGTGAGGAGAATGGAACAAGGTTAGATGGCGTGTCTTCTAATGTAGAAGTTCTCCCCATACAAAGAAGAATGCAAGAGAACTGCTAGGGCCAAACAGAGTCCAGGGAGATAATTGAGGATTTCACTCAACAGGAGATTACTGATATATTGAGTAGATTCACCCAAAGAATGGGGGAATCTTTAGTGTCTTGGATGGTAAGACACTGATGAAGGTCCAGGAGAAATATCACTAGATAGTGTGGATTGCTTAAAATCCATAAGCTTCAGTGAGAATCCATTTGTACACTGGAAAAGCTTTTAGGGATCAGCATATGCTAGGAGGCAGCAACAGAACTAATCTCTTATGTTTAGCTGCAGAGGGATGCAAAAAGCAAAATCTGACTTACCCTATGGGGGTCTGGTAGAGACAGACCCTGCTACTCACTTAGAGACTGTATGAGAAAGCTTAAGGAGTAGGTAAGGAAAACTGTTATCATGGTTGGAGATGCAAATGCATATCACAGTATAACCCCTGCCCCCAGGAGTTCTTCATAGAAATATCATAGTGAAGACAGATCCTCCTGCTTATATGCACCTAATTCCGACTCTATTAATTGTGGAAGTAGGGCACTCTCAGGGGTGCTGTATAAGATTTCACAATTAAGTTACTTAGGGTAATAGGGAAAAAATACATTTCCTAGAGAGAAGAGTAAACAGGCAGAGGATTAAAAGGCAAAATAGATTGACAAGAAGAGAATTTTTTACTGCTATATTAAAAGCAGGGGTGGGCTTTAGAAGAATAGACGGTATTCCAACTGAAGAGCTGCATAAGATGTACCAAGAAAAGGCACTTAAAATTAGAATGATTAGGGAAGCAGACACCACCCCTGCAGGTCCTCCTAAATCATTGTATCCAAGTTATCCCCACTTTCAGGGAGAATAAGAAATAGGCCAAGCCCCAGCCCAGATTAAAGAAATACATAGACAAGATGGCAGACCCCACATTGGTTTAACAAAATCATAGAAGAATGGGTCAACTACTGTAAATAGGGTGCTGCGGGATTGCCTGGGACAGGGGAGGGGGGGGGAAGGAGGTAGGATGCTTCACTTATCTATGGAAACGCTGATAAGTTTAAATATGGAGCTCCTATTACCATCACAGGAATGGGAGGGAATGAAATATCTGCCAGACAAGTTAAAATAACAATAACAACTGGGCAATTACCTAAGAAAGTATATACTGTGGTTCTTGCACCCATTTCTGAAAACATAATTGGAATAGATATATTGAGAAGTATGACTCTGAATTTGCCTGAAGGAAGATAACATTTTGCTGTAATGAAGGTAGGAATTAATACAGTTTTAGTGGGAAAAATAAAAATGGACCCAATCACTTTACCTGAACCTTCTGAAATAATTACTTGTGTGTGTGTGTGTGTGTGTGTGTGTGTGCGTGCATGTGTGTGTGTATGTATATTTGAAACATTTAATTTTTAAACTTTGAATTCCAGATCCATTCCCTTCATCTTTTTCCCCCACTCCCATTGGGAAGATAAGTAATTCAGTACATGTTGTACATTACCCATCCCACCACCTACCTGGTCCATTCCCTAATTTGATCCTGTCCCTCTTCAAAAGTGGGTGCATCCAATCTACCCTCCCCACAGTATGGCCTCTGCTCCTTCATCCCCCTCTCATCCCCCTCCCCTCTACTCTCTTGCAGGGTGAGATATCCCATTTAGTATGTATGTCATTCTCTCCCTAAGCCAAATTCAATGAGAACATGATTTTGCCTTTTTCCCTTCCTGTTCTTCCACTCCCCTGCAACTACTTCCCCTTGCGTCTTCTACATGAGATAGTTTACCCACACACACACTTCTCTCCCTATCTCCTCTTGCCACATTCCTCTCTCAACTCTTAACTTGACTCCTTAGGTATCATCCCTTCCCACCAAATTCGACCTCTGACCTCTATCCATATATACCTGTAAATATATATACACACATTCACATATGTATTCATATGCCCATATACACTTCTTCAATTATTTTCATAATGAGAAAGGTTTGATCCGTCACAGTTATTGTTTTTCCATATAGGATTCTAAACAGTTCAACTTTGATACATTCCTTTTGATTTCATTTTCCTGTTTACCTTCTCAAGTATCTCTTTCTTCTTTTTTCTGAATGTCATATTCCCTATTCAACTCTGTTTTTTTCCTTAAGAATGCTTGAAAGACTTCTATTCCACTGAATGACCATATTATCCCCTGAAACAAAATACTCAATTTTGCTGGGTAGGTGACTCTTGGTTTTAATCCCAGGTCCTTTGCCCTCTGGATTATCATAGTCCATGCTTTTCGATCCCTCAAACTAGAAGCTGCCAGGTCCTATGCTATTCTGATTGTGTTTCCCCAATATTGAAATTGTTTGTTCCTGGCTGCTTGTAGTATTTTCTCCTTGATCTGGGAATTCTAGAACCTGGCTATAATATTCCTAGGAGTTTTCTTTTTTGGATCTTTTTCAGGAGGTGATCTGTGGATCATTTCAACCTCTATTTTGCCCTCTGGGTCTAAAACATCATGGCAATTTTCCTTGAGAATTACTTGAAGGATGATTTCTAGGTTCTTTCTTTGATCATGGCTTTCAGGTAGTCTAATAATTTTTAAATTATCTCCCCTGGATCTATTTTCTGGGTCATTGGATTTTCCCATGAGATATTTCACATTGCCTTCTATTCTTTCAATTGCTTGGATATGTTTAAAAGCATCTTGATTTCTCATAAATTCACTAGATTCCATTTGCTCCAGTCTAATTCTGAAGGAATGAATCTCCTCAGTGAGCTTTTGAGATTCTTTTTCCATCTGGCAAATTCAGCTTTTTAAGGCATTCTTCTCCTCATTACATTTTTGAGCCTCTTTTGCCATTTGAGTTAGTCTATTTTCAAGGTGTTATTTTCCTCAGTCAAGCTGTTGACTGTCATTTCATACTTTTCTTGCATCTTTTTCATTTCTCTTCCCAATTCTTCCCCCACTTCTCTTATCTGCTTCTTAAGGTCCTCTATGGCCTGTAGCCAGCTTGTATTTTCATTTGGGACTTTTGGTGTAGGAGTTCTGACCTCATTGTCCTCCTCCATGCTTTAAACCTCTTTGCCCCTAAAATAAGAGTCCAATGTTGAATTTTTCTGTTTATTTTGTTTCTTTTGCCTTGGCATGTTGCCACTTAATTACTTGATTTGGGGGCTTGTTGCCACAGTAGGACTCTGCCGCCAGACAGGAGAGCTTCCCCCCAAATGTGGGGTCTTCACAACTTCCACAGGTTGGGTGGCCTCTGTAAAGCCTGCACCCACTCTGGCAAATTGGATACCCACCCTAAACATCCCCTCCAGACCACAATCCAAATCCAGGCAGTTTAAAGCAAGAGTGATTAACCCCCAGACTTATTGCTGGATCTCCCTACAGTTCACAGAGCAGGAGCTAGAGCTGCCACTGACACTGCAAAATGGCTTCTGTGCCGGGTTTCTTAAGTTGCTTTTTGCCCCCAGGGGAGGAAGCCAATGTGTTCCCCAAATACTGGTCCCAAAGTCCATAGGGCACTAACCTCTCACTTTGTCCTAGGCATGCCTATGTTGATAATTCTGGAATCGCCACAGGTGCTGGTGTTTTGGGTCCCTCCAGCCGGCTTCTGGCCCAGCTGCCCTAGGGCTAAAACCGTGGCTCATGTGGGCCTGGACTCATCTCCCATAGTGCTGTGCTGTTGGTTCCCAGTGTGCTGTGCTGCCCGAACTCTAAGCGTTGTGCTCGCTGCTCCCTGCAGGGCTGCTGTGTTCTCCTCAGCAGGAGGTTAGCTTCTCTGTTTATTCCTGTGGGTTCTGGGGCTCCAGAAGGTTTTCAGAGTCCCCTTTTACATTGTTTGGAAGTTGTGTGGGACAGAGAACCTTGGAAGTGCTGTTACTACTCTGCCATCTTGGCTCCGCCCCTGAGTTACAAGTTTTTACCCCATTTTTCCCCTGCCCACTTCCCCAGAATAGCCATCCCACAGGATACCCCATCATCCAATCTGCACTCTCCCATATCTTCTTCCATAACCCCTTCAACTTTTCCATTAGGCCAAGGTAAACCCTGTGCCCCAATGCCTGCACATCTTATCTCCCAATTACATGAAAAATAGTACTAATAATAGTATATATATATATATATATATATATATATATATATATATATATATATATATATATTTCAAACATTTAATTTTAAAAGTTAGGATTCCAGATCCATTCCCTTCCCTGAGTTCAAATCCAGCCTCAGACACAACGCAAAAACTAGCTATATGACCTTGGGCAATTTACTTAACCCCAATTGCCCTCCAAAAAAAAGCAAAAAAAAAAAGCTACCTGGTATATCACTTAGCTACTACATTGATTATATCATTATACAGGGAAAAGATGCAAAAGAAGTGGAGAGGAATTTGATTCTTCTAATTGAGCATATGAAAAGTAAAGTGTGGCAAATAATACTGTAAATGTTCAAGGACCAGCTCAAAATGTAAAATTTTGGGGGTATACAGTGGAACAAGGGACTATGAGAGATTCTTCCACAAGCCCAACAAAAATTCATGATTTTCCCACCCCTACCAATAAGAAATAGGCCCAAAAGTTGACAGGATAATTTGGATACTGGAGGCACCACATTCCACATCTGGGACAGATTTTGAAACCTTTATATAAAGTCACTCAGAAGAAATATTAATTTGACTGGGGACCTGAGCAGATTAAAGCTTTTGAAGAAGCCAAGCTTCCATACAATAGGCCCTAGATTTATGGCCCATCCAAAATGGCCTGGTAGAATTACAAGTGGCTGCACAGGATGTTTATGAAAACTGGATTTTATGGCAAAAACAACAAAGCTGAAAGGTACCCTTTGAATTTTTGTGTAAGAAACTCCCTTCATCTAGGAAACACCTTTTGAAAAGCATGTCTTAGCTGCTTATTGAGCTTTGGTGGAGACTGAACAACTGACTCTGTCCCATGTAGTGATATTAAGACCTCGAATCCCAATTATGACCTGGGCAATGAGTACCCTAGCTTCTCACAGAATTGGACATGCCCAAGAGGCTAGTATAATCAAATGGAAGTGGTATATTCAAAATAGAGCAAAAACAGGCAAAAGAAGAATCTCTGCTCTATATGAATTAGCAAAAATAGAAACTGAGGAGAATGATATACCTCCTAAGGCAAAGCAACATTTGGTACAGTGCTCTGTAAAATGGAAGGAAGGATATGATGCATTAACTGAAGAACAAAAGAGGCATGCATGGTTTACTGATGGGACAGTGAAATATTGGGCCAAAAAAGACATTGGAAAGCATTAGCCTATAACCCGTGTACTAGAAGGATTTTGGAATGTATTGGGATAGGTGGAAGCAGTCAATATGCTGAACTTATGGCAGTACATCAAACCATCAAAATAGAACAAGGAGGACAGCACCATATAGTCACTGATTCATGGGCGGTAGCTAATGGGTGTGCTACATGGATGCCCATATGGAAAAATCAAAATTGGGAAACACATGGCAAAAAAGTCTGGGGCCAAAATTATGGGAAGATATCTGGAACATGCCTTTGGTCACTGACTTGTCAGTTGTTCATGTGGATGCTCAGGTGGCCCTCACCATACCAGAATATGAGTACAATGCTTATGCTGAACAACAGGCAAAAATGGTTACCGAACATATTGTCCCTACTTTGACAACAACTGATGATCTGGTATTAGCAAAATGGGTCCACCAAACTGCCTGCCATTTAGGGGTCCAGACCACACACTGGTGGGCACAAGTTTGAGGTATTAGTATCTCTTATTCACTGAGAAAACAGATAGCAGAAGAATGTCATATATGTCAGTTGGAAAGGGAGTGAACTGTTCCTAAGGTAGTACCTGGAGATATAGTAAGAGAAAAGGTCCCAGCCCAAATTTGGCAAATAGATTATATTGGTCCACTACCACAAGATAAAATGTGCAGATTTATATGTACTTCTGTTAACACATATTCAGGTTTACCAGTGGCTTGTCCTTATAAAATGCAACCCAGAAAAATACCTATAAAATTATAGATTTCATAAGACTATATTATGGAACTCCAATGCAGATTTAAAGTGACAATGGGTCAGATTTCAAAGGTAATGAAGAGGTATTGTATACTAAACAATATAGAATGGATATATCATATTCCATGTTATTCCCAAGTATCTGGGTTAATTGAAAGAATAAATGGATTATTGAAAGAACAGGTAAGGAAGTTAACTTCCAATAATTCATAGCAACCTTGAAAGGATAACTTGTTCATGGCTTTACATAATTTGAAAAATAGACCATGAGGAGGAAGTACACTTCTAGCTAGAATGATGACCAAAAATGTGCAAATTAGAAAACAGCAAACACATAAGATCCCACATATTGAGTATTTGATGTTGGACTATGATGCCAGAAGTCCCAGCACTGTATGCAGGAACACCTCTTTCAGTGGGGTATGACTTATATTGTTTAGAAGACCTTTAACTGGATGAAAAAGAAATAAGAGGGGGGCAGAGTCAAGATGGTGGAGCAGAAAAAGGACTGATGTGGGGCTCCAGCTCCCACCTCCTCAAACTCTTGTAAAAAATGACTCTGGGGGTAGAGCCAAGATGGCAGAGTAGAAACAGCATGTCCAAGGCACTCTGCCCCAGATATCCTCCAAACTATTTAAAAGGTGACTCTGAACAACTTCTAGAGCCCCAGCACCCAAAGAATGACACAGAGAAGCTATCCTCCTGCTGAGGACAGCCCAGCAGTCCTGCAGGAAGGACCAGCACAGTGGTCTGAGACCTAGCAGTGCACAGCACACAGAGCGCAGGGGCCGAGCTGAGCCCAGGTCTGCGTGAGCCAAGGTTTTAGCCCCAGGGCGGCAGGGCCAGCAGCCGGCTGGAGGGACCCCAGAACACCATCAGGTGTGGCAATTCCAGAATTATTAACATAGGCATGACTAGGACAAAGTGAGAGGTTAGTGCCCTATGGACTTTGGGACCAGTACTTGGGGAACGCATCGCATTCCTCCCCTGGGTGCTAGAAGCCGCTGAGGACACATGACATTTTGTAGTTTTCAGAGGAAGCTCCAGCTCCTGGCCTGCGAACTGTAGGGGGATACAGCAATCTGTCTTGGGGGGGAATCAGTCTTGCTTTAACCTCCCTGGATCTGGATTTTGATCTGGGGTGGAAGTCATGGGTGGGTTTACAGCTTGCCAGAAACGGAAGTTGCCCTCCCACACGTTCGGGACAAAAATTCCCCTATCTGGCAGCAAAGACATATTGTGGCAACAAGCCCAAAAGTCAAGTAATTAAGTGGCAACATGCCAAGGAAAAGGAAACAAATTAAATAGAAAAATGCAACGCTAGACTCCTACTTTGGGCGCAAGGAGGGTCGAAGTATGGAGCGGGAAGAGGACTGTGAGGTCAGAAGTCCTGCTCCAAAAGCCCCAGGGGAAAACATGAGTGGGTTGCAGGCCATAGAGGACCTTAAGAAGGACTTTAAAAATCAAATAAGAGAAGTGGAGGAAAAATCGGAAAGAGAAATGAGAAGGATGCAGGAAAAGTATGAAACTAAGGTCAACAGCCTGACTGAGGAAAACAATACCTTGAAAAATAGGCTAACTCAAATGGCAAAGGAGGCCCAAAAGGGCAATGAGGAGAAGAATACCTTAACAAGCCAACTTTGCCAGATGGAAAAAGAATCTCCAAAGCTCATTGAGGAGATTCATTCCTTCAGAGTTAGACTGGAGCAAATGGAAGCTAATGACTTTATGAGAAATCAAGATGCTGTTAAGCAGATCCAAATGAATGATTAGAAGGCATTGTGAAATATCTCATGGGGATAACCATTGTCCTGGAAAATAGATCCAGGAGAGACAATTTAAAAATTATGGGACTACCTGAAAGCCATGATCAAAGAAAGAACCTAGAAATCATCCTTCAAGAAATTCTCAAGGAAAATTGCTCTGATGTTTTAGATCCAGAGGGCAAAATAGAGGTTGAAAGAATCCACAGATCATCTCCTGAAAAAGACCCCAAAAAGAAAACTCCCAGGAATATTATAGCCAGGTTCCAGAATCGCCAGATCTGGGAGAAAATACTACAAGAAGCCAGGAAGAAACAATTTCAATATTGTGGAAACACAATCAGAATAGCCCAGGACCTGGCAGCTTCTACACTGAGGGATCAAAGGGCATGGAATATAATGTTCCAGAGGGCAAAAGAGCTGGGACTGAACCTAAGGGTCATCTACCCAACAAAACTGAGTATTTTGTTTCAGGGGAAAATATGGTCATTCAGTGGAATAGAGGACTTTCAAGCATTCTTGAGGAAAAAACCAGAAGTGAATAGAAAATTTGACATCCAGAGGAAAGAAGCAGGAGATGCCTGAGAAGGTAATCAGGGAAAAGAAATCAAAAGCAACTCATAAAAGTTGAACTATTTACATTCCTATATGGAAAAACAATAACTGTGACTGAGGAAATCTTTCTCACTATGAAAATAATGGAAGGGGGTATGATCATGTGAATACATATGTGAATGTGTGTGTATATGGTTACAGTTATATATGGATAGAGGACATAGTTTGAATTGTTGGGAAGGGAGGATACTCAAGGGGTGAAGTTGTGAGGTGAGAGACGAAAGTGGCAGGAAGAGATGGGGAGAGACAAGGTGGTGTAAACTATCTCATGTAGAGGAAGCAGGGGGAAGTAGTTGCAGGGGAGGGCAAAAATAGGAAGACAAAAAGGAGAAACCACATTCTCATTGAATTTGGTTCAGGGAGAGAATGACATACATGCCAAATGGGACATCTCAACCTACAGCAGAATGGAGGGAAGGGGGAGGAGAGGAGGGATGATGGATGGGAGAGCATCCCTGGGTGGAGGGAAGGTTGGAGGTACCCACTATGGAAGAGGGGCAGGATCAAGTGGGGAATGGACCAGGTGGGGAGTGGGATGAGGGGGAGGGAATTATAAGCAGCCTTGTACAATATATCTACTATGATAATGTTTTCCATAGCTAGACATGTACAACATATACTGAATTTCTTATCTCCCCAGAGGGAATGGGTGACAAGGGAGGAAGGAAATGGATCTGAAATCCAAGGTCTTAAGATTAAATGTTTCAAATATATATAAATACTATTATTAATACTCTTTTGCTTGTTATTGGGAGATAAGATTTGCAGGCATTGGGACAGAAAGATTCACCTTCCTCTAATGGAGAGGTCGAAGGGGGTGTGGGAGAAGATAGGGGAGAGAGCAGATTGGAGGAAGCGATGTCTTGTGGGACTGCTGTTCTGGGAGGGCAGGTAGTGGAAAAACGGCGGGGGGGGGGGATGGTTGTAACTCAAAATCTGGCAGAAATGAATGATGTAAAACAGAACTTAATAAAGCATTTGTTTAAATAGAAAAAAAAATGACTCTAGACAAACGTTGGAGCTACCGAACCCACAAAATGACAGAGAGAAGCTAACCTCCCACTGAAGGTTAGTAGGAAGGCAGGAAGGGGTCAGCACAGAGTGTTGGCAGCTGAGCCCAGCCCAAGTCAGCAACAAGGTTTTAGCCTCAGGCTGGCCTCACCAGCCATTGGCTGGAGGGACTTCAGTTCATCAGCAGCTATGGTTGTTTCTAGAATTATCAACCCATAAATGCCAAAGACAAAGTGAGGGGTAAGTGTAGACTTTCGAGGAACAGGGAGTTTGGGAGTATGATCCAGCCTTTGCCCACAGGGCAAGAAGTGGCTGAGGCTCTGCAAATGTACTGCTTCAGAACTCCTGGCTTGCAGATTGTAGGGAGACCAAGAAACCAGCCTGAGGGGTAATCATTAGTGTTCTAACCTGCTCGAATCTGGATTGCTGTCTAGGGTGACTTCCTGGGGTGTGTGACCAGTTTGCCAGAGCATGTTAAGCTTGAGAAAGGGTATTCAGCTAATCACTCAAGCCTCTGGGAAAACTCCAGTGACTGGGATAAACATCCCTTTTCTGGTATCAGAGTTCTACTGTGGCAAAAGGCTCAAAATTCAAGTAATTGAGTGGCAACATGAGCTATGAAAGGAAGCAAAGCAAACAGATCAATCCAACATTAGACTCTTATTTTGGGGATGAAAAGGATCAAAGCATGGAACAGGAAGAAGACAAAAAAGTCAGAACTTCTGCACCAAAAGCTTCCAAGAAAAATATGAGCTGGTAACAGGACATAGAGTAGATTAAAAAGGATTTTGAATACCAAATATGAGAAGTGGAGGAAAAATTGGGAAAAGAAATGAGAAGGGTGGAAGAAAATTATGAATTGAGGGTCAACAACTTGACTTAAGAAAATAACACTTTAATAAACGGACTAAATCGGATAGCAAAATAAACTCAGAAAGTCAATGAGGAGAAGAATGCCTTGAAAAGCCAAAATTGCCAGATGGAAAAAGAATCTCAAAAGCTCAGTGAAGAGAATCATTCCTTCAGAATTAGATTGGAGCAAGTGGAAGCTAATGACGTTATGAGAAACAAAAGAGAAGGAAAAAGATAAAAACAAATAAAAACAAATAGAAGGCAGTGTGAAATATCTCATTGGAAAAATCACTGACCTGGAAAATAGATCCAGGAGAGATAATTTAAAAATTATTGGAATATCTGAAAGTCATTATCAAAAAAGAGGCTAGAAATCATCCTCTAAGAAATTCTCAAGGAAAATTGCCCTGATATTTTAGAACCAGAGGACAAAGTAGAGGTTGAAAGAATCCTCCAATCACTTCCTGAAAAAGATCTTCCCCCCCAAAAAAATTCTAGGAATATTATATCCAGTTTCCAAAATTCTTAGATAAAGGACAAACTATTACAAGTATACAGGAAGAAAAAATTTCAATATAGTGGAAAGACAATCAGGAAAACATAGGATCAGGCAGTTTCTACACTGAGGTAATGAAGGGTCTTGTATATGATATTCTAGAGGTCAAAGGAGCTCAGTTTAAAACCAAGAACCACCTACCCAGCAAAACTGAGTATCATGTTTCAGGGGGAAACATGGTCATTCATTAGAATAGGGAAGAGTCCAAGCATTCTTTTTCTTATTTTTTAATTAAACAAAGGCTTTATTAGCTTCTGTTTTACATCATCTATTCCCACCAGATTTTGAGTTCCAATTTTTCCCCTGTTTTTCCCCGACTCTCCCTCCCAGAATAGCAGTCCCACAATATATTGCTTCCTCCAATTTGCTCTCTCCTACACAGACACACACACACACACAGACACACACACACACAGACACACACACACATGTGTATATATATATATATATATATATATATATATATATATATATATATATATATATATATATATATATATATATATTACAACTAACTCTTTCTTTATATATGAAACATTTAATTTTAAGACCTTTGTCACCCATTCGCTCTGGGAAGATAAGTAATTTAGTATATGTTGTACATGTCTAGCTATGCAAAACATTATCATAGTAGATATATTGTACAAGGCTGCTTATAATTCCCTCCCACTCATCCCACCCCCCACCTGGTCCATTCCCTACTTGATCCTGTCCCACTTCTATAGTGGGTACTTCCAACCTCCCCTCACCCCAAGGATGCCCTCCCATCCATCATCCCTCCTCTCATCCCCCTTCCCCTATTCTGCTGCAGGTTGAGATATCCCATTTAGTATATATGTCATTCTCTCCCTGAACCAAATTCAATGAGAATGTGGTTTTGCCTTTTTACCTTCCTATTCTTCCCCTCCCTTGCAACCACTTCCCCTTGCTTCTTCTTTTTTTTTAAGCAATTGGGGTTAAGTAACTTGCTCAAGGTTACAGGGCTAGTCATTATTTATGAGTGGGTGCTCATTTTCTGAGGCCGGATCTGATCTCGGGTCATCCAAACTCCGAGGCCGACTCTCTTACTCACTGCGCCACCTAGCCGCCCCTTTAGGGCAATTGGGGTTAAGTAACTTGCCCAAGGTTACACGGCTAGGTTTTTGTTTGTGTGGATTAAGTGTTGGGGGCCGGCTCCGAACTCAGGTCCTTCTGATTCCAGGACCGGCGCTCTATTCACTGCGCCACCTAGCCGCCCGAATCCCCTTCTTTCTTCTACTTGAGATAGTTTACCCTACCCTGTCTTTCCCAATCTCCTCTTGACACTTTTCTTTCTCACCTCATAATTTCACCCATTGAGAATCCTCCCTTCCCAACAAATTCAACCTATGCCCTCTATCCATGAATAACTGTAAAGATATATACAAATATTCACATATGTATTTTTATGCCCATATGCCCTTATTCCATTATTTTCATACTGGAAAAGGTTTCATCAGTCACAGTTATTATTTATCCATGTAAGAATGTAAATAGGTCTACTTTGATAATCTCCTGTTGATTTCTTTTCCCTGATTACCTTCTCAGGCATCTCCTGCTTCTTGCCTCTGGATGTCAAATTTTTTATTCAACTGTGATTTTTTCCTCAAGAATGCTTGAAAGTCCTCTATTCCACTGAATGACCATATTTTCCCCTGAAACAAAATACTCAGTTTTGCTGGGTAGGTGATCCTTGAGTTCAGTCCCAGCTCTTTTGCCTTCTGGAATATTATATTCCATGCCCTTCGATCCCTCACTTTGGAAGGTACCAGGTCCCGAGCTATTCTGATAGTGTTTCCACAATATTGAAATTGTTTCTTCCTGGCTGCTTGTAGTATTTTCTCCCTGATCTGGGGATTCTGGAACCTGGCTATAATATTCCTGGGAGTTTTCTTTTTGGGGTCTTTTTCAGGAGATGATCTGTGGATTCTTTCAACCTCTATTTTGCCCTCTGGATATAAAACATCAGGGCAATTTTCCTTAAGAATTTCTTTTTTTTTTTAAACAAATGCTTTATTAACTTCTGTTTTACATCATTCATTTCCACCAGATTTTGAGTTACAATCATTTTCCCCCCATTATTCCCCTACCTAACCTCCCAGAATAGCAGTCCCACAAGATATCGCTTCCTCCAATCTGCTCTCTCCCATACCTTCTCCCATACCCCCATCAACTTTTCCATTAGAGGAAGGTGAGTCTTTGTGTCCCAATGCCTGCACATCTTATCTCCCTATTACAAGCAAAAGAGTATTAATAATAGTATTTATATATATTTGAAACATTTAATGTTATGTCCTCGAATTTCAGATCCATTTCCTTCCTCCCTTGTCACCCATTCCCTCTTGGGAGATAAGTAATTCAGTATATGTTGTACATGTCTAGCTATGCAAAACATTATCACAGTAGATATATTGTACAAGGCTGCTTATAATTCCCTCCCACTCATCCCACCCCCCACCTGGTCCATTCCCTACATAATCCTGTCCCTCTTCTATAGTGGGTACTTCCAACCTCCCCTGCCCCCAAGGATGCCCTCCCATCCATCATCCCTCCTCTCATCCCCCTTCCCCTATCCTGCTGCAGGTTGAGATATCCCATTTAGTATGTATGTCATTTTCTCCCTGAACCAAATTCAATGTGAATGTGGTTTTGCCTTTTTAGCCTTCCTTATTCTCCCCCTCCTTTGCAACCACTTCCCTTGCTTCTTCTACATGGGATAGTTTACCCTACCCTCTCTCTCCCCATCTCCTCTTGCCACTTTCCTCTCTCACCTCATAATTTCATCCCTTGAGTATTCTCCCTTCCCAACAAATTCAACCTATGCCCTCTATCCATATAACTCTAACCATATACACACACACATTCACATATGTATTCATATGACCACACACACTTCTTCCATTATTTTCATAGTGAGAAACATATCATCAGTCACAGTTATTGCTTTTCCATATAGGAATGTAAATAGTTCAACTTTGATAAGTTCCTTTTGATTTCTTTTCCCTGATTACCTTCTCAGGCATCTCTTCCTTCTTGTGTCTGGATGTCAAATTTTCTATTCAATTCTGGTTTTTTCCTCAAGAATGCTTGAAAGTCCTCTATTCCACTGAATGACCATATTTTCCCCTGAAACAAAATGCTCAGTTTTGGTGGGTAGGTGACCCTTGGGTTCATTCCCAGTTCTTTTGCCCTCTGGAATATCATATTCCATGCCCTTCAATCCCTCAGTGTAGAAGCTGCCAGGTCCTGGACTATTCTGATTGTGTTTCCACAATATTGAAATTGTTTCTTCCTGGCTGCTTGTAGTATTTTCTCCCAGATCTGGCGATTCTGGAACCTGGCTATAATATTCCTGGGAGTTTTCTTTTTGGGATCTTGTTCAGGAGGTGATAGGTGGATTCTTTCAACCTCTATTTTGCCCTCTGGATCTAAAACATCAGGGCAGTTTTCCTTGAGAATTTCTTTTTTTTTTTTTTTTTTTTTATGACTCACCATTTCCTTTATTTGTACAAAATAGTGAATAATCATACCCTGGCTGGGAAAAAAGGGTGGTTTTAGCTTTAAACAAGTCCTTCTGTCCAGAAGCATCTATTTTGAAGGCTTAGGACCAGCAGCTTTAGCCCCAGCATCTTTGGGTTTGGACTCAGCAGGCTTAGCAGCCTTAGCATCAGACTTGGCTGCCTTGGGGTCAGACTTGGCAGCTTTAGGGCCAGATTTGGTAGCCTTGGGATCTGATTTACTGACTTTGGCAGCAGCCTTAGGGTCAGTGGGCTTGGCAGCCTTGGGGTCAGTGGGCTTGGTAGCTTTGGGGTCAGTGATTCTGGCAACCTTAGAATCAGGCTTCGTGATCCTGGAGCCTGGACGTTTGATGCCGATCCTAGGACCTGGACGCTTGGTAGCCGTCTTGGGGCCAGCACGCCGGGCTCTGGCCTTGGGGATCTTGGGCCTGAGGAGCTTGGCTTTAGAGGCCTTGGAGCTCAGGGCCTTGATGGCCTCTGCTCGGGCCTTGATGGCTTTGGCGTTGTTGGCCTGCATCTTTTTCAGCCCCTTCTTGTTGTGTTTCTTGGCAAAGCGCATGTTTCTCAGAAACTTGGGGTCAGCCCCTTTCAGAGACTCGTATCTCTGTGACCTAGGTTTCTTGATGCCATTTCTGTGCCATTTTCGAGATTGGTTGTGGGTGGTGTGGTTCTTAGACTTAGCCATCTTTACACCGCAGCCTGCGCTAACAGGCACTCCACCGACCGGAAGAGGCCAAAAGGAGAGAGAGCTCCTTGAGAATTTCTTGAAGGGTGATTTCTAGGTTCTTTCTTTGATCATGGCTTTCAGGTAGTCCAATAATTTTTAAATTGTCTATCCTGGATCTATTTTCCATGTCAGTGGTTTTTCCCATGAGATATTTCACATTGCCTTCTAATCTTTCATTTGTTTGGATCTGCTTAACAGCATCTTGATTTCTCATAAAGTCATTAGCTTCCATTTGCTCCAGTCTAACTCTGAAGGAATGAATCTCCTCAGTGAACTTTTGAGATTCTTTTTCCCTCTGGCAAATTTGACTTTTTAAGGCATTCTTCTCCTCATTTCCCTTTTGGGCCTCTGTTGCCACTTGAGTTAGTCTATTTTTAAGGTGTTGTTTTCCTCAGTAAGGCTGTTGACCCTCATTTCATACTTTTCCTGCATCCTTCTCGTTTCTCTTTCTAATTTTTCCTCCACTTCTCTTATTTGATTTTTAAAGTCCTTCTTAATGTCCTCTATGGCCTGTAATCCACTCATATTTTCCTTTGGGGCTTTTGGAGCAGGATTTCTGACCTCACAGTCCTCCTCCCATTGTATGCTTTGATCCTCTTTGCCCCCAAAATAGGAGTATAATGTTGAATTTTTGTTTAATTTGTTTCCTTTGCCTTGGCATGTTGCCACCTAATTACTTGACTTTGGGGCTTGTTGCCACTGGATGACTCTGCCACCAGACAGGGGAGCTTCCATCCTGAATGTGTGGGGGGACAACTTCCATTTCTGGCAAGCTGGATATCCCCACCACAACATCGACCCCAGATCACAATCCAGATCCAGGGAGGTTAAAGCAAGACTCCCCAGGTCTGATCGCTGGATCTCCCTACAGTTCAAAGGCCAGGCACTGGAG